>BLKR01000540.1:0-479214 GCA_011170035.1 Teleogryllus occipitalis | reverse complement strand
ATGAAGACGATGCACATTATATGTTAAGGAAATTAAATGAGGAATATGGAAAATGGGGCTTGAAAATCAATTTTAAGAAGACAGAGTACATGGTGGTAGGAGGGACAGGAAAAGATTTAGTAATGGAGGATGGCTCAGTTGTTAAGTGTTGTCAGACGTATAAGTATTTAGGAACAATTTTAACAGACCAAGGGGGCAGTGGAGAGGAAATTAAACATCGCATTCGGCAAGGAAAATCTGCTATTCGGCAATTGCATTCAATAATATGGAATAAAAATATTTCTAATAAAGTGAAAATTAGAATTTATAAAGCAATTGTGGAAAGTATATCACTGTATGGTGCTGAGTTGTGGGAGATCTCAAAAAGTAATGGGAAAAAGTTAAAGGCTATGGAAATGGAGTTTTGGAGACGCAGCTGTAGTGTAACGTTAATGGAAAGAATCAGGAATGAAAATATAAAGCAGCAAATGGGTGTCATGTCGGATATAATGGATACAATAGAAGGGAGAAGGGTAAAATGGTATGGTCACCTTAGAAGAATGCCGGAGGAAAGATGGCCATTAAAAACTTGGAGGTGGCAGGTGCCAATGCACAGAAAGAGAGGTAGACCAAGACTCGCGTGGTATGACGGTGTGCGACAGACAATGAGAGATCGTCACATCGAAGATGATGATTGGCAAGATAGAAGAAGATGGAAGCTTGGGTGCGAGAGACGCCGCATGGTGTAATTCCACTCGCAGAAAATAAAAAAAAATTATTATTATTATTATTATTATTATTATTATTATTATTATTATTATACAATTATGTCTCTGGATGTTGTCCCAGGATTATTTTATTATTATTATTATTATTTATTATTATTTATTTGTTATATGTTTATATGTTTATTATTATTATTATTATTATTATTATTATTATTATTATTATTATTATTATTATTATGGATCAAGATTAGGGAACGGATTTTCATGTTTTTACACGAACTATATATATATATATATATATATATATATATATATATATATATATATATATATATATATTGTTATTTTATTCGTATTAGTAGGTTAGCTTTAGCACGATGGGGTAAATACATTAATTTTGTAACGTTGTACTAAGTAATAGGTGAATATTATGTTTGTTTGATTCTTTGTTTTGTGTATTTGTAGTAACTATGTAGAAAACACAACCAACGAAAGTACACTACTGTTTGTGGAAATTGCAACACCAAGAACGAATGGATCTAGGGAAATGATATTCAATGTACTGTGCACCCATGCTACAGGCACTACTTTATTTCATTTGCAGTACCATCAAATACATGGATACATGCCAAGTCAGTAAGTTGTGAAGCCACCACGCGCATCCACAAGAGCCTGTACACGGCGCGGCATTGAGCTAATAAGAGTCTGTATCGCTTCTTGGGGCAGGTCCTGCCATGCTCCTTCAAGCCGCGTCCAGAGTTCGGCGGTGGAAGCTGGCGGAGGTGCCTGGCGGACCAGCCTCTGGGAAAGCATGCTCCACACATGTTCAATTGGCGACATGTCAGGTGAACGAGCCGTCCACGGAAGGAGCTGTATCTGGTGTTCATTGAACACACGTTGCACGATGCGAGCGATATGGGGTCGCGCATTGTCTTGCTGGAATATCGCTCCAGGCGAGCGTTGTACGAAGGGCACGACCTCCGCCCTCACGACTTCCTCGATGTACCGGTGGGCGTTGAGATTTCCCTCAATGCGGAGTAGGCGGGTCCGTGAGTGGTAGCCAATGGCACCCCATACCATTACACCGGGTGTTGGGCCGGTATGACGCTGGCGAATGCATCCCTCCAGATTACGTTCACCGCGATGTCGTCGAACTCGTATACGACCGTCGTTATTGGACAAATTGAAGCGGGACTCGTCGGAAAAGATGACTTGCTGCCAATCAGCCCGCCAATGTCGATGTTCGACGCCCCACAGATGTCGGAGGCGTCTGTTGTCGAGAGTCAGTGGAAGGCGCAACAAGGGGCGGCGAGCAATCAAGCCGCTTTGCACAAGACGGCGCCGAACACTGCTGGCGGACATGCTGTGACTTGTCACTGTATTCCACTGCTGCGCTAACGTGGTGGATGTCGCTGTGCGATCGATGATGGCCATACGGTAGAGGTGTCGATCTTCCCTCGCCGTAGTGTGATAGCGAGGCCCTGTCCCACGCTGGCGGTGGGTACGACCTTCCGCAGACCACTGACTCCATGTTCGCATGATGGTACTGGCGGCTCGTCCCAGACGTGTGGCAATCTGGCGGTAGGACAACCCAGCTTCTCGCATCCCAACGACCCTGCCCCGGTCGAAGTCCGTCAAGTGTTCGTACTGCACTTGCTGTCGGCGACGAGGCATGGTGTGACTTACAGACAACTTGTGCGAGCCAAGGGTCGACCTGTCACTGTTTGTAGCCTCTACAAGGCGCCTCTATTTATACCCGAACATGGTGCGATAAGCCGTCTCTACGTCGCAACAACGTGACTGGCGGCGTTGTAAATGTAATCACCTGGCGATCTCAATGTCACAAACGTATCCACGAAATGCGATGCGTTCAATGCCGCTCCTTCGCGGTGTTGCAATTTCCACAAACAGTAGTGTATATTGTAATGATCATTGCTTAATTACCAACCACTGCACTAAACTTCTTTGCATGTAAAAGAAAAAAGTACAACTGCAATTAATATCACAAACAACTGTACAGATTAGTCTTAATATGCAAATGATCATTCTTGAATTACATATCACTGTTCAAACTGCCTTCGCATATTGAAGAAAAAAGTTTATTGAATGGATTGAAAACATATACACATTTTCCATGTTACTATTTTGAACGTAAGAACTGTGTAAATAGTCAAATTGAGAGTCCTAATGAACAGCTACCCTACTACTTAGAGAATTATTCACATTTCTCCCCTTCAGGCAGTATTGTTTTCAATGGAGCAAGTGAGTATTTCAGCAAGTAGATCTTCCCTCTGAGTAACCGATTCACACTTTTAGTAGACTGCCCATCTCTTGGCATTTGTAATCTGTTTTGACAATTGTGACACTCGTTTAGTCAAACAATTCAGTTGTCACAAATTTCTGTAAAATAAGACTTTGTTTAGATTGTACATTGTACATTATTGTATATTCTGTACTGTATATTATTGTACTTTTTATTCTCTCAGCCTACCTCAATTATTAAGCACTTTCAAACTCACAATGATTTCTTGCCACTTTGTATATAACACGGACAAAGAGCAATGCATGAACATTGGTTCCGTAGATTCAGAGATTACCGCGCTGCAAGACAACGCACTTCTGTCTTTATATATTAGTATAGATATGTGCATATGAAAATTGTTGTATGTGTTGCCGCGATCGACCGTACACACCCTTGGAACACTTCTTTTCCTCCTAAACGCTCATTTCGTTTTGTAGTCAAAATCAACTTGTAACCTACTGTATCAGACTTAGGGTAAAGGTCCTAGAATTTAAGAAATGTCTACAGAATACACTTCTTCCCATACGATGGTTTTATAAAACCTTCGTTCTATTTTACATCGAGTTTTATAAACCAATGTTCTTTAACGTCGATACACCGTGTTCGATTGTATTATATGTTTGAAATTTCATATTTTAAAAACAAAACATCGTAGTATTTCTTGTAATATTTTGAGATTCATCAATTTGAACATTCTTTAGACCAAAGTTGTCAAGAATGAAAAATGATTAAAATTGAGGTTTCGCCAACAAATGGCGTATATATAATATTTTTTATTGTTTCAATCTGGCAATAAAACTTTTCTTTATTGTTCTTATCATTTTCCACTTTATTTTATCGGATAGATCTCAATGAAAAATTAAGAAACGCGACCAACGTCAAATTACCTTCTCCATGAATATTCTTATTTCTTATTGCAGATATAAAACCATTGGTGTTTCAAAAAATCCATGTTTTTTTGTCGATTTTTATTAACATCAGTACAGTCATTTTGATGTTTTGTTGTCAATGTCTCCTATCGCACCGTCACTTACACTCTTACACTACATGCACTACACTTCTTCACAAGCCGGGAGACCGGTCGGGAGCTTAGAGCTTGCCCGGCTGGAACAGTGCCCTGCTGATGGGAGATACCTGGGAGATACCTGGATAAGGAAAATCCGCTAGCCGACAGCAGGTCAGTGCCGGATCTTACCATCCAACGGGGAAAGATCAACGCTACCTCTCGAGCAAAACATTCACTCTATTTATGGGAATAAATATTCTATGCAGATGGCACGTCCTAAATCAATAATCAATCAATCGAATGGAAACCCCGATTTTTCTGAATTCAGAAGACAGTCGACAGTTCAAACATCAAAGATTGAAACTCAATAATACAAACGGCCATGGAGGAAAAAAGAGATCATAAAAACAAAGTTTTTTGCCTTTGTTATCCATTGTGCTCTTCTCGTTACAGAACAGCCAACAATGACAATGCTTCCAGCCCGAGCAATGTTCAACCCTCAATTTTCTACGTAAGGTTCGTCGTGATCGTTACACAGTGTGCTTTGTTCCTTCGCGCTTTCAAATAACATGTTTGATCGAAATTTTTGAAAATTCGAAATACCTTCGGACCCAATTAGTTCAGATTTTTGACTCTACAATACTCTCTCTTATCATAGGTATTATTGTAGTGCTCGCAGTGCTTTCTCATTGAAAACGACGCAGAAGTGCTCGCTCAAAAACTCATGTCTTGACCCACGGAAAGCGCCTCTGAGTCCTTAGTTGCTCCTGGGCCCACAGAGGGCCGCTGCGGCCTGGGAGCGCAGCACAGCGCCGAGCCCCCTGCGCATCCGCACAAGCGCTGCACCCCGCCGACTGAGCGCGATCTCTGCGCAGAAGACGGTGGCGGCCAGCACCAGCCCCACGCAGAGCAGCACCAGGTGCGGCTGCAGGTCCTGCAGCTCCAGAGTTCTCACTTCGCTTTCCACCTTCGCCTCCAACCCCACCTTGCCAATATCCAGAAGTTTATTGCGCTCACGATAGACCATCCCCAATGATCTGTTGAAATCAGCAGCCCACTTGAGATCAAGTCCCTCATCTCGGAACTGAATCATCTTCAGATTAATTGCGTCGATCCACGGCCAATTCCTGGAAATACGTAAAGCAGATGGAGATATTTTTAAATAGAGTAATTTAGGAAGAAGTTCGCGATGTTTGAACAAAACGTAGGTGATTGTACATATATTGCGGAGTAAAAAATAAATGTAAAGTGGCAGGTCAATTTCGACAGATTTGCGATTGGCATAGATCAAAGAAATCAGTACAAGACTTTTTAAAACAATATATTTACTTTGTTGGAGGGACAGCGAAGAGATACGAAGTTTTAGTAGCAGTAGTACTACTAGTAGTAGTACTAGTAGTAGTAGTACTAGTAGTAGTAGTACTAGTAGTAGCAGTACTAGTAGTAGCAGTACTAGTAGTAGCAGTACTAGTAGTAGCAGTACTAGTAGTAGCAGTACTAGTAGTAGTAGCAGCAGCAACAGCAGCAGCAGTAGCAGCAGAAGCAGCAGTAGAAGCAGCAGCAGAAGCAGCAGCAGCAGCAGTAGCAGTAGCAGTAGCAGCAGCAGTAGCAGTAGCAGTAGCAGTAGCAGCAGCAGTAGCAGTAGCAGCAGTAGCAGCAGCAGTAGCAGCAGCAGTAGCAGCAGCAGTAGCAGCAGCAGTAGCAGCAGCAGTAGCAGCAGCAGTAGCAGCAGCAGTAGCAGTAGCAGTAGCAGTAGCAGTAGCAGTAGCAGTAGCAGTAGGAGTAGTAGCAGTAGCAGTAGGAGTAGTAGCTGTAGCAGTAGGAGTAGTAGCAGTAGCAGTAGCAGTAGCAGTAGCAGTAGCAGTAGGAGTAGCAGTAGCAGTAGCAGTAGCAGTAGCAGTCGCGGTAGCAGTGGCGGTGGCGGTGGCGGTGGCGGTAGCGGTAGCGGTAGCGGTGGCGGTAGCGGTAGCGGTGGCGGTGGCGGTGGCGGTAGCGGTGGCGGTGGCGGTGGCGGTAGCGGTGGCGGTAGCGGTGGCGGTGGCAGTGGCGGTAGCGGTGGCGGTGGCGGTGGCGGTGGCGGTGGCAGTGGCAGTGGCGGTGGCAGTGGCTGTGGCAGTGGCAGTGGCAGTGGCAGTGGCAGTGGCAGTGGCAGTGGCAGTGGCAGTGGCAGTGGCAGTGGCAGTGGCAGTGGCAGTGGCAGTGGCAGTGGCAGTGGCAGTGGCAGTGGCAGTGGCAGTGGCAGTAGGAGTAGTAGTAGTGGTAGTAGTGGTAGTGGTAGTGGTAGTGGAAGTGGTGGTGGTGGTGGTGGTGGTGGTGGTGGTAGTGGTGGTAGTAGTAGTAGTTATGTCAAATACAATGAGAAAGGTACGGCGCTGATTTTGGGGTACAACCTCCACCTCAATAGCGTTTTTAATTCGCTTTTCTTTGACACATTTGGTACTTTGCTGAAATGGTTCTTTTGTTTTGGTGGTAATTTGTAAAGCTATCTGTGCACCACCACAAAAGTTGAAATTTTTTTTTGTCACCAAGAAATTAAATTGAAAAAGTGCATAGATTTTACTCAACAATAATCAGCTACATAACTGAAAGCGGAGTGCTACAACAGCACACACTTTCTCCCAATTTGCAATATTCGAATATTCAAAAAAATAATACCTGTGACCTGTGACATTTGACCTGTGACCAGTGTACCTGTGACAATTTTACTAGCGCAGTTCCCACTACCCGAGAAAGGAGGGGGAATGGGCTAAGAAACTATGAAATAGGATGATCCAGCTCCACATTTACCTCAAGTATCAAAATGTAATGCTCATTTTCTCTAGATAATGAAAACTGCTAGATTCTTTTTACTTTCTTAAACATAATGAATGCATTTGTGTTGTTTCTTAATTTAAAATGTAGAATAATGTTCAACTGCGATAGATATAAACTAGTTTGTATTACTTTTGTAAGGTGACTCGTTTAAATTCAAGATTGACGAGAAAAAAGAAACAATTCAAAGAATACTTATCAGGACACGCAGAATTGTGAAAAAATGATAATCCAAATGATAATGCGTCAATACCAACTGTACTCTGATGACACGTAGTCATTACAACGAGAATTTAAGAATATTAATCTGACCTATCTTTATGAGTTATTTACATATAATGTACTATTTACATTACTTACCATTTCGTAATCATATATGCCCAATCGGGCAACGCAGCATCAAAAACTTTCATTGACCTTGCCATTTGACTGTTTGTGGAAACAAACAGGGACCACTCTTTCTCGGTTGTAAGGACGGCATATCGATTTTCATTTAAATACAAGAGCAGTTGTTCCATAGTCTCGTAGAATTTGAAATTGAGATCCCCCAAAATTTTGAAGTTCAATTCTGCACACAGCTCTTGTGACTGCGAACAAAATTCTTTTAACTTATTGAAGAATTGCTTGTAGCCTGAACGAGCTAAAACTTGTATTCCACAGGCTGTCAGTTGGTCAACTGTTTTGATCTCCGGGTAGAATTGCGGTGTCATAATCAGGTCGAAGAGACGACCCTAGAGAAGAAACATTTGTTCAATACACAACACACTGTCGAAATAGACATTGCGAAACAACTCAGTGTTGCAAACGTTTCATGGAAGAATTATCAGACTTCGAAAGATGCTTTTTCTGATTAGTTGGTTAGTGATTCTGGACGCGTCAACAGCTTAGGTCAATAGACCCGTAAGTGTAATGTATGTTTTTTCTCGGGAAATGGCGGTGACCTTCTCCCGCTGAATGGCGAGGGATACTGTCGGCTAGCAGGGTGTCTCCCTAACCAGGACTCTCCCACCAGCCCGCCCAAGCAGGTACAAGCTCTAAGAACCCGATCGGTCTCCCGGAACATGTGGTAGTGTAGTGCATGTTAGTGTAAGTGTGTGTGTAAGGGGAGAGGATAGGACAAGAAAGAGGAAGGACAGATCGCGCACGGTCCGTGGCCAGTTTGTTAGGGTCCTGCGCCGGCTTTTACCTAGTGTTGATCGGAGAAACCACAGAAAACTACCGATCAGGGCTGCCGGCCCCTAGAAGTCTTCTCCAGACAGCGACTGAATTCGACCTAGCTGAAAAGCTAGTGTCGAAAATCCTGCTGCCGTCATGACTCGAACCCAGGACCTCCCGGTCAGAGGTGCTGCAGTGACATTAATTGGTGCACTGAGCTACCGCTCACGGTCGCTCTTGCTGTTAAATGTTGTACATTTATAATACCGTAAAAGTTAGCTCAGAGTCAGCATTGCTGCTGACTGCAGCGACTCTGACAAGGAGGCCCTAAGTTTCGGGTTCTGACGATGACAGGATTTTTGACACTAGCTAGATAGATAAGTGGAATTCAGTCGCTGTCTGGAGAAGAATTGTAGCGACCAGCTGCTCTGATCGGTAGTTTTCCGTAGATTTTCTGAAATATTCTACGTGAATGTCGAAACTGTACCTTAACAAAAAGTCCACGGACCGTCTCGAAATCTTTCCTCCCTCTCCTTGCCCTTTCACCACATTTCACACGCACACACACACACGCACACACACGCACACACACACACGCACATACACACTACTATTTAAATGCACTACACTACTACAGACGTTTGTAGGCCAGTCAAGAGCATACAATGTGTCCGGACTGCCTATAAGCAAACTGTACATTTCCTCAACACAAACCACTCTGATTGGGTTGTGGCTCTGATTGGCTTGTGAGTGAGAAGCATGAAATGGTACGAAATCTGGTGATCTGCACATGTTCATACACAAAGCAAACACGTTATTGATTTCGATTGCTGATACGCTGTGCAGAAAGTGTAAACAGAAGATTTAAAATTATTAGTATTTTCGGAAAAAATAATGAGAAATATTTAGAAAGTGATACCCTTATAAGATACATACTATGTAAGGAATAAGGTATACAGATATAGGTATCTAAGGAAACGAAAATAGAATAATAAATGAGGTTGTGAATTCAGGAAAATAAGAGTTCTGAGAATATTTCCTATTTTCTGTTTTTCTGTTTACAAGCGGAAATGATGACACCAACTATTTGTCCAAAACCAATCTTCAAATATCATGAAAGTTCAGCTTGGAGAAAGCAGGTGAGCAAATCAAAGAAATATGGCGAGGGTGGAGGGCTGTGTCCTCACCTGGTAGGCGGCGGCGACGACGACTGCGGAGGCAAGCAAAACGACGGCTAACTGCAGGCGCTGCGGCGTGGTGCGCACCCTGTCCTGCGGGGCGCCCCCGCACGAGGAGAAGGCGCGCAGCGCGGCGGCGGCGCTGGCGGCCAGCGACTCGCCCGCCACCACGCGCCACGCCAGCGCGTACGCCACCGCCGTCCCCAGCAGCGCCAGCCAGATGCGTGCGGAGAACACGCGCAGCGGCAGCGACCACGTCGGCAACTTCGCAGGCGGAGGCACGGCTACCATCGGTCTAATGCCTGATTGTGACGCGCTAACGATGCCACACGAACGCATGTGCCCAGATTCATGAATGTATTTATTTACTGTGAAGTCCACGCGGTCAAACATGACATCAAGTATATTATCGTAACCTCTTGGGGGTGATTTTGCCATTTGTTGTCCCTGAAACATTTCAAGTCGAATTTGGCCACATCTAAAAGAAGTTTCCTGTAAGAAACGGGGATGCATTACAAAATTGTCATTTAACATTAGAAGGACGGCATCAACTTTTGTGACGGGTGAACAACTTTTTATCTAACATTTTCAACGATATAGGTAATTTGTAAATTCAGCTTTTTGTTGCTATAATATTTAATCATGTTCTACTCATGTAAAGAAAAATAGTCATGATTTTTTTACATGATTTAGTCATATGAAAAATAGTCATATACGTCAAACTTTAATTACGATATTTACAAATACTACTAAGAAGACGAAGACCCGTCAATTTGACAGGTGTTAGGTTTTTGTTTAACACCTTTGACATTCTATCGGAGAAAAATAAAAAAAATTGTGATTATTAGTATACTGCATCAAACTGTAACTATTAACGAAAACTCGCTCCAAGAAACTTCCAGAGACTGTAAAATTTTATAATGAAAAAAAATATGGTGTTGTCATACTTGATCAAATGAAACGCTTGGATACTGTGAAATTCGGGAGTAAATGGTGGTCAATGCACGAATTTTTCAATGTTCTGGATATGGCGTATATGAGTGCATATATATGCAGAGAGTTGGAGACAGGGAAAAAGTCTCGCCGAGATTATGTCTTTAAATTATCAGAAGAACTAGCATCTGCCTACGTATGCCAGAGCAATCAGCACTCTTTAGAGTAGCGATCTTTGCAAGAGATTCCAGTTTCGAGGCCTTCAAGGCAAGAACAAACACAGGAACATTTTTACTTTTCAGTACCTTTCGTAGAAGGCCCCAGCTATTGATTTGGCTAAATGGCGAAATATGACTCAAGTGATAACTGCTGCACGAACGATAAGCGCCGGGAACACCTTGGATTACAATAGTAATTCACGAGACCACTCGCGTTCCAGTTCTGAGCGCTATTACTGAAGTGTTAATAAATAATTTATTTGATGCGGCACGGGCATTCAGCACTGTACCTGCCCGGCCCAGCACTGCCACCATCTCCCCCGCCGGCCCGGCCGTCCAGTCAACAGAGTGCGGGTGGATAATTTTATGACCCCTTAGGGACCCGCTGCGCGCGACAGTCCGTTTTAATTTTGTTTTTTATATTTGCAACATGACCCCGATATGCAGGCTGTCACGTACCTATGCCCAGTCTAGACGCCGCCAAATGGATTCTATAGATTCAAAAGACAGTCACCTTGTTTTTTTTTAAGGTCAACCTAACCCGCCTAGTGCCAGCAGCTAAAGAATGTCTCCTCCACTATAAGTAAGGAAGATTCAAAATACGCCGCAAATCAGTCGTCTGATGCCGGAGGGGTAGCATTCCAACGCACAGTTAGGAAGGTCACAGCGTATTCTTTGCATTTGCGCGGGCGTGGTCTCCCACAATACTTTTCATAGACATACGTGCGAAAGAGATTTTTCGACCATCCCATAAAATTGCAGGTGCCAGTAATTTGTAGCGCGCACATGCGCGTCAGCCAAACGGTGTTTTGGGAAAAAACAATATAAAGACTGCTAAGACTTTTGAAAGAAAGTTGCGTTCGCAACGGTGAACGCCGTTAGGTCGCAGCTGCATCGCATTCTACCGACCGTGACCGTGAAGGGCGTACATCCCTCCCGTATACAGCCATACAATAATTGTCGCACCGAAAATGCAATGGCAATTTTTTGTCGCATGAGCAAGAACATCATTGTCCCGAATAATCCCCTGCCACCACTTCCCAAAGCTAAATTTAAGCAATCAGGGTGAGGCACTCGGATCAGAGGATGGGATTAAAGCCTTCGTTTTGTCGCATGTAAGAATCCGGAATCATTTGGTCCCGAGTTCTCACTTGCAATCATTTGGGCCTCGAACCTGCCTTGACTTTAGACCTCGAGCAAGCACTTGCAGACGCGTCTCGAACGGGCACTTGCAGACGTCTCAAAGACGTACTTGTAATGTCTTGCGTTTATAGCTAGAAATCGCAATGACTGGTATTTCTAACTTGTTCTCGCATGAACGTGCAGTTGAATTTCAGCACGACTTGTATTTGGAACTCCATCTGTGGAGTTCATCTTAACTGGTGCTCCCAACGGTACTTAGACTGCGGTCTCGCCTGATTGGAGTATTCAACCGCCACGATAACGTGCCATCGCCGACGGCTCAGTCAGTACTATTGCCGTGCGTAGTCGTCCTGTGTCCGTTGGGTGAACAAGAAAGCGGCGACCGAGGCGGGTCGTTGGCTGCCGTCATCACGCAGCACCGCTACAGGTGGCTGTGATCGAGGCACTCCCGCCTTCCTCCGCCGCCCGCTCTGCTGCAGGCTCTGCCGGCGCCCAGCCGCTCCGGGAGGACGCCATCACGCCACAAAAACAGTAACAACTTTGTGTTCACCCGTAACCGGGTGCCCGTCAGCTCCTTTTCGTGCCATCGCCGACGGCTCAGTCAGTACTATTGTCGTGCGTAGTCGTCCTGTGTCCGTTGGGTGAACAAGAAAGCGGCGACCGAGGCGGGTCGTTGGCTGCCGTCATCACGCAGCACCGCTACAGGCGGCTGTGATCGAGGCACGCCCGCCTTCCTCCGCCGCCCGCTCTGCTGCAGGCTCTGCCGGCGCCCAGCCGCTCCGGGAGGACGCCATCACGCCACAAAAACAGTAACAACTTTGTGGTTGACCCGTAACCGGGTGCCCGTCAGCTCCTTTTCGTGCCATCGCTGACGGCTCAGTCAGTACTATTGTCGTGCGTAGTCGTCCTGTGTCCGTTGGGTGAACAAGAAAGCGGCGACCGAGGCGGGTCGTTGGCTGCCGTCATCACGCAGCACCGCTACAGGCGGCTGTGATCGAGGCACGCCCGCCTTCCTCCGCCGCCCGCTCTGCTGCAGGCTCTGCCGGCGCCCAGCCGCTCCGGGAGGACGCCATCACGCCACAAAAACAGTAACAACTTTGTGTTCACCCGTAACCGGGTGCCCGTCAGCTCCTTTTCGTGCCATCGCCGACGGCTCAGTCAGTACTATTGTCGTGCGTAGTCGTCCTGTGTCCGTTGGGTGAACAAGAAAGCGGCGACCGAGGTGGGTCGTTGGCTGCCGTCATCACGCAGCACCGCTACAGGCGGCTGTGATCGAGGCACGCCCGCCTTCCTCCGCCGCCCGCTCTGCTGCAGGCTCTGCCGGCGCCAAGCCGCTCCGGGAGGACGCCATCACGCCACAAAAACAGTAACAACTTTGTGTTCACCCGTAACCGGGTGCCCGTCAGCTCCTTTTCGTGCCATCGCCGACGGCTCAGTCAGTACTATTGTCGTGCGTAGTCGTCTGTGTCCGTTGGGTGAACAAGAAAGCGGCGAACGAGGCGGGTCGTTGGCTGCCGTCATCAAGCAGCACCGCTACAGGCGGCTGTGATCGAGGCACGCCCGCCTTCCTCCGCCTCCCGCTCTGCTGCAGGCTCTGCCGGCGCCCAGCCGCTCCGGGAGGACGCCATCACGCCACAAACACAGTAACAACTTTGTGGTTGACCCGTAACCGGGTGCCCGTCAGCTCCTTTTCGTGCCATCGCCGACGGCTCAGTCAGTACTATTGTCGTGCGTAGTCGTCTGTGTCCGTTGGGTGAACAAGAAAGCGGCGAACGAGGCTGGTCGTTGGCTGCCGTCATCAAGCAGCACCGCTACTGGCGGCTGTGGCACGCCCGCCTTCCTCCGCCGCCTGCTCTGCTGCAGGATCTGCCAGCGCCCAGCCGCTCCGGGAGGACACCATCACGCCACAAAAACAGAAACAACTTTGTGGTTGACCCGTAACCGGGTGCCCGTCAGCTTTTTTTCGTGCCATCGCCGACGGCTCAGTCAGTACTATTGTCGTGCGTAGTCGTCCTGTGTCCGTTGGGTGAACAAGAAAGCGGCGAACGAGGCGGGTCGTTGGCTGCCGTCATCAAGCAGCACCGCTACAGGCGGCTGTGATCGAGGCACGCCCGCCTTCCTCCGCCGCCCGCTCTGCTGCAGGATCTGCCAGCGCCCAGCCGCTCCGGGAGGACGCCATCACGCCACAAAAACAGTAACAACTTTGTGGTTGACCCGTAACCGGGTGCCCGTCAGCTCCTTTTCGTGCCATCGCCGACGGCTCAGTCAGTACTATTGTCGTGCGTAGTCGTCCTGTGTCCGTTGGGTGAACAAGAAAGCGGCGAACGAGGCGGGTCGTTGGCTGCCGTCATCAAGCAGCACCGCTACAGGCGGCTGTGATCGAGGCACGCCCGCCTTCCTCCGCCGCCGCTCTGCTGCAGGCTCTGCCGGCGCCCAGCCGCTCCGGGAGGACGCCATCACGCCACAAACACAGTAACAACTTTGTGGTTGACCCGTAACCGGGTGCCCGTCAGCTCCTTTTCGTGCCATCGCCGACGGCTCAGTCAGTACTATTGTCGTGCGTAGTCGTCCTGTGTCCGTTGGGTGAACAAGAAAGCGGCGAACGAGGCGGGTCGTTGGCTGCCGTCATCAAGCAGCACCGCTACTGGCGGCTGTGATCGAGGCACGCCCGCCTTCCTCCGCCGCCTGCTCTGCTGCAGGATCTGCCAGCGCCCAGCCGCTCCGGGAGGACGCCATCACGCCAAAAAAACAGAAACAACTTTGTGTTTGACCCGTAACCGGGTGCCCGTCAGCTTTTCTTCGTGCCATCGCCTACGGCTCAGTCAGTACTATTGTCGTGCGTAGTCGTCCTGTGTCCGTTGGGTGAACAAGAAAGCGGCGACCGAGGCGGGTCGTTGGCTGCCGTCATCACGCAGCACCGCTACAGGGGGGCTGTGATCGAGGCACGCCCGCCTTCCTCCGCCGCCTGCTCTGCTGCAGGCTCTGCCGGCGCCCAGCCGCTCCGGGAGGACGCCATCACGCCACAAAAACAGTAACAACTTTGTGGTTGACCCGTAACCGGGTGCCCGTCAGCTTTTTTCGTGCCATCGCCGACGGCTCAGTCAGTACTATTGTCGTGCGTAGTCGTCCTGTGTCCGTTGGGTGAACAAGAAAGCGGCGACCGAGGCGGGTCGTTGGCTGCCGTCATCACGCAGCACCGCTACAGGGGGGCTGTGATCGAGGCACGCCCGCCTTCCTCCGCCGCCTGCTCTGCTGCAGGCTCTGCCAGCGCCCAGCCGCTCCGGGAGGACGCCATCACGCCACAAAAACAGAAACAACTTTGTGGTTGACCCGTAACCGGGTGCCCGTCAGCTTTTTTTCGTGCCATCGCCTACGGCTCAGTCAGTACTATTGTCGTGCGTAGTCGTCCTGTGTCCGTTGGGTGAACAAGAAGCGGCGACCGAGGCGGGTCGTTGGCTGCCGTCATCACGCAGCACCGCTACAGGCGGCTGTGATCGAGGCACGCCCGCCTTCCTCCGCCGCCCGCTCTGCTGCAGGCTCTGCCGGCGCCCAGCCGCTCCGGGAGGACGCCATCACGCCACAAAAACAGTAACAACTTTGTGTTCACCCGTAACCGGGTGCCCGTCAGCTCCTTTTCGTGCCATCGCCGACGGCTCAGTCAGTACTATTGTCGTGCGTAGTCGTCCTGTGTCCGTTGGGTGAACAAGAAAGCGGCGACCGAGGCGGGTCGTTGGCTGCCGTCATCACGCAGCACCGCTACAGGCGGCTGTGATCGAGCCGAGCTCCCTGCGAGGCACGCCCGCCTTCCTCCGCCGCCCGCTCTGCTGCAGGCTCTGCCGGCGCCCAGCCGCTCCGGGAGGACGCCATCACGCCACAAAAACAGTAACAACTTTGTGGTTGACCCGTAACCGGGTGCCCGTCAGCTCCTTTTCGTGCCATCGCTGACGGCTCAGTCAGTACTATTGTCGTGCGTAGTCGTCCTGTGTCCGTTGGGTGAACAAGAAAGCGGCGACCGAGGCGGGTCGTTGGCTGCCGTCATCGCAGCACCGCTACAGGCGGCTGTGATCGAGGCACGCCCGCCTTCCTCCGCCGCCCGCTCTGCTGCAGGCTCTGCCGGCGCCCAGCCGCTCCGGGAGGACGCCTTCACGCCACAAAAACAGTAACAACTTTTGTGTTCACCCGTAACCGGGTGCCCGTCAGCTCCTTTTCGTGCCATCGCCGACGGCTCAGTCAGTACTATTGTCGTGCGTAGTCGTCCTGTGTCCGTTGGGTGAACAAGAAAGCGGCGACCGAGGCGGTCGTTGGCTGCCGTCATCACGCAGCACCGCTACAGGCGGCTGTGATCGAGGCACGCCCGCCTTCCTCCGCCGCCCGCTCTGCTGCAGGCTCTGCCGGCACCCAGCCGCTCCGGGAGGACGCCATCACGCCACAAAAACAGTAACAACTTTTTGGTTGACCCGCAACCGGGTGCCCGTCAGCTTTTTTTCGTGCCATCGCCGACGGCTCAGTCAGTACCATTGTCGTGCGTAGTCGTCCTGTGTCCGTTGGGTGAACAAGAAAGCGGCGACCGAGGCGAGTCGTTGGCTGCCGTCATCACGCAGCACCGCTACAGGCGGCTGTGATCGAGCCGAGCTCCCTGCGAGGCACGCCCGCCTTCCTCCGCCGCCCGCTCTGCTGCAGGCTCTGCCGGCGCCCAGCCGCTCCGGGAGGACGCCATCACGCCACAAAAACAGTAACAACTTTGTGTTCACCCGTAACCGGTTGCCCGTCAGCTCCTTTTCGTGCCATCGCCGACGGCTCAGTCAGTACTATTGTCGTGCGTAGTCGTCCTGTGTCCGTTGGGTGAACAAGAAAGCGGCGAACGAGGCGGGTCGTTGGCTGCCGTCATCAAGCAGCAGCACCGCTACACGCCCGCCTTCCTCCGGCGGCTGTGATCGAGGCACGCCAAAAAAACAGCAAATTTGTGGTTGACCCGTAACCGGGTGCCCGTCAGCTTTTTTTCGTGCCATCGCCTACGGCTCAGTCAGTACTATTGTCGTGCGTAGTCGTCCTGTGTCCGTTGGGTGAACAAGAATGCGGCGACCGAGGTGGGTCGTTGGCTGCCGTCATCTCGCAGCACCGCTACAGGCGGCTGTGATCGAGGCACGCCCGCCTTCCTCCGCCGCCCGCTCTGCTGCAGGCTCTGCCGGCGCCCAGCCGCTCCGGGAGGACGCCATCACGCCACAAAAACAGTAACAACTTTGTGTTCACCCGTAAACGGGTGCCCGTCAGCTCCTTTTCGTGCCATCGCCGACGGCTCAGTCAGTACTATTGTCGTGCGTAGTCGTCCTGTGTCCGTTGGGTGAACAAGAAAGCGGCGACCGAGGTGGGTCGTTGGCTGCCGTCATCACGCAGCACCGCTACAGGCGGCTGTGATCGAGCCGAGCTCCCTGCGAGGCACGCCCGCCTTCCTCCGCCGCCCGCTCTGCTGCAGGCTCTGCCGGCGCCCAGCCGCTCCGGGAGGACGCCATCACGCCACAAAAACAGTAACAACTTTGTGGTTGACTCGTAACCGGGTGCCCGTCAGCTTTTTTTCGTGCCATCGCCGACGGCTCAGTCAGTACTATTGTCGTGCGTAGTCGTCCTGTGTCCGTTGGGTGAACAAGAATGCGGCGACCGAGGCGGGTCGTTGGCTGCCGTCATCACGCAGCACCGCTACAGGCGGCTGTGATCGAGGCACGCCCGCCTTCCTCCGCCGCCCGCTCTGCTGCAGGCTCTGCCGGCGCCCAGCCGCTCCGGGAGGACGCCATCACGCCACAAAAACAGTAACAACTGTGTGTTTACCCGTAACCGGGTGCCCGTCAGCTCCTTTTCGTGCCATCGCCGACGGCTCAGTCAGTACTATTGTCGTGCGTAGTCGTCCAGTGTCCGTTGGGTGAACAAGAAAGCGGCGACCGAGGCGGGTCGTTGGCTGCCGTCATCACGCAGCACCGCTACAGGCGGCTGTGATCGAGGCACGCCCGCCTTCCTCCGCCGCCCGCTCTGCTGCAGGCTCTGCCGGCGCCCAGCCGCTCCGGGAGGACGCCATCACGCCACAAACACAGTAACAACTTTGTGGTTGACCCGTAACCGGGTGCCCGTCAGCTCCTTTTCGTGCCATCGCCGACGGCTCAGTCAGTACTATTGTCGTGCGTAGTCGTCTGTGTCCGTTGGGTGAACAAGAAAGCGGCGACCGAGGCGAGCCTCGTTATTGCCGTCATCACGCAGCACCGCCAGGCGGCTGTGATCGAGCCGAGCTTCCTGCGAGGCACGCCCGCCTTCCTCCGCCGCCCGCTCTGCTGCAGGCTCTGCCGGCGCCCAGCCGCTCCGGGGAGGACGCCATCACGCCACAAAACCAGTAACAACTTTGTGTTCACCCGTAACCGGGTGCCCGTCAGCTCCTTTTCGTGCCATCGCCGACGGCTCAGTCAGTACTATTGTCGTGCGTAGTCGTCCTGTGTCTGTTGGGTGAACAAGAAAGCGGCGACCGAGGCGGGTCGTTGGCTGCCGTCATCACGCAGCACCGCTACAGGCGGCTGTGATCGAGGCACGCCCGCCTTCCTCCGCCTCCCGCTCTGCTGCAGGCTCTGCCGGCGCCCAGCCGCTCCGGGAGGACGCCATCACGCCACAAACACAGTAACAACTTTGTGGTTGACCCGTAACCGGGTGCCCGTCAGCTCCTTTTCGTGCCATCGCCGACGGCTCAGTCAGTACTATTGTCGTGCGTAGTCGTCTGTGTCCGTTGGGTGAACAAGAAAGCGGCGAACGAGGCTGGTCGTTGGCTGCCGTCATCAAGCAGCACCGCTACTGGCGGCTGTGGCACGCCCGCCTTCCTCCGCCGCCTGCTCTGCTGCAGGATCTGCCAGCGCCCAGCCGCTCCGGGAGGACACCATCACGCCACAAAAACAGAAACAACTTTGTGGTTGACCCGTAACCGGGTGCCCGTCAGCTTTTTTTCGTGCCATCGCCGACGGCTCAGTCAGTACTATTGTCGTGCGTAGTCGTCCTGTGTCCGTTGGGTGAACAAGAAAGCGGCGAACGAGGCGGGTCGTTGGCTGCCGTCATCAAGCAGCACCGCTACAGGCGGCTGTGATCGAGGCACGCCCGCCTTCCTCCGCCGCCCGCTCTGCTGCAGGATCTGCCAGCGCCCAGCCGCTCCGGGAGGACGCCATCACGCCACAAAAACAGTAACAACTTTGTGTTCACCCGTAACCGGTTGCCCGTCAGCTCCTTTTCGTGCCATCGCCGACGGCTCAGTCAGTACTATTGTCGTGCGTAGTCGTCCTGTGTCCGTTGGGTGAACAAGAATGCGGCGACCGAGGCGGGTCGTTGGCTGCCGTCATCACGCAGCACCGCTACAGGCGGCTGTGATCGAGGCACGCCCGCCTTCCTCCGCCGCCCGCTCTGCTGCAGGCTCTGCCGGCGCCCAGCCGCTCCGGGAGGACGCCATCACGCCACAAACACAGTAACAACTTTGTGGTTGACCCGTAACCGGGTGCCCGTCAGCTCCTTTTCGTGCCATCGCCGACGGCTCAGTCAGTACTATTGTCGTGCGTAGTCGTCCTGTGTCCGTTGGGTGAACAAGAAAGCGGCGACCGAGGCGGGTCGTTGGCTGCCGTCATCACGCAGCACCGCTACAGGGGGGCTGTGATCGAGGCACGCCCGCCTTCCTCCGCCGCCTGCTCTGCTGCAGGCTCTGCCGGCGCCCAGCCGCTCCGGGAGGACGCCATCACGCCACAAAAACAGTAACAACTTTGTGGTTGACCCGTAACCGGGTGCCCGTCAGCTTTTTTTTGTGCCATCGCCTACGGCTCAGTCAGTACTATTGTCGTGCGTAGTCGTCCTGTGTCCGTTGGGTGAACAAGAAAGCGGCGACCGAGGCGGGTCGTTGGCTGCCGTCATCACGCAGCACCGCTACAGGTGGCTGTGATCGAGGCACTCCCGCCTTCCTCCGCCGCCCGCTCTGCTGCAGGCTCTGCCGGCGCCCAGCCGCTCCGGGAGGACGCCATCACGCCACAAACACAGTAACAACTTTGTGGTTGACCCGTACCCGGGTGCCCGTCAGCTCCTTTTCGTGCCATCGCCGACGGCTCAGTCAGTACTATTGTCGTGCGTAGTCGTCCTGTGTCCGTTGGGTGAACAAGAAAGCGGCGACCGAGGTGGGTCGTTGGCTGCCGTCATCACGCAGCACCGCTACAGGCGGCTGTGATCGAGCCGAGCTCCCTGCGAGGCACGCCCGCCTTCCTCCGCCGCCCGCTCTGCTGCAGGCTCTGCCGGCGCCCAGCCGCTCCGGGAGGACGCCATCACGCCACAAAAACAGTAACAACTTTGTGGTTGACCCGTAACCGGGTGCCCGTCAGCTCCTTTTCGTGCCATCGCTGACGGCTCAGTCAGTACTATTGTCGTGCGTAGTCGTCCTGTGTCCGTTGGGTGAACAAGAAAGCGGCGACCGAGGCGGGTCGTTGGTTGCCGTCATCACGCAGCACCGCTACAGGCGGCTGTGATCGAGGCACGCCCGCCTTCCTCCGCCGCCCGCTCTGCTGCAGGCTCTGCCGGCGCCCAGCCGCTCCGGGAGGACGCCTTCACGCCACAAAAACAGTAACAACTTTGTGTTCACCCGTAACCGGGTGCCCGTCAGCTCCTTTTCGTGCCATCGCCGACGGCTCAGTCAGTACTATTGTCGTGCGTAGTCGTCCTGTGTCCGTTGGGTGAACAAGAAAGCGGCGACCGAGGTGGGTCGTTGGCTGCCGTCATCACGCAGCACCGCTACAGGCGGCTGTGATCGAGGCACGCCCGCCTTCCTCCGTCGCCCGCTCTGCTGCAGGCTCTGCCGGCGCTCAGCCGCTCCGGGAGGACGCCATCACGCCCCAAAAACAGTAACAACTTTGTGTTCACCCGTAACCGGGTGCCCGTCAGCTCCTTTTCGTGCCATCGCCGACGGCTCAGTCAGTACTATTGTCGTGCGTAGTCGTCCTGTGTCTGTTGGGTGAACAAGAAAGCGGCGACCGAGGCGGGTCGTTGGCTGCCGTCATCACGCAGCACCGCTACAGGCGGCTGTGATCGAGGCACGCCCGCCTTTCTCCGCCGCCCGCTCTGCTGCAGGCTCTGCCGGCGCCCAGCCGCTCCGGGAGGACGCCATCACGCCACAAAAACAGTAACAACTTTGTGTTCACCCGTAACCGGGTGCCCGTCAGCTCCTTTTCGTGCCATCGCCGACGGCTCAGTCAGTACTATTGTCGTGCGTAGTCGTCCTGTGTCCGTTGGGTGAACAAGAAAGCGGCGACCGAGGCGGGTCGTTGGCTGCCGTCATCACGCAGCACCGCTACAGGCGGCTGTGATCGAGGCACGCCCGCCTTCCTCCGCCGCCCGCTCTGCTGCAGGCTCTGCCGGCGCCCAGCCGCTCCGGGAGGACGCCATCACGCCACAAAAACAGTAACAACTTTGTGTTCACCCGTAACCGGGTGCCCGTCAGCTCCTTTTCGTGCCATCGCCGACGGCTCAGTCAGTACTATTGTCGTGCGTAGTCGTCCTGTGTCCGTTGGGTGAACAAGAAAGCGGCGAACGAGGCGGGTCGTTGGCTGCCGTCATCAAGCAGCACCGCTACTGGCGGCTGTGATCGAGGCACGCCCGCCTTCCTCCGCCGCCTGCTCTGCTGCAGGATCTGCCAGCGCCCAGCCGCTCCGGGAGGACGCCATCACGCCAAAAAAACAGAAACAAATTTGTGGTTGACCCGTAACCGGGTGCCCGTCAGCTTTTTTTCGTGCCATCGCCTACGGCTCAGTCAGTACTATTGTCGTGCGTAGTCGTCCTGTGTCCGTTGGGTGAACAAGAATGCGGCGACCGAGGTGGGTCGTTGGCTGCCGTCATCTCGCAGCACCGCTACAGGCGGCTGTGATCGAGGCACGCCCGCCTTCCTCCGCCGCCCGCTCTGCTGCAGGCTCTGCCGGCGCCCAGCCGCTCCGGGAGGACGCCATCACGCCACAAAAACAGTAACAACTTTGTGTTCACCCGTAACCGGGTGCCCGTCAGCTCCTTTTCGTGCCATCGCCGACGGCTCAGTCAGTACTATTGTCGTGCGTAGTCGTCCTGTGTCCGTTGGGTGAACAACAAAGCGGCGACCGAGGCGAGTCGTTGGCTGCCGTCATCACGCAGCACCGCTACAGGCGGCTGTGATCGAGCCGAGCTCCCTGCGAGGCACGCCCGCCTTCCTCCGCCGCCCGCTCTGCTGCAGGCTCTGCCGGCGCCCAGCCGCTCCGGGAGGACGCCATCACGCCACAAAAACAGTAACAACTTTGTGTTCACCCGTAACCGGTTGCCCGTCAGCTCCTTTTCGTGCCATCGCCGACGGCTCAGTCAGTACTATTGTCGTGCGTAGTCGTCCTGTGTCCGTTGGGTGAACAAGAATGCGGCGACCGAGGCGGGTCGTTGGCTGCCGTCATCACGCAGCACCGCTACAGGCGGCTGTGATCGAGGCACGCCCGCCTTCCTCCGCCGCCCGCTCTGCTGCAGGCTCTGCCGGCGCCCAGCCGCTCCGGGAGGACGCCATCACGCCACAAAAACAGTAACAACTTTGTGTTCACCCGTAACCGGGTGCCCGTCAGCTCCTTTTCGTGCCATCGCCGACGGCTCAGTCAGTACTATTGTCGTGCGTAGTCGTCCTGTGTCCGTTGGGTGAACAAGAAAGCGGCGACCGAGGCGGGTCGTTGGCTGCCGTCATCACGCAGCACCGCTACAGGCGGCTGTGATCGAGGCACGCCCGCCTTCCTCCGCCGCCCGCTCTGCTGCAGGCTCTGCCGGCGCCCAGCCGCTCCGGGAGGACGCCATCACGCCACAAAAACAGTAACAACTTTGTGTTCACCCGTAACCGGGTGCCCGTCAGCTCCTTTTCGTGCCATCGCCGACGGCTCAGTCAGTACTATTGTCGTGCGTAGTCGTCCTGTGTCCGTTGGGTGAACAAGAAAGCGGCGACCGAGGCGGGTCGTTGGCTGCCGTCATCACGCAGCACCGCTACAGGCGGCTGTGATCGAGCCGAGCTCCCTGCGAGGCACGCCCGCCTTCCTCCGCCGCCCGCTCTGCTGCAGGCTCTGCCGGCACCCAGCCGCTCCGGGAGGACGCCATCACGCCACAAAAACAGTAACAACTTTTTGGTTGACCCGCAACCGGGTGCCCGTCAGCTTTTTTTCGTGCCATCGCCGACGGCTCAGTCAGTACCATTGTCGTGCGTAGTCGTCCTGTGTCCGTTGGGTGAACAAGAAAGCGGCGACCGAGGCGGGTCGTTGGCTGCCGTCATCACGCAGCACCGCTACAGGTGGCTGTGATCGAGGCACTCCCGCCTTCCTCCGCCGCCCGCTCTGCTGCAGGCTCTGCCGGCGCCCAGCCGCTCCGGGAGGACGCCATCACGCCACAAACACAGTAACAACTTTGTGGTTGACCCGTACCCGGGTGCCCGTCAGCTCCTTTTCGTGCCATCGCCGACGGCTCAGTCAGTACTATTGTCGTGCGTAGTCGTCCTGTGTCCGTTGGGTGAACAAGAAAGCGGCGACCGAGGCGGGTCGTTGGCTGCCGTCATCACGCAGCACCGCTACAGGCGGCTGTGATCGAGGCACGCCCGCCTTCCTCCGTCGCCCGCTCTGCTGCAGGCTCTGCCGGCGCCCAGCCGCTCCGGGAGGACGCCATCACGCCACAAAAACAGTAACAACTTTGTGTTCACCCGTAACCGGGTGCCCGTCAGCTCCTTTTCGTGCCATCGCCGACGGCTCAGTCAGTACTATTGTCGTGCGTAGTCGTCCTGTGTCCGTTGGGTGAACAAGAAAGCGGCGACCGAGGCGGGTCGTTGGCTGCCGTCATCACGCAGCACCGCTACAGGCGGCTGTGATCGAGCCGAGCTCCCTGCGAGGCACGCCCGCCTTCCTCCGCCGCCCGATCTGCTGCAGGCTCTGCCGGCGCCCAGCCGCTCCGGGAGGACGCCATCACGCCACAAAAACAGTAACAACTTTGTGTTCACCCGTAACCGGGTGCCCGTCAGCTCCTTTTCTTTGCTGAAATGCAGAAAGTCTCTTCAACGAACGAAGCTGAGAGAGTACATGCTACCAATAAGGCATACTATTTGTACCGGCAAATTAATTAATTGTTGTGATCACTGTTTTTGCGATCAGACTGGTAAACCGCAAGAACTAAATCATAAGTTATAATTCATTATCATAAGACTTTATTTTATTATATATGCAATCTCACATCAAAAAAAACCTTATTTGTTATATGACATATGTAAGAGAAATATTAGCACAACAAAATTTCTTTAACAACACAGAAGTTGCAGTTTCAATCCGAAGGATTTTATTGATGATTAAGCTACAGAAACTCGTACCCGTCAAAATCATAGGTTCGTTCTACTAGGTAGAAAGAAAATCGCGGTCCTCCTAGTGTTATCATAGTTTCCTCTTGAAGTATACAGAATTTAGGCAGAAGTTTTATGTTGTTTTCCTATATTTAAAGAGCCTTACAAACTATATTTAAACAATATGTAGAACATTCTACCTTATGATGAATTGTTAGCAAATTCGATAACAATATCAATCAATTTAATTTCTAATCTAAAAGAATAATAAAAACTACAGGTGATTCATTTTAAGGAGTGTGTAATAGATGGACTAAATACTTAATATAATATCTAGTAAAATTGGATTGCCTCACTGTGATTTCAAATTGACAGTTTTTTAATCGATTTAATCGATTGTCCTTTTCTGCGTGATATAAAAACGAATTCACTTGTTTTCACAATTTTTGTCTCTTCTTATTTGATCAGGGTAATCCCTAGAACGGCGAAACCCTCTTCTATGCCGTTTTTATTGAATGATGTAGTGTTTTGGAAAGATATTTTGACGGTTATACAAGATTTGAGTTCCTCTGAAGATTTCAAACTTTTTTCAAACCGTCTGTTCGTCCACATGTCCGTCCACGTCACCGTCCGTCTTTCCTTCCATCTTTCCGTCTGTTTGTTCGTATGTCTGCCCATCTCTGTCCATCTGTCAGTCCATCATTTTAATTTTCATTTCCAACATTAACTCCATTAACGCCATTTTGATATATTTCTTGTATTTTTCGAAATTTACGTCTCTTTAAATGCTGCAGAGAACATTTCCTAAGAATGGGTCCAAATTTTCAAACGTTTTGTACGGATAGCCTCAAATGCACTTAATAACAATAAAACTAATTAATTATGTTTAAATTGTTTGATTTTTTCGTGTTTCCGGGCGCGTCAACTGCTTTGGTCATTAGTCCCGCTAGTGTAGTGCATGTTTTTTTTCTCGGGAGATGGCGGTGAACTTCCCCCGCTGGATGGCGAGATCCGGCGCCGACCTACCGTCGGCTAGTGGGGTTTCCCCCTAACCAGGACTCTCCCACCAACGGGGCACCGCCCCAGTCGGGACAAGCTCTAAGCTCCCGCTCGGTCTCCCGGAGTATGAGGTAGTGTAGTGCATGTTAGTGTAAGTGTGTGTGCAAGGGGAGATGATAGGACAAGGAAGGACAGATCGCGCGCGGTCCGTGGCCCGTTTGGTAGGTTACTGCTCCGGCATTCGCCTGGTGTTGATCGGAGAAACCACGGGAAACTACCGATCAGAGCAGCCGGCCGCTACAATTCTCCACCAGACAGTGACTGAATTCGACCTAGCTGAAAAGCTAGTGTCGAAAATCCTGCCACCATCAGGACTCGAACCTAGGACCTCCCGGTTAGAGGCGCTGCAGTGACATCAGTTGATGCACTGAGCTACCGCTACCGGTAATTATGTTTAAAGTAACTGATTACTTACCTTCAATCTTGGGGCGTTAGTTCCAAAGTTCTTATTAATATGAAGATGAAGACGCTTTTCGAACTCTTTGTACTGTAAATATTCTGGAGCTGCGATCCGGACAATAACGTTTCCTACAAGGTGAGAACGAAATGGTTTACCGTCTTTGAAGGTCACGTACTGCAAGGCTGCGCCTCCCAGGTCCCTCGAGCGCGTTGCCATCAGTGCTTTCGCCTCGCGCGTGCATGCCTCACTGCGCTCCTCACACTGGGTGAGCCACTCCCCGCTTCCCCCAACGACGTCGACGGCCAGCGCCCACCACCGCCCCTCCCCCGCCCGTTCGCGCAGCAGCAGCCCGCGGAAGCCCTGGTGGCGCTGCCACAGCGCGTCCAGCACGCGCCGCCCCGCACGCAGCTGCGCCCCAGCCACGTCGCCCTCCGGGCGGCTGCTGCCAGCGCTCCCGCCCTCACGCACTCGCCTCCCGCCGCTCGGTTGTTCCTCCAGGAGCTTCTGCCAACCCCTCTCGCCCTCCAGATCATCTTCTTTAAGGAGCTTCTGCCCCTCGCCTTTAAAATATCCGTCTTGGGGTTTCTGCGAATCATCCTGCAAAACTTTCTCAAAACAATTCTGTGGTTTCCGCTTACACTCTTGATCTTGAAGAAGCTTTCTCAATGTCCAGTCATATTGCAAACGATAATCAACATAAAGATGTTCGTGATGGAAAGTCTCAGATTGCTTGTTGTCATCTACGTTGCTGTGAGATAGAAGGTTTTTATTAAGGAATGACTGAAATGATGTATTGACTTTCCAGTTGCTTTCAAGGTTCGACTTATTTGTCAATTGAGATCGAGTCTTTTTATCCAAGTTTATATTCTCTGTCTGACTTTCGTTCAATATATTCTGGACTTTAAAGCGTTTCTGGTGATTGGCATTCCGAGAATCCTCCACAACTTTACCACTTCCTTTATATCCATGATGAAATCTTTGCCACACTTGTCCTTGCTTGAAAACTTGGTTCTGTGGACGTTGATCGCTTTCTTTCTTCTCATTCTTACAATTGTAAATGTTTGGTGTTCTTCCAATCGCTAAAACAACTGGCGCTGATGAATGCAGTTGAAGGTTGCGATACAAGGTGGCGTTACCTGTTAAACGCTGTAAAAAACGCGCAAATTGTGGAATAATTCCTGCAAATTCGTTAAGCCACATTTAAATCATTAAAATATAGATGCAGTGATGCTGAAATTATTTACTTTAAACGGATTGAAGCCCAAACAATTAGGATTCTTAAGCAAGAAATTTAAGAACGATTAAAAATTATTTTAAGTTATTAATCAAAATACTAGAATATCTGACATTTGGAATAAAATAAAAAAAGATAAAAGTAGTATCAATAGATAACGGAAAATAATACTACGTAAAATCATAAAAAAAGACTACGAGTTATTCAAGAATGTACATTCTATAAAATAAATTCCAAATATACTATTTCAAGCTCAAATGAAAAAAACACATAGCTAATTACACATTTAAGTGTGACTAACCTTCCTAAAGAGGTCATCAACGGCATCTTTGGTATGTAGGAGCAGGAAGGCGAGGAGGTGGGCGTGGTGTTGGGCCGCTAGCACGTAGCCGCCCTGCCTCTCCAGCCACGCGGGCGCCGTGCGCGTCCACAGCGGCGCAGACGGGCGCCACAGCAGCAGCGGCGCCGCGGCGCGGGCGTGCAGGGCGCGTAGCCAGCGCGGGCCATCGCCCAGGTCCACCACGCCCACCGTCCGGCCCCCGCCCGCGCCCGCGCCCCCCAGCGCCCACTGCACGCCCGCCGCGGGCGGCCCCGCCCCCTCCCACGGCACACACACGCCCCGCGCCTCTACCCCCGCCCACGCCCCCCACAGCGCCACCGCCAACGCCAGCCCCAAGGCTACAAGCCCCGCCTCTGCCCTCACCTGCCGTCCCTGATGGCTCAGCGACATCATACACCAGATTGCAAATCCCAGTACTCAAACCACAGACAGACAAAGCACAACTCTGTCTCTACGTGAACACGCCCCATTGCTACACAGCATTTTATTGAGAGTCGCCGACACGCCCATTCTGCTTACAAATTGTTTTTTCCACGGTGTCAGAGCGAATTAGTCTGGTTGCTATGGGGACCTTCGCACAAACATCTCAATCCACGCATTTCAATTCCTCAATAGATCACCCACTGCGGAATGTGGGGCAACACTAAACAAATTCTACAGCGCTATCGCCAACGCCAGCCCGAAGCTTCGATGCCCCGTCCCTACTCCGCCCCTGCCCGTCCTGCCCGTCGTTCTTTGTGCGCGACCGCGACGAATTCCACTCGAACGGAGCCGCGTAATGTTACTCTGTGTAGTAGTGTGTATTTACGAGTCATGGAACTCCAAACACCAAGCGTCATGTTTTTTGATCGAGTAACCTACTAGAGAGGCCTTCAAAGAAACGGAAACACATGTAGAAATAAGCAAGGATTGATGTTCTAAAGCAAAGGTGCAGCTCAAAGGTTCCTAAAGTGGGTTATATAATAAGATACGAAATTCAAACGCCAATTATTGTATTGTATGAATAATCAGACATTTACTTTGTTTCAAAAACATAATTAAATATTGTTTATTTACTAACAAAATTCTGTTCAGCGTATCAGTATGCTTTATTGACTAGTTTACTCATCAATAAGTCTGAAATCCAAATAATTTAATATATTTCTCTAGTTAAAGTAAACAGGAGAAGATCTTTACGAAATATGCTTTGAAGTGGAATCCATGTATACGTATTAATGCTTTGTCGTCGAACGTCGATGATAGAATTACAAAATAAACTTTTAAAACTCGCTAATGATTAGGAACATTTTGACTTTTAATTTTTACGGCAATAAATATTGAAGATGATGTGGGTACACTGGTATGTATGTTACGTTCTTGAATATATTTAATCAGACAATTAATATTATGTAAATACATTGAAAATTACTTAACGTGATAATATTGATATTTCTAACTGTTAAATTTATTTGCAGATTCAAAATTTGTGTCGTATTTGGGAACTTTTTCGTTACTGTTGGCTTTTTTGCTTCTAAAAGTACAGGTTCAAACATGATATTTTGATAATTATATTGATAACAATACATTACAATTTTTATGTCGAATAGACATCCTGGTAAAATCAAACATATATTACACAACGTATATTTTAATATATGCAAATTCCAGCGAAATTCATAACTAATGTAATGACTTCAATACACCATTTATTTTGATAATCTAAATTAATTTCATTTTCTCTAAGCTTCTATTGATTACTTTACAGTTTATTCCATAGTCTTTATTAGTTATTAAGAAATGCATTTATCTATTTCGCACCTCCTTAGCAGGTAATGATTATCCAGTCTATATGATGGAATACAATTCTTCCTTCATTTGACGTGGAGTGTACATTCACATAAATAACAAGTGAAAATAATCTCCGTTCTCCACAAAGAAGTATTGCGCACCAGGAAAAGTGCGCTCTGTTTGATTAGAGCCAGAGGCCGAGCTCAGTGCTTTTTATAGATCTGAAGTTACATGCGATCGTTTCTTCTGAAGCTACTGGAGAAGAGACAATGCCTTTAAACACGTGTCAGGTCGGATGAGAACCAGAGAGACAGCTGCGAGGTACCGAATCTCTTAACTGCTATTATCACATTCTGCATTCGCATTTTTCAGTTTTGGCGCATAACCCCTAATGCACGATTGTAATCCCTCCTTTGGCAAATCCGATCTACACTCTTGTATTTTCGAGTCGCTGGATAGAATTCAGTCACTGTCTGGAGGACAATTCTAGCTGCCCGCTATTTTGATCGGTAACTTTCCGTACTTTCTCGTACACCAGGAGAGAGCCGAAGCAGTACCCTAACAACAGGCCACGCACTACGCACGATCTTTCCATTCTCTTCCTTGTCAACCCTCATCCCTTACAAACACACACACACACACACACACACACACACACACACACACACATACACTTACATGCCCAACTTTACCACACGTATCAGGAGTCTAGCCCGCAGCTTAGAGCTTGTCTCGACTAGGGCGGTTCCTCGCTGATGGGAGATATTTTGTTGAGGAGAACCCCGCTTCCAGTCGTGCATGTCTCGGGATCTCACCATTCAGTGGAGAAAGATCTCCGCCATCTCCCGAGGGAAAATACACGCACTACTGTACGAGCCTAATGACCATGTCTCTTGACGAGATCGGAAACACGAAATATTCAATCAACTTTAACTCTTCCATAAACACCTTCCGATGCCAGTAACTGTTTGTGAAACCTACATGCGTTATTGAGAATCAGGCTCCCTTCACCAAGAACAGTGGTACAATATCGAGATATCCCCACATACTACCACTGTAATTCATATAATTGAACAGGCTCAATAGGGGCCTAATGGCAACTTTATGTGATGATAAAAGGGGTGGGAAGGAGCTTCGAAACAATGAAGTTCCTCTGGGGAGCGTTCGGTACCATGAGAGGACCTGCATATTCGTTACGTGCCCATAGAAGGCAGCCAGTATAAGAAAGAGACCAAATCGACAAGGTAACCCTGACAAGAAGAGGGAATCAGTAGGAGTGAGATTGCGCCCTTTTAAAGCGCCTCTAGTTTTATTATATACAAGCGAAATCCGACATCCGTCTCTTCATCCGTCTTTCCGTCCGTCTCTCCGTTCGTCTCTCCGTCCGTCTCTCCATACGTCTCTCAGTCCGTCTCTCCGTCCGTCTCTCCGTCCGTCTCTCCGTCCGTCTCTCCATCTGTCTCTCCAACCGTCTCTCCGTCCGTCTGACCAACCATCTGTCCGTCAGTCTGTCCGTCCGCCTGTGAACACAACTAGCTTTCATACTAGCGCCTAAATCAAGTATATGATCTTTTTCCAAATTGAAGAACCTTCTCTCCATCTGGCACTAGTAGAACTTTCAAATTATGAAAAACATTCTTTAAAATTTCGGGGTACTTTACATGAAGCCCTCCAGACATTTTCAAAATTTTCTCAAAAACGGCTTCAAACTTTTTCCTTAAATTTTTGGTAGGGTTAGTGCCAAACGAACCCTATACCATGACATAAACGCCATATTTCTCTATTCCCTTTTTCAAAAATTTTTAAAATGTATTCTTCTTTACTTATCTCTCACGTCAGTAATATTTATATTAAAGGTGATTTCTTCACATTATTATATTTACGAGTACATGTGCTTACGAGTATATGTCCAATTATTTAAATAATGCCAAATAAATTTTCGCGAACAAAAAGTTTTCTGTAAAAATGAGTTCAAAATTCTGCATTTTCAGAAACGCTCAAACACCATTTTCTCGAAAATTGCTCCAATTTTTTTCGTCAAAGTTTTCCAATGGATAGTGCTAATTGCACTGCTTAAATTGACGTACAGTTCATTTCAGTGTATTCTTTTTTTTCAAAAATTACAGAAATGTAATATTTTTTGAATACATCTCACCACGTTAATATGGACATTTCCATCAATTTGTATGCATTATTACATTTATTACAGTCGAAGTGCTATAAATGACATCAAATAAACTTTTTCGAAAACTAATAGATTTCCGATAAAGAGAGCTTCGAACTTTCCATCGCCATTAATCGCCATTTTCATTTTTATTTTACGTCAAAAAAACAGTTAAAACTGTGTATGACCTGCTATGAGGAGAAGTGAATTCTGTGCATATTTTCAAAATTCTGTGATCCCTACACTACGTCATATACTACTTGAATTTTGAATGAAAAAACCGCTCCCATGTAATAAAATCTATTTTCAAGGATAAATAAGCAATAAATTTTGGGCTCTTATCCATGATGTCCTTCGTCAAGGAATAATACTTTCTGTCGTGGCCACTTGGAAACGATCATTTGAATAACTATATTTCGCACTGAATTCTAGAAGACGTGCACAGATAATGAAGTTACATTTATGTCCAGAAGCAAAATAAGGGGCCATCTCAACATTTGCTCAATGTATCAGAGAAACTGGACGAAAAACCTGATCGAGATGGGGTTATTGACCCAGAAGCTCCGATACAATACTTTTTACATATTGTTTAGAATTATACAGTCCAATGGTAAATAATAAATTAAATACCACTGTTAAAATTAATGTTACTTTTCTTGTGATGCTCAGTATAGTCTCTAATTGTATAGAAACAGTTATGCAGCAGAAACGATTTCACTGGGGATTTAAACTTTTCTATCGAATTTAATCGTTGAATGTCATCTGGCAAAGTGCTGTAAAATAATGTACATGTATGTGAATTTTTTGTAATGAGCTGTTGAAACTGTCTCCTGATGATCATGATTTCTACGTCGAGTGTTATAGTAGTAGATATTGACATTTTCTGAAAATATATTCCCGCCCTCAAGCAAGTCATTTTTGACAAAAACCACTGATTCGTAAATCAACAGACAATGTAATGGTAAAATTCCTAAATTAATGAAGAGAGGCTTACATGAATCACGTGGGTGGGATTTCGTTATTATTCGTACAATTCGTTTTTGTAATCTAAAAGTCTGGGAGCTATGAGATGTACTTCCCCAGAATATTATGCTATATCTCAGGCGTGAATGAACATTCGCGAAATATACACAACGAGCAATATGAAGGCTGACTGAATTTGAAAGAATTCTGAACGTGTAGCATAATGAACTTAATTTTGTGTTCAATTCATTTAAATGGACGTTCCATTTAAGGTTTGACTGAATTGAGAGACTAAAAATGTTGTTTTAACATCAGTCAATGGTACACCGTTCATTTTCAATGGAGCATAGAATTGTTTATTTGAAATGGAAAACTGCATTAAAACCGTTTTCTTTTCATTTACTATTAATTTATTATTTCGGAACAAATTTGAAACATCTGATATTGTACTAGAACCCATTTTCACGGTTAACTCTTAATTTTCGAAAATTTTGAAAGTTTGAATTTTTTGGCGCCATCCTGCAATTACAAACTACTATAGAGACATTTCCTTGAAGTAAACTTTGTTTTATGGGAATTCTGGTTGTGGGAATTCTAATGTGGTGTTGTGGGGCTTTTTTAATTCGTTTCGTCGTTTTTGATGCAACGCGTCTCGTAACCCTTGTTAGGCGTTGATGCCATATTGCACTATTTTTTGGTTTTTCGAAAGTGAATTTTTCTGGCTTGTCTCTAATTTCGTTATTTTTTGCATAAGCATCCATTTGTTCACGTTATTGTATTTATAAGTACATGGACTTTTAATAAAGCTTTATAATGTTTCTAAAAAAACCAACAGTTTACTTTGAAAATAAAATGAAAATTCCACATTTTCAGAAAAACTCACAGCTAATTTTTACAAAGATGCCTCCAAATAGTGCTAATTGCACTGTGTATTATACTCTCAAGTTCATTTTTATGTATTATTTCGTTTTTCCAAAAATTACACAAATGTAATTTATATTGAAATAACTCTCACGCCGTTAATATGCACATTTCCAATAATTTGTATACTCTATTGAATTTGTTGGTGAAAGTGCTTCAAATGACTTCAAATGAAGTTTTTCGAAAACGCAATAGATTCCTGTGAAAATGAGCATCAAATTTCGCAATTAGATTAACACTTCACGCAATTTTCTTTCAAGGCTCAATATTTTCTAACGAAAGTTGCGATTTATGAGGAGGATTTACACTTCTTTAATATTTTTAAAGGAATATTTCATTTCTACCATTAGGAAACCGAAAATATGAGAATTTTTTTAAAAAAATGTGCTTTGGGGGCGGAAGATGGCAGCTGACAACACGGAGCGGCAAGACCGTAAAGGCAGAGCACACTGAGGAAATTAGAAAACTTTACTACAAGAAGGCCTGTGGCATTCTGTAGCACCACTAGTTCGTTATCAGGGCTCAACAATCAATTTTTACAGTACAGGTATATAGTCTTGGTAAGTAGTAAATAAAATTCCCTACGCTCTAAATTGCCGCAGTGTTCCCATAGGTAGAACATTTGCAGTTACAGTTACACATGTCACGCTTATGAAATATATATTTGAAATTACCTCTCTGTACGTACTTGTGTACGGTTTATGTGAAGAGCGTTATAATGTGCCTTGCGACCGTGGAGTGTAATTGGCGTGGTACTTGCGAGCGTGGCCACGATGTCACAACGATGCGAGCCAACACAGCCGCAGAGAGACTTGATGGGCGGTTGGCTGCGAGAAGCAGAGACACGGCTTCGAGCCCTGGGACTGGCACTTTTGATGGCGCTGTGGGGGTCGTGGGCGGGGGTAGAGGCGCGGGGAGTGTGTGCCCTGGGCTGGGTGGGGAAGCGGCGGGGCGCGTTGGCCGGGCTTCGAGCCTTGGTATAGAGCGTGGAAATATTCAATTTAAAAATATAACAAAAACAAGATTTTTTCAAAAACTGTTGATAGCGGCTGGAGGGAGGATTTTCCCGTGATTATATAAATTCAAATACTCATCTCAGTCATCAATACACTCACGGGACACTGCGTTATCTAAAGACGATGTGCAACAAACAATTATTCCACAACTTTAGGATTGAAGGAAAAATGAAAAGAGCGTGTTGGATAATTTAATTTCGTTACTCATAATAGGAGTCGAACAATTTTCCTTCCAGTTGCTCCCGCGGAAATTGGTAGCAACAATATTCTCTTCAGAAAAAGCTGCGCCTCTCAGAATAATTTCAGAATTGGTTGAAATGCCCGAATCAACGAACAACAAAAGTTTTGGAAAGAAATTGTCTTTCTCCAACATGCATATTGTACAAATTTAATTGCAAGATATTTGTGAAGGAGAAGAAAAATTATTATTTTCGATGCGTCCGACTGGCGTACAGAAATACTTGTCATCTGAGCATCACGATGGAGGTCATTTCTTGGGATTGGCTTAGTTGCCTTAGCAGCCTTAAAACAGCAATGCAGCCTTAAAACAGCAACAATTGGTTGAATCTACTTGGTTATCGTTACAACATTCCGCGAGAACATGGCTGAGAAAATGTAGGTCGTTTTAACTGTCTAAGTGGCGGTAAAACAACACCTGGAGCCGAGGGAGAGACAAGGTTCAGTTCAGAGAGAGAGAGAGAGAAATCGAACAGGTTAGGATGGGAGCTCTTAAGTCAATTATGGCCGCGAAAGCTTCCTATGCTATTTTTATGTAATACAGATAACTTTCTCTTTTACAGACGTGCACAAGTGACATGTATCGCAATCTTGAACTACATTCTTCAGCGCCAGTTGTTCAAACGATTGGAAGGACACCCGAAATTCATAATTGCAAGAAAGGGAAAAAGGAAATTTATCGATTTCCACAGAACTATGTCTACAAGAAAGGTCGAGTGTGGAAACAATTACATCATGGAAGTTGTAAAATTGCGGAGCATTGTCGTAATGTCTTGCGGAAAGACACGTTATTGCAAAACAACCTCCAGAAACATGTTCAAATACACACTATCTTCGCGAAACATAAACAGAGAAAAGAAACTCTGATGAACAGACTCAATCTCAGAGACACTTGACGAAAGATCCGAGCCTTGAAAGCATCAGGGCAGAAGACTGGACATTTCAGACTTTCCTTGGAGACAATCTTCAATGACACCTCAACATGGGTAGCAACAAGCAAACTGAAACCTCCCTAATTAAACAAATGTTTGTGGATCATCACTTGCAGCATGACTGGAGATCACGAAAACTCAATAAATATCTAGAGCGTGAGTCGCATCCACAGAAAAGTTTTGAGAACAAGATAGATGTCGATTCACAGAAGATCCTTGAGGAAAATCTGGAAGACGAGTACCAGAAGCTCTTTGAAGAGGACCTGATGGGCGAGAGGGGTTGGCAGAAGCTCCTCGGGGAACAACCGAGCGGCGGGAGGCGAGTGCGTGAGGGCGGGAGCGCTGGCCGCAGCCGCCCGGAGGGCGACGTGGCTGGGGCGCAGCTGCGTGCGGGGCGGCGCGTGCTGGACGCGCTGTGGCAGCGCCACCAGGGCTTCCGCGGGCTGCTGCTGCGCGAACGGGCGGGGGAGGGGCGGTGGTGGGCGCTGGCCGTCGACGTCGTTGCGGGGAGCGGGGAGCGGCTCACCCAGTGTGAGCAGCGCAGTGAGGCATGCGCGCGCGAGGCCAAGGCCCTGGTGAACACGCGCTCGAGGGACCTCGTAGGCTCTGTGGTGATCTACGTGTAAGGTGATAATATGACGAATATTGAGGAAATTGAGGATATTGAGGAAAATAGCATTCGAATGGTTGAACCCGACCTCTAAAACAGAGATCTGGAATTGCGGCTTCATATTGGATTTTACAGGAGAGATATCAGGAATAACGTCCAAAATTTGGAGGTAAGTAATCACTTCATTAAAAATTAATAAATAACATCTCCGTTATTAACGGCATTAAGTACTATCCGTTCAAAAACTTCAAGAAAACATCGTTTTTGAAAACATATCGTTTCAACGTTTCTGAAAATGAGAAATTCTGAGATATTCTGGATAAAGTTTTGAGGTTTGGAGACACAAGTTTTCAAATATGAAAAGTATCTAGATAGATAGATAGATTTATTAAAGTTCGCTTTGAGCTAATGCTCGGTGGCAAACATGATTACAACTAGATATACGACAATTACAAAACTATTACGAATATTTACAAATGTAATTACAATTAGAATTAGAGATTAATTTTGAGTTATCTGTAAGTTGATTTATAAGCTTTTCTGACACTTCACTCCACTTCACTTCACTGTATAAGGGAATGACCATATTAATAATAATAATAATAATAATAATAATAATAATAACGATTATAAAAATAAAACTAATAATAACAATAACTTAAAAGTTACATCAAAACCAGTAAGTGTTAATAATTATGATAACAATAATAATGATAATAATAACAATAGTAATAATAATAATAATAATAATAATAATAATAATAATAATAATAATAATAATAATGATAAAAGTCTCAGTATGATGACCTACATTGAATTAAGTATATTTTTAAATTTCACTACATTAGAAGGAAGAGTCTCTAGTGCTTTTGCAGGTAGTTTGTTCCAATCTACAATAGTGCGATTCACAAAGGAGAACTTGCCTACATCAGTTCTTTGCTTTCTACATCGTATTTTCCAGGGATGGTCTCCTCTGCTTTTATAATCAGGTTTCTGTAATCTTTTACTGAGGTCTACCCATGCTGAGTCCCCTTTGTATATCTTGTACATTACGCATAAACGCGGCCGTTCCCGTCTCTTAGATAAGGGTTCCCATTCATCTCGTCCATCAACGCGTCCTTGATTTACAAACTTTCCGGCCCGTTTTTGAATTTTATCTAACGCCTCAATTTGCCCTTTTCTGTACGGGTCCCAGCAGGCCGCTCCGTACTCTAAAATAGGACGAACAAGTGTAGAATATGCCAAGGATCGGGCATTCGAACTACTGTTTTTTAGAATGCGCATTACGAAGTGCAGCGCCTTACACGATTTTATCGCCGTATTGTTAATATGATCCGACCAACCCAAGTCGCTACGCAGGACCAAACCCAAATACTTACAGTTTTTTACACGCGGTATATCGTTAGTTCCTAACTTGTAATTCGAGTGTACATTCGAGCGAGATTTGGTAAAACAAATGAATTTACTCTTTTCCGGATTTAATTCCATCTTATTTCTGCACGCCCAGTTCCATAAACAGTTAAGATCGTTCTGTAAGATGTTTTCATCCGAAGACGCGCCAATACTCCTATAAATTATGCAATCATCGGCAAAAAGTCTAACTTTCGATTTTATTCCAGTTGCAATATCATTAATAAACGCTAAGAATAGCAATGGCCCTAACACACTCCCCTGGGGGACCCCAGAGGTTACATTGGCTTTCGATGAGTGTTTATCACCTATTCTGACTGCTTGAGTTCGGCCCGTAAGAAATTCTTTTATCCACAAGATTATTCGGTGATCTAATCCAGTTTCTGACAGTTTTTCAATTAAAAGGCCATGTGGAACCAGATCAAATGCATTAGAAAAGTCTTATATTACTGCGTCGACCCTACTCCCTTCGTCTAACGAATCTGCTATGTCCTGGCATAAAGAAATAGTCTGACTGTCGCACGAATAGCTAGAACGAAAACCGTGTTGATTTTGAAAAAGCCAGTCAGTTTTATTCCAAACTCGTCTAATATATTCCGCAATCATGTGTTCCATCTGCTTGCATACAACTGATGTCAAACTTATAGGCCTGTAATTATTGACAATCCTTTTGTCCCCTCCCTTGTGAATCGGCACTACAATTGCCTCTTTCCAATTTTGAGGAATCGTATTATTATTTATAGTGACGTCCATTAACCGAGCAAGGTAAGGAATCATGGCTTCCCCTCCCAGTTTCAGTATTTCTCCTGGTATTCCGTCAGGACCTACAGATTTATTTCTCCTAATTTTTGCGATCCTTTTTCTAATAATTCCTGCATCGACTCTAAAGGTTTTTATTACGGGTGTTGTTTCATTTACTGTTATCTGATTCTTCGGCTTGAAAACCGATGCGTAATGTCTATTTAAACAAGCCGCCTTTTCACTGTCATTTGTAATTAACGAACCGTCAGCTCCGCAGATTGCTGTAATACTATCTTTGTTCCCTTTCTTATGTCTTACATACTTGAAGAAATTTTGCCAACAGTTCAATCGATCGTTTAGAATTGATTTCAGGTAATTTTCTTGGGTATGTAACTTTAATGCTAGTAAGTCTTTAGATAATTGTAGAAAGTTATTTTTCTGTTCCTTGTTTACATTACGTTTACTATACGCTTTCCTAACCTTCCTTTTCAGTCGCCTCACTTCTTTGTTGAAATACACCGGATCCGAATGGCACCGTAGTTTCTTGGTAGGCACGAATTTTGCTAAGCATTCTAAAATTATGTTCTTAAAGTTTGACCATATCTGTTCTACTGTACATCCGCTTGAAGCCCAAGTTGAGTATTTGCTTTTCAAATATAATTGCATGTTTGTAACGTCTGTTCTATAAAACTGAAAAATTTTTCTTTCTTTTACGAGATCATTTCGCTTACCCTCTCTGCACATTTTTAGAAGGACTCCTTTGTGGTCGCTAATGCCAGGAATTATTTCGCAGGAAAGAAGTTTGTCCACCGGTCTAATAAGGAAAACGTCCAGTAAAGCATTATCGCGTGTCGGTTTAGTCACTACCTGCGTTAAGCCGTTGTCCCAAGCCAACTCGTTAACGAGGCGTTGGGTGGCGCCTTCAGCCCCCACATCCCCCTCCCAGGTAGCGTGCGGTAAATTTAAGTCTCCTCCGATAATGACGTTTTTCCCACTTTTCCTGATTACGCGGGTTCGCTCTACAAGTCTTTGCAACGGTTCATGTCCATCTTCCAAAACGGTATTTATAATATTAATTTTGAAAATAAAAATGAAAAAAGGACTGAGACAAATAGAGAGTTGGTTGTACAGAGTGGGGATGAACAGAGAGACAGATGGACAAAGAGGCGGATGGAGAGAGACCGCTGGACAGAAAGACAGAGGGATAGATGAACAGAGGAACCGATGGACAGAGGGACAAATGGACAGAGGAACAGAAAGACAGTTGGACAGAGGGACAGAAGGATCGATGGAGAGCGGGACACAGATGGACGGAGGGACAGATGGACAGAAGGACAGATGGGAGTAGATGGAAAGTGCTGGTTCTTAATCACAACAACAACAGCTGACGTGACCTCACAAGGTCAACGACCCCCGTGACATCACGTGCCGGTTCTGCAACACAACATCTGGTAGAAACAAACCGCAGTTTCGCTCAGCTGGCGTGAAGCAAGACCTTGTGACGTCACACCAGCTGGTGTTCTATGGTTACCAACCTAAGAAAAATAAAAGTAGGGCGGCACGTCTGTGGGAGGAGGTGAGGGGTGAGGGTGGAGTCCCTGCCTGGAGGAAATCACGCACTCGATCGTTCACTTTCTTCGCATTGGCGTCTCCGACCATGATGTTAATGGAGCGTCGATCGAGTGTGAACTGCGTGCTACCGTTAAACTCTCTCGCGCTTTTATTTCCACTGCGCTTTCCACTTCTTGCAGGATGTGCGAACGTTTCCAGATCTCCCGTTTCCTGCGTCAACGGAATAACCGTCACGTCATCATTACCATTTCCGGTGTCGTGGTGAACTAAGTCCTGCGTCAGCGACGAATCTACACATTGGACAAGTTGCGCATTTTTCATCTTGTCTCTTCATCCATTTTGTTTGATGGTTTCTTTGATGTCTTGGAGTTCTTCTCTTTTAGCTAATTTGATGATAAGTTCGAGCTCCTCGGCGCGACACATTTTTCCTTGTTGCTGCTTTTGATGATGCGTTCCATGTGATAGCTTCTCATGACTATGATCGTATAATTAAAACTGCGTCGCATCTTATACACGACGTGAAGTGAGAACAGGAAGTTCGGTCGTTGCATCCTGTCTGTCAAGCTCTTAGGGAACGAATGACGTCACACAGGAAGTGTCATCATGCCTGCCGTATTTTGAACGGGATTTGCATAATATTTGTAGATTAAGTCTAATCGATATGTGGAGAGCCAATGCATGAAAGCGAGAACGTTGTGCGTTTCTTTCTCCTGGAGCAACGACAAGACAAGACGCCATGTCACGTCTGCTGAATAGAGTTCACGGTAGACTTTCACACACGTGGCGATTCCCGAAGACTACCATGTCGACCACATAGCAATGGACGTACACACATAACCAAGCTCACTTCTCTCCTCGTTTTTCAAAAATTTTATCAATTCCGTCTCTGCCAATTGCTTCGTGTCTACAACTGTACGGCATTTTTCCACATTGTCACGGCGTACGGTGGTTTTCAATTCAATTGTTCGTACGTCGATCGCGTGCGTTCAGATCTTGTATCTCACAGGGTGATTGAAGCGTGAACATGCGTATTTTATACTTTTCAATATAATCAATATCACTTGGTATGCGTAGCACGGTCAGTGTTTTCAAAACGAACTGCCCATCCCTTGAAAAGCCTTGGAGGTCAACTATTGCTGTGGTCTTCGTCATCTTCCTTTCGCAATGATAATAGTGACGAGGTGGCAGTGTCGGCGGTGGCGATTCGTAAGACTAAGACGTTGAAGTCTTGTTCATCGTTAGTGGCGTTGGTGGGTCGATGGAAAAAGAGGAACATTCATAACGCTCAAGGTTCAACATTGAAAACGTTAGCGGCATTGTGGTTGTGGTGGTGGTGTTTGATATGTTGTCGTCCTCGTCCCACGCTCGCGTCTCGTCGGTGTGGGCGGCCGCGTCGACGGTCGAGATGTGATCCTCCTTGTTCCCCAAACGCTCACACACTCGCGCTTTTGAGAGCGAAAATGTTTAGACCGAGGACATAAATTATCAAAGAAACTTCTCACAGTAAATCAAATAGAAGATCACAATGTGACATGTACACGCACACAATCTCTCCCACCAGCGGGGCACCGCCCCATCCGGGACAAGCTCTAAGCTTCCAACCTGTCTCCCGGAATGAGTGGTAGTGTAGTGCATGTTAGTGTGTGTCTGTAAGGGGAGAGGATAGGACAAGGAATGGGAAGGACAGATCGCGCGCGGTCCGTAGCCCGTTTGATAGAGTACTGCTCCGGCATTAGCCTGATGTTGATGGGAGAAACCACGGAAAACTACCGATCAGAGCAACCGGCCGCTAGAATTTTCCTCCAGATAGCGACTGAATTCGACCTACCGGAAAAGCTAGTGTCGAAAATCCTGCCGCCGTCAGGACTCGAACCTAGGACCTCCCGGTCAGAGGCGTTGCAGTGACATCAGTTGATGCACTGAGCTATCGCTCCCGGTTTTGGGTAATTCTTACTTTTTAATTCATAAATTATTAATGTGATTTCTGTATTTAAAAACTACGAAAACTTCAAATGCTTATGTGTCAAAATTTCATTTTTTGTGATTTGCATGTGATCGATATGGTGCACAAGATTTTGAACCGAAAGGCTTCTGCAGAATAGTTTGGTTATTGAAAACCATAAAAATATTAACATTAGCAATTCCGCTGGTATATGTATGAGTGTGCGAGAAACATTTCTTGGCACATATATTTGAATGATTTTGTAAGGGTTGCCATTTTTACGTATTTTCACTTTATTAGGGTTTCGAAATTGAGACGTACATACATTTTGGTTTCTAAATAGCACTGGATTTGTTAACATGAAGTTATTAAGGTTAAATTTTAGGAAAACACAAACTAATTTTCTGAACTTTGCGAGTCACAAAAATTATTTTAAGACATTTCTTGCAAAACATAATATATTTCATCATTCGAAGTATCTCTGCGTGACAGTAGATCCTCAATTGCCTTCACAATTTCACTACGAATCCAAATCAGCATGGATAACTTCCGTACCTAACCTCACAATGGCGCGGTGCACTGGACTGCACTGACACGATGATCAGTGCAGTTTAGGGCGCCCCGAGTGCGCCCTGGTTCCATGCCATTGTGCGAACGAAGCATGCGCTTTTTTGCACTGGTGCGCCCTCGCGGTCGAATGGAACGCGAAAGCTTCTCTGAGTGCGCAGTGGGTGCGCACCAGTGCGGCGAATGGAAAACGCTATAAAACTTGCATAGTTTCGTTAGCTTCTTCTAGATGAGAGGCGGTCGGCGGAGGAGGAGGAAGAATTGTTGAGTGCTTCTTCCTCTTCGGTGTTCGCTCCTCTGTCAACTCCTATTTTCCCGGGTTTTGGTAATTGATTTTGCTTTTTCGATCCTTCTGTGAACGCGTTCTTCTTCGGAGTGGTGAAATACGTCTATACAAAATCGTCGCGGGATGATTCGTAATGAAGGAAGGCTTTGAGCTTATTTCGAATAACCGATCGAGTCTTCTCCACTTCGTCTTTTAATCTTTCTTGCGGAGTAGTGGGATAGGGCGAAAACGAAGAGGGCGACCGGATATGTGCTGTGCGTTTACGACGTAACGAACTCGCTGTCTCTGTTTGCTGAAAGCGATTCGCTTAAGAATGAATAATGGCTTTCGTTTTTCCACTTTGATGTAGCATCATTATTTTATCATGTAGTCTTTGCTTATTTTCTCGTTACTCGCGACTTCCTCTTCCTTCTCTTCTGCCTTGTAGTCTTCTTTTTGTCTTTTTAATCACCCTTCCTCTTTTCAGTCCCATCCTATTTTAGATTTAAGTTTCACCACACCGGTCACACCTAGCCCCGCTGCACTTTCACCGATACTCGCGTCGCTTGACACGACCTTCTCCCACGCTCGCTTTCCACTTCCTCGTCCGCTTTCTTTCGTTCTGCACCATCTTTGTGTTCGTGATAAGCCATGTCGTACGTCCTACACGCTCTAGGAGACTGATGCCAGCTTCACCCCTCGCTAAACGTTCGCTGAGACGCGTTCCAGGACTACAAAACTGATATCCACCAGGAATGTGTAACTCAAATGGAAGCCCATCGACCGCTCGATTGACTTATCGTCCGATAAACCCATATAGAGGGACTGAGTTCAATAAAGCGATCGAATCCAGTAGGATATTCTCCCTTGTTCACCGGTCGTGACTTATCAATGACACAAAACGAAAATGGTTTTTCGTTTCATACATGACAACACATGATTTTAAAATCATGAAAAGATGTAAAATCGTTTCCCACATGCTCGTTGTAAATGAATTCCGAGTTGTCATCTTGACGGAAAAATATCCCCGTATTAGCATTGTCACTAATGAGCTGTTTCGGAATTTTAGTGTTATGTCTGACATAGGTATATTGTAACCGTACTCCTCTCGAGCCTCACCGATTACAAAAGTAGATCTGTCATTTGCCTACTTCGCGACGTGTGATTACACCGTCACGCATCTCTGGGAATATCTCAGTTTACGGATAAACTTCCCTATTGGTAGTGGATTCGTCTTTGTTAAGCTACTGATCAATTAATAGACCAACACAATTTTTCAGTTTTAAATGACAAATAACATATATTCTAGAGCGCCAAAATGTAACAGATTTTACATTTTTCGTTTACATCAATGTAATTACATGTATTCTATTGAATGCCAAATCTCTGTACAAATGAAATTCACAGATCCTCCTATGTTTTCACTTTTCGTAAAATTATGGTAGCTAATTCCCTACCTAAACTGCAGTTTTTCACTAGAATAATAATAATTCAGATCCCTATTTACAAGAAAACAAGCAATAGATACATTTTTACACTTCACAAAGAATATCACACATGAGACACACAAATCATAGTTCACATATTCATCCTGTAAAAGAAAAATACATACACACAATACTAGAAATTCACTACTACCTTTTAAATCACTATTTACGTTACACTCAGTAGTCACATTTGACCTTCGGCTTCCACATAGCCTTTCAACACAAAATTTTGTTTCATAACGTCTCTTAAATGATTTGAATCATTAAAATATGACTCTAAATAAATAATTCTGTACAAAACAACTTCTATCATAAACATAAAGAATTACTTTAATCTGATTCTTGTTACGACTGTCGAAAAAAAATAAAACCAATGTTCTCAGAAACTTGCCCGATCAACGTCTGTGTTTGAGGGAAGCTCACATTACAACGTTTTGGCCAGTATAATTATACTCGTATCTCAGAAGTTTTTTTTTCAGAGTGAAATTAAGTGAGTGTTCTTTCTGCTTTTATATAACTCACGACCGGCGAACTCCGCAAGTTGGTCCCGCGCTGTGTAGCTGGTCCGTCGCGCGACCCTCGCGCCTCAAGGTCGTCGTTCTTCTGCAAAGTCCCTGCGTGGCCTGTCGCACGGAAATATTCCGAACACCGTCTCCCAGTCGTCCGGCGAAAATTCACCACAGCTTTCGCAGAGGCGATGGTCGCTTCAGAATGCGAGTCCGAAACTCCAAGTTATGACTTCGTAATGGCAAAAGTCAAACTAGTTGTTGGATAATCCGTCTTTCTCATAACTTTCAAAATTTCATCATAGGATTTCCAAAGTGAAATTCCCAAAAATAAGAATAAAGAATATATGAAAAGTATGAAATATATTAAAGCTGTAACAAAGAAGAAACATGTCCTATGTTACAATAGTCCTCTTTTCTAGCAACAAGAATGCAGCAACGTGGTTTTACAGATTCATTTCGATCTATTACCGCCGTCGTTCTTTCATTCATTGCATTCTTGTTTAATATTCATTTACTAATTCCATGTAATCTCACGATATTCACAGTACGTAAATCCATGAAAAGTACTCAGTCAATTACCTTTTATTAAAGCTTTTGTGTTCCGCAATCTTCGCGTGTCCCTCGTCGACTATGTGGCGTACTCGTAGACAACCGTTCTCCTTGCCGTCTCGAACCAGAAAGAGCGAGCTCTTTTTTTGACGCAAGTTCACGCCACGTCCGTATTTCCACGAAAATTTCCTGATTGGCTACGGTCTGAGTGCGTTCAGAAATCCTTCTCTGACTTACGCCATCTCTTCGCCACTGTAGAAACTACGTGTAGGGCCTAATGTCGGGTATTATAGCTTCCATTTTCCGTTGGTTATAAATGTGACCGGCGACAAGCGGTTACAATATCACATCCGTGTGTTTATGTCGTCCGGTTGCGAAGTAGGTTTTTATGCTGGCTTGCTTCTCCGTTGCAATGTCGTCGAATACGAAGACGCTGCTGAGCTTTGCTTTGGAAGGGGGAATGATACTGCCGTGTTGCGTAAAGGAATGAGAGGGAATACTATCTTTGAGCACTTGTTTTAAAAACATGTACATAGGCTGTCGTTCAGTGGCCGAATACAAATGGACGTTTTCGAATTTGAGACCGTTTGGTGCAGTAAAAAGTGTCATGACGATGTTTGTCCTGCCGCAGCTCGACGGACCGACGATGAGAGCCCGAATGTTGTCGGGCAAGAGTCCACATGACGACCCCCTCGATCTTTCGGTGTCATTCTCTTTCAACAATCCGATCACATTCTCGATAGGTAGCTTCGGCGTTTGTTGAACGATGTTCATGTTATCGGAGTGAATTACGCTGCGTCATCAATGTAAAGTGTTTATATTGTATCGATTATTTGCACTCAATAATTTATAGTTGATTTAATTATTTCTTTGGGAACTCGTTACCTCAAAGTACATTCAAATTATTTTTTTATTTTTTTTTATTTGTTGCGTCTACAACTTGACGCAACGCGTCTCCAAGCCCCTTGAGGGGCGTTGAGCGCTTTGCACTTGGGAGAAATCCTCCATAAATGTGCTTTATTTCTGGAGTAATCCTCCGTTACTGTGTAATTATTACACTGAATAATTACTATATTTGTCAAGTCTCGTCACGTCGCAGTCAGTCAGTGCCTTTTATCCCTTCGGCCAGGGGCTCGACGCCGTTAGATCCCGGGGTTCCTGGCCGGACACCCAACCAGGAACCCGCGAGTCTCGAATTCGCTTAACCTTCGTGACTTCACGGAGCGTAGTAAACGAATTCGGCTAGCGCCGCCGGCCGCTCTTTATTGATACTTAACTTTTTATTTGCATTACAATGTTAAGTATTTCAACTTCAGACTGGCACACAGGCGGCGAGTGGTTTAGCGGAAGTTGCATCCGGTCGCGAGCTGAGCTTGCGCCACCCTCGCTAATCGAAGTGGCTGCGGTAGACGCAGGAAGTCGCTTGCAGATAACGCAAGCTCCAATGCAGAGTGGAAAAATCCAACTTCGTTCGCAGTTCTTTAAGTTCCTCTTGTACGAAGCTTTTCGTAGCGATCGTCTCCCACACCCACTTTCAGTCCCGCTTGTACGAAAGTCTTCGAAACGGCGTCTGTCTCGTCTTCTCCCTCCCCGATGGTCTTGAGACGTTGCATTTCCAGATAATAATCGTATTCCACTCTATCGCCGTCGACGACCTCACATCTTCGATGTTTCAACGCGAGCGTTCTATAATATGACTAATCCTTTCGTCTACGTAATGTTTGGGAACAGCATAGTCGATGTCCACAGAATCAGCGATGAGAGTGAGTCGTTTCTCATGAGAGATGTATTTGATAGATTGATTTGTTTGTGTTTCCGGGCGCGTCAACTGCTTAGGTTATTAGTCCCGTAAGTGTAGTGCATGTTTTCTACGGGATATGGCGGCGATCTTCCCCCGCTGGATGCCGAGATCCGGCGCCGACCTACCGTCGGCTAGCGGGGTTTCCCCATAACCAGGACTCTCCCACGAGCTGGGCACCGCCCCAGCCGAGACAAACTCTAAGCTCCTGACCGGTCTCCCGGAATATGTGGTAGTGTAGTGCATGTTAGTGTAAGTGTATGTAAGGGGAGAGGATAGAACAGGGCAAGGAAGAGGAAGAAAAGATCGCGCGCGGGTCGTGGCCCGTTGGTAGGGTACTGCTCCGGGGTGTTGATCGGAGAAACCACGGAAAACTACCCATCAGAGGAGCCGGCTGCTAGAATTCTCCTCCAGACAGTGACTGAATTCGACCTAGCTGAAAAGCTAGCGTCGAAAATCCTGCTGCCATCAGGACTCGAATCTAGGACCTCCCGTCCAGAGGCGCTGCAGTGAAATCAGTTGATGCACAGAGCTACCGCTCCCGGTGTGAAAGATGTAATTTCCTCAGCTTTTTTTCTGTTTACGCCATCACTCGGTTCGGAAATGTTCATCCTTCAACACTAAATACATCTATGTTCGATTTCTCACTATATATAAAATGGTGTGCATATTGGTTTTCTCTTTATACAAAATGCCGTGGAGCTTTCTGATGACAGAGTAGACAATGAAACAAAATAAAAATATAAAAAATGCGTCGCGGTAGGACTCGAACCAGCATGCTTGATACTACACGTTGACTAGTTTCCCGATTTACAATCGCACACTGGCACTGTGCTAGCGCGACTCATTGGAAAATTGTGACTAATGGCTTAACTATATTACACAGGTGTCAATGAAATAAAAAAAATATTCGTTTGGAAGCACACGTTAAAGTGAAATGAAAGCTTTGAGAAAAATAAATTATATTTTTCAGTTGTGTCAACAGCGTTATAAACTGCGTCCCATGATTCCTTCAGCAAGTAATCCGTAAATAATTTTAAATAAACTTTAGTAAATGCTCTGCACATGTGTGTTTTATTTGTGTCAGTATTCATGTTATTAATAATTGTAAGAATTTGTGCATCGAGGTCACTGTAACCTAATTTATTCGTTATTATTTGATATCTAGTTGTGGTTTTGTTAATTATAATTTGATCTATTGCTGTTTGTGATTTAAGTGTATTCCGTGTAGGTACGTTTACTGTAATATCTAAATTAAAAGATTAAATTGAGAAACTGCTCTTTTTCGTGGGATTCGTTCAGAAAATCAATATTGAGATCTCCACGTGCAACAATGGATTTAAAAGAGAAATTACTGATTTTGTTCAGAATTATCTCTAGATTTTCTAAGAAATTGGAATAATCTAAAGTTCGCTTTTTTCTTTATCGCGAATGACCTCCAAAATTAGAGGAAATGGCCAAAATGAGCTGCGTGAAATGGATGAGCAGCACTGACTTCACCGCATCATACTAGCAGATACCGATAGAAACAAACTCGCTTAAATATACTGGATTTGTCTCTCGAGGGATCAGCTACGTATTTCAAAATCCTCCGTTTGGTCTTAAGAACTCGGCAGCAGCACGACTACAATGCTTAGATGACATTATCAACAAACCCCTTTATCATTGTTCGTAAGTGTATGTGGATGATGTATTATTTGCCCCATCCTTAGAAGAACATATCCAAAATTTTGAACAACTTTTCAAGATTCTTTTAGAAAACCATTTGCAACTTAATTTCTAAAAGCTGAGTTTCTGCAGAAAGCAAGTCTATTTTCTAGGATATCGCCTCACGATCAATGGGTTGCAAATGAACCGAGTTAAAATTATTGAAATTGACAAAATTAGCGCGAAACAAGAAACAGTTAAAACCTTGGGGGCGTATAATAATAACTTTCCTGGGGTGCGTATAATAATATAGCAGGTTTGGTTCCATGGTTACAGCAGAATTTCCATTATTACTTAGGAAGGGCCAGCCTTGGAACTGGACCGAAAGACATGAATACAGCTTCCAACAATTCAAGGCGGCATTTCATAGAACGCGCGTACCGATTATCCCAGATTCGATCAGCAATTCATCCTGTTAACAGACAGTAGTGACTGTGGTATCGGTACTGTACTGTATAAAACCATTAATGGGCAAGACAATATTGTAGCGTTAATAAGTAGGGTACTTAAGGGATCTGAATCTCGTTTTCTACGACAGAGAAGGAAGCGAATGCCATTATTTGGGCGATTCACAAGTTGAGAGAATATTTAATTGGTAGACATTTTGTCATTAGAACCGAAGCTTTAATTTTTCTCAATCGATGACTATGAATAATGACAGATTGCTAATATATTTTATCATTTTATATCTTAAAGAATATTTCTTTACTGTAGAGTAGTGCCCAGGGGAACAAAATCACTTGCCGTACATTCTTAGCAGAAACCTGATGGATGAAACAGAAGTTGTAGAAGAAAGAAATATCCTCCACGCTTCACCCATCAACATAGATGTTTTGAAGATGACAAATTTGAATTGGGCAACCTTTCTTACTGAAAATTAATCAGTTTAATGACAGACATTCCTTCATGAACATCTGCATGTTGATCATTCGCATCGTAACTGGACAACGCGAAAGCTCCTTAAAGACCAAGAAGGTGAGCGGAAACCGCAGAAACGTTTTGAGAAAGTGATGGAGGTCGATTCTCAGAAGCTCCTTAAGGAAGATCTGGTGGCTGAACGGTGTTCGCAGAAGCTCCTCGGGGAACAACCGAGCGGCGGGAGGCGAGTGCGTGCGGGCGGGAGCGCTGGCAGCAGCCGCCCGGAGGGCGACTTGGCTGGGGCGCAGCTGCGTGCGGGGCGGCGCGTGCTGGACGCGCTGTGGCAGCGCCACCAGGGCTTCCGCGGGCTGCTGCTGCGCGAACGGGCGGGGGAAGGGCGGTGGTGGGCGCTGGCCGTCGACGTCGTTGGGGGGAGCGGGGAGTGGCTCACCCAGTGTGAGGAGCGCAGTGAGGCATGCACGCGCGAGGCGAAAGCCTTGATGGCAACGCGCTTGAGGGACCTCGGAGGCGCAGCCGTGTCTTACGTGCGCCCGGAAGGCGGCAAATCATTACACAATATGCATCTTGGAGATGTCATCATTCCGGTGGCTTCTCCTATGTACTTAGAGTACAAAGAGCTCGAAGCCCGACTTCACCTTCGTATTTATTGGAAAGGTGTTGTGAATAAAGCTACAGGCTCAAAGGTAAATATTCCGCTATTATTTTTTTCTGATATTAAAATAATTCTTTACAAGACGTACAAAATGTTTAACTAAAACATTGGAGCCTTTTTTGATACAGGGTCGTTTCAGCTTTCCTGAAAATGCGATATTTTGAACTCATTTCTGTAGAAACGTTTTGGGTTTTGGAGACGTAATTTGTGAAAAATCAAAAGAATATATCCAAATGGCGTTTAGGTGTTAATGCTGAATATGGAAAATGGTGGTGAGACAGACAGGTGGATAGACGGACCGACTGACGGACGGACAGAAAGGCATATAAATGGACGAGCATATAGAGAGACATTTACGGAGGTTGGCATACATACTAACATACAGACTGACATACAAACGAACATTCACAGATGATCGTACAGACGAATATGCTGATTAACAGACAGACGTGTGTTTTGCAAAATCATCCCCCAAAACGTGCATTTCCGTTCAGATAATGTTTTTGTAGTTATCACCAACAGACCACTCTAGTTTTCAATGAAAGACGCATCTAAATTGGTTTCGCGTCCTACACATTACCCCTGACAAATAACAAGACACAAGAATTGTGAAAAAAATTTAAAGGGTTTTTATATAATGTAAGAGAATTTAATTTCAGATTCATGAAGTATAATAATTAAAATGAACTTATTATTCGCCAAAACGTAGTCAAGAGCGACAATTGTTTTAAAAAAGCAATGACTTTAAAACCACAGAGAGAAAAACTAAATTTATTTGTGTAGTGAATTATACCTTATTTCAAGGATTGTTTGGTGTAACAAAGAATATAAATAATATAATTTTATGAACATAACTCTGGAGTGGAAACTAGGTCAAAACATTCTGTTCGTCGGGAGACATTAGTGAAAATGAAACGCGAAGATTAGTATGTGAATTTCAAGACGTTGTGATAATTCGTAACAGAGTAAATGAAACATAAACAAATTACGCGTCAGACCGGGCACGGACTGGGCACTTCCGTCAGTCACCGGGGAACCTTCAAAGAGGATTCTTCGTCCGAGACCACATCGCCACTGAGGATGTCTGCCGTAGTTGCGGACGAAACGTCTGGAAATATGTTTTCCAATGGACCACGGCCCTTCAGCCCGGAAGAAATCTTTGACTACAACTCCGGCCGTGAAAGCCTACATTGTTTTATTAAATTATGCATCATTTACGAATATACACGACGTCAACAATGGGGAGTCTAAAGAAATTATATGGCGGGTAAGTAAATAACGAGAATGTAAGTAAAGGGCAATGTGAGTAACAAACTGGGAATGTAGTGGAATTCATTGTGATTATAATCTCAAATGGACATGTGAGAAATGTCCGTGGGTTTTAGTCAATTACAAGAAAGAACGCAAGAATCGACTGTTCATGGAATAACTATATAAGAAGCTTAGACGGTTTTATCCAATTAGAAATGAGAAAGCGTGCGAGGAAGGTGAGAGTCAACGCAGAAAAACTTACTAGAAACGGAAATATGTATAGTACTGGGCATCTTAGAACAGGACGTGTTATGAAGAAGAGGGCAGACTGTATTCCCACTCGGTGACGATCTGATGGAAGTAGAAGGCGTTCCGATTCGGTGGTGACCGGATGGGAGAAATTATTTTGCACTGGTAACGGTAAGACGGAAAAGTACAAATCGTGCGTGGAGAAGATAAAAATGCAATGGTGTAATTGGACTATGCTGAAATGGAATCTAAAATGAACGTGGAATTCGACAGTCAAGAAGGCAGAGAACTCTGAATATGGTAGTGACAAAAAGGGGACATTATTAATAGGAACAAGAAAATGAAAATGGATAGAAAAATATAATAATTAAATTTATTATTTTTATAATCATCAAAATAATTCGGTTTTTACATGCATTACTCTTCATTCCTACATCTTATTAACCTGCTAATGCTCAATGTCACCGACAGATAACGCATAATAATTTCCCTTTCCTTTTGTTCAGCCAATGCTTTTAACTGAGGATTCCCTTGTGGATTCTTAAATACAGCTCTGAGAATGAGATAAGACCATTATATATTGCCTTGCTCTCTGTAGAGCGATACAGTTATCAATATCGTGGAAGCAGTTCTAGTGGAAAGTGATCTTGTGCGAAATAATTACTTCTGGCGAGGAAAAATCATAAAGAAAAACAAATACATTTCATTTTTGAAAACTTTTATCTCGTTTTGAAATATCAATTAAATATTTTATATTATCAATTTCATTAATTTTCTGTATTTGAGTGCAATTTTCTGTATTTGAGTGCAGTGTCAGAAATACCAAGAGTCACCTACAGGAGACATTGGACATATGCACTTCTGTTCGCATTCATTTACGTACTCCTAAAGTAGCGATCGTAAGTTTGTACTTATTGAAAGATTAATGAATAAAATCTTTTTTTAACTTATACTTTCGCACTTTGCACAAAGAACTAGTGCTAGAGAAAAACTCATGAGATGATAAATGACACCATCTTTAATTTTGTAGTTGCAGGAAGAGGGGAAAAAATTCAAACTGCATTGCAAAAGTTTGAATTTTTTCGGCGTTACTGCTACAAAATTGAAGACAGGGATTTTTCCTTCAAATGAAATTTGTTGTTCATAAATATTTCTTTCATTTAGGTCATCTAGATTTTTTGAAAAGTTTACAATTTTTCGTGCAACAGTGCGTGCAATATTTTCAATTTAAAAAATAACAAAAACAAGATTTTCTCAAAAACGGATATAAATTTTTTCTTTAAATTTTTGTTAGGATTTGTGCCAAATAAACCCTATACGAAGGCATAAACGCTATATTGCTCTATTGATTTGTTTGTTCAAAAGTTAGAAAATTGTAATTGTTTTAACTTGTCTCTCACGTCATAAATATTTTCTTTAGAGACGATTTCTTCACGTTATTGTATTGATGAGTTTATGTGCTTTAAATAATGCCGTATAAAGTTTCTCAAAAACTTGGCAGTTTTTTTTGTTAAAATGAGCTTAAATTTCCGCAAATTAAGAAACGCTCAAAAGCCATTTTCTCAAAAATGGCTCCAGTTTTGTTCTTCAAACTTTTCCTAGGGATAGTGGTGTTGACACTGTTTAAAGTGACATAAAGTTCATTTTGGTGTATTCTTTTGTTTTTTTCAAAAATTACACAAATATAATTTTATTAAAATTACTCTCACGCTGTTACTATGCACATTTACATAAATTTGTATACATGATTGCATTTTTGAGTGGATGTGCTTTAAATGACTTTAAATGAAGTTTTTTAAAAAGTCAATAGATTCTTGTGATACAGAGCTTCAAATTTCGCATTTCCAGCATTGCTTAATCGCCATTTTTTTAAAAATTGCTTCAATGAACATTTCTATTTAGCACGGTTTTACTCTTCTTCAATATTGTTGAATTAATATTTCGGGTCTACTATTAAGAAACCGAAAAGTTGAGAAAATGTCAAAAACATGTAGTTTGGGCGACGATAGAAAGCAGCAGGCCAGAGAATGGAGCAAGACCTTAAAACCAGCCTACGCCAAGAAAATTAGAAAAATTTGATACGAGAGTCTGTGCCTGTCTCTAGCACCTCTAGTTTATTTCTCATTCAGGACGTGGCAACAAATATAAAAATATTGGATAATGTGATGAAAAGCTCACAAAGTATCAATGATTTGAACCTCTTTACAATGAGAATATAATAAATTAGATATGAGCAAACTAAACGCTAAGCACAAGAATCATGTTCTTGACATTGATACGGATGAGGTGAAGGTATACATTGTAATACTACTAGCGACAGGGAATACGACTCCACAAAATATTAGAATGTTTTGGGAAACCAAACCAGATGTGAACAATGACCTAGTGCCTAACAATATATGAAGAAATCAATTTCTAGAAAAACATCAATATCTACATAATTTAAATAATGTTTGCCTTCGGACTAGATGCATCATGTTAAAAAGTCCGGCTTTTATCGAGAAAAACTGGCACAGAAAGTAACTTGAATTACTGTGAATATTGAAGAAGTATTGTGCAAGTATATTGTTGTGTGAAAAGCAGCATCATAGAAATTGAGCAAGTGGATCGGAAGTCAGCGGGATCAAGAAATCCTGCTGAGTGCGAATAGTTGCTGCGGCAGGTGCACATGAAAAAAATACTGTTCCTAGAGGCAGTGTGCGAAGAATTGTGTGGAAAAAAGGCAGTGAGGGTTTACATGTGTATTGATGGTTTCATTATCTCACACAAATGTACGATTTATTTTCGATACTTTAAAAAAAAAGGATTGATTTTCCAGTAACCTGTATTCGTAATGTTCAATGTTACCTCAAGATGACACCACTGTATTGTTTTTATTTTCTTATCATGTTACTGATATGTCAATGGAAATCACGTTATTCAGTAATTGACATATTTTGAGCAATAAAATATTTAAAACATTAATTTTACGTTTGAACTTTGACAGGTTAAGCAAAGCGAAATACCTACTATTCGTTTCCAAATTTAACTCAATCAATGTACTGAGTTATACAAATTTTCCCTCTACTTTAATATCTTGCAAAGATCTTAGCGTCCGGCTTGCTGGGTCAATGGGTCACGATATATTATAATCCTTATTACCTTTATAATGGATTATAAGATCCGCAGACTATACAGCGCTGCTGGGAATCTGAAATAGAATGATTCTAATTCCTAGTTCATTACTGTTTGGATTGACTAAATGAAAGATCACTTTCTTTTCTAAAGAACAAAATTTAACAAAGTTTATTGTTACCTTTTAGCAAACAATTTAGTGAATTTAATAAATTATTTTGATGTTAGGCCTTTGATCAAGATATCTTTTAATTTTACAGTTTTATACCGCGGTTAACTTATCTATTCTTCGTTGATGTCCCTCGTAGACTTCTCAGTCGAAATATCTTGCGAGCTTGCCGTAGTCCAAAGTCCCAAGAAATCCTCTTCTGCTCCTATTCAAACTGATCTCAAACTATCAAAATTATCAGTCCCGATTACGTCCTATGACATAGTCCCGAAATCTATAACTCGATTACCACTCCCGACAAAGTCCCAATTTATGCATCAATATTACTTCCACATGCAATATCTGCAATATCATTTACTGTCCTTAAAATTTCATGATCTGATAACCCGACTCTGACTATCTGCACTACACTCGCTCCCTCTCAAGAACCTACGATCAGTTCAGACACGCGATGGCGGTCAGAGTGAATCTTCCTGCTTGATTCACCCTCGAAGACATATCTTCTCTTTTTTCATAACATTTGACCGTCCTTCTCTCACCCAGCCAATCCATACGTTCGTTACATTTTGGTGTAGCTGACCTTTCGATCGTCTAAACTTCTTCGCCCAATCCCAAATTTTCTACTTTCGGCATGCAGCCACCTCCTAATGCATTTACAAAAAACAAAAACTACATTGTTTATTCCCGGTCGTTGCTAAGCCTTTGCTCTCGTGATATATTCTAATGCATGTTCCACCATATAGTCTACGAATAAATGTTTGTTTATTTTCATGTGACATATCGGTATGTCAGTACTCTATTTAAAATAGATGTTAAAAGATTATTTTTAAAACGTACAACAAAAGCTCGAAAGTAAGAAACGAACAAACAAACCTTAAAAAATATACAAATTCTAACTTACGTAGCATCCAACTGCCTGCCACCACCATTCATATTACATTCGCGAAGCGCAGTAAATTCGGAGCGGGCGCCAAATTACTTAAAAAGTACTCATATTTCCGAAAATTTAAACCTGATCTTATTTGAAGATCTATTTTTGATGAACACTTTTCATTCAGAAAAAACACTGTATGTTCACAATTGTAGTTGTACGCAGAGGCTGAAAAGAATTTTGAATTTTTTCAATTATCAAAATATCAGAGTTGTCAATGAACTTGAGACCTGCACCATTCTCTTTAACGCCCTTTGTACTATCCAACGACAAAATTTAATAAAAAACGATGGAGCTGTTTTTGAGAGAAATTGTTTTAAACAATTACAAATTGCCTATATTTCACGCAAAATTATGCGAAAAGAATTCAAAATTTCTAAAAATTGTACGTGACGCGTACTTCAAAACATCTCTTTAAGGAACAGATTTCATTAACGTAAAATATCTCTATCTTTAATATTTTAGTTGTAGGAAGAAGCCGAAAAAATGTAAATTTTGGCAATTTTCGAAAAATCAGGGTTTTCAACGAAAATGAGACTTGCACCATTCTCTTAAAAGTCATTCACACTATCCAATAATAAGGTTTTTAAAAAAATGTTTGAGTAATTTTTTTTTTTTAATTTTTGAAAAATATCCCAGATGCTTCATGTAAAGTACCGCCAAAATTAAAATATCGGTTTCAAATTCAAGGGGCCACGATATCAGTCAGATCAATTCAGGGATGTCATTTTTGGAGAAAATCGGCTGAACGGTTTTGCCGCTAGCGTTGCCCTGAAGTATCTCTCTCATATCAACCAAAATGCTTTTGTTTCAACAGTAGATATTGTTACAATGTTTGTATGCCTGCAGAAAGGCGGCAGGGAAATATTTAAAGACTGTTTCTTTTAACGTGAGTGTGGAAGAATACAATCTTCGCTAAGCATTTTCTCTATTTATGTGTAAAAAAAGGTTATGGAAATGTGTGGAAGAATTTTTTTCATTACAACCTCAATGTTATTTTCACTATTTATTTCAATTTACGGTCCACATAACCTTACCGGTTAGGTTAACTGGTCCTATTGCTTATGTATAAAAATTCCATAATTGACAACAACTGTAGGCACAATGATGATGTTTATTCCCACAATATAAGGAGAAAGCTTCATTGAAATATGCGAAATTTCACGTGTATAGGTCTAGTAAATGACATTTTAAAGCATTTTTTAAAAAAATGGACCAGTTACTCCCCTACATCATTACTTTATTACCAAATAAAAGGCGGTAAAATATTTCAGAGGATATAGTAGAATGGTTTCAAAAGATTAAGATTGTACCTCACTATAATACACCCATTAGGATGTGTCCCTTGAATTTAATGCATATCCAATAAAGATCAGAAATAAATTATTTTGATTTTGCTATCAAATTCCACTAACAATTCACCATCACATTCACTCTATAGGTGAATTGTTGGTGAACTGTATTTTGTAGATAATTCTTCTGTGGCAGTTTCAACTAGTGAAAATTATATTTCAAGAGGAAAAGGTGTTAAATAATTATTTTTTCAAAGCATGTAGAAAATGTGCATTTCATTTCTTTTTAATTTGGTCAATTTTGTTTTCAAATGTTTCAGAGAGAACCTTTAAAAAAAGCACAAACAACAGTTTTTGATAATATAAGAGATGTCCTATTCGAGAATGTGGACTTCACATTTGAAGAGTTTTATCCAGAAGATGGGCAGATGCTTTCGTGTGACTTCGTGCCGGCGTCACAATTAGCCTCTAGGGTGATAGTGGCCGTGCCTCCGCCTGGGAAACTGCCTGCGTGGTCGCTGCCGCTGCGCGTCTTCTCCCATCATATTTGGCTCCGGCTGTTGGGGACGGCGGTGGCGTACGCGCTGGCGTGGCGCGTGGTGGCGGGCGAGTCGCTGGCCGCCAGCGCCGCCGCCGCGCTGCGCGCCTTCTCCTCGTGCGGGGGCGCCCCGCAGGCCAGGGTGCGCGCCACGCCGCAGCGCCTGCAGCTGGCCGCCGCGCTGCTCGCCTCCGCCGTCGTCGTCGCCGCCGCCTTCCAGGTGAGGACACGCTCGCCATGTTCCTTTGCTCTGCGAAATGGCGTATATCAAGTCAACGTAGATGAGATTTGGCCTTTACATTCCAAATTTTTATTGGTTATATAAGTGATGTCATTTCTGTTCTAAAAAAACATTCCGCTTGTTAACCCTCCGATGGGCACGTGGGGCCTTTCGGGACTCCACAGCTATTTATGTCTCGTACTGATTAGTGTATTTGCACCAAAGTCATCGTTCGAAGTATCTATTTTTAATTGATTTTGGACAATACGCATGCATCACAATTTAACTTTATCTTTCTTTGTGCCATAAATTTGCCAGAAGTATAAAAACGTTTAGAACGAGCACTTGGGATCTTTGAAGACCCCTACGAAAAATTTGATTTCATTGTTGTTTTGAGTGCATAACAATACGGTATTCAGTGTTATTTCTGAGATATATTTCCATTGTGATTTGGCGGGAGTGTACCACGTTATCGCAGTGCCTTACTTACAAATACTGCAAGTGCAATCCTAGATTATTGTAAGCTTGAAATATAAACCATGCGATTCTTCTATTGTGTATCTTCATTCCCTGTTTTCAGTAGTCTTTCGTTGACATTTGTATTGTGTTCTTAGTCATAAAATGTCGAACTTCATACACATTGATGGAAAGCGAGTTCCTATTGATGAAGGATGTCGTATTTTAGAATACATGTTGAACGAGAAAAGTGATAATGAACAACATGGATCTACTTTTGATTGTAGTGATGATGAACATTTATCGTCAAACAGCGACGAAGAAAGTGAATGCAACGTGGAGAAAGAATATTATGTAGATGACTGGTTCGATGAGGTAGAGAATAGCGAATCTCTAAGTACTGAAACAATTCAATACGGAATGAAATAGAGTTGTGAAGTTCCTAGATCATATCAAATTCCATCGCAAAAAATTAGAGATAAACTTGGGCCCAAACTAAAACGTCCAAGCTCTCTAAAAAACTCTCTAAAGCTTGTCCTAACATCCGACATTTTTTCTATTACTGTGAGAGAAACAAGTTGGGAAGCCAAATGAGTCTATAAGGAATGGAACGAAGCTAATTGTACTGCAGCACCTAAATTATGGAAGGAAATGGATGAAATAGAAGTAGATGCTTTACATTTAATTATTGATATCTAATAGAGCGTATCGATCTGGACGTGAAGATTTATCAGAATTGTGGAATGAAGAACGTGGTATACCAGTTTCTTGGGTAACTATAGAACTTAAAAGATTTCAAGCAATAACTTGCTTTTTAAGATTTAATAACAAACTAACTAGACCCCAAAGAAAGGCAGAAGATAAATTGGTAGCTTTTCGATATGTCTAGGAAATGGTTATTGAGAGGCTTTCATCAATATATACTCCAGACTGCAATATATTATGTCGATGAACAGCTAGTAGGATACAGAGGTAGATGCTCTTTCCTGCAGTATATGATAAGCAAACCTGCCAAGTACGGCGTTAAAATTTGGTGGGCTTATGACTCTTAATTCCTTTCCATTGAATTGTCAAGTTTATTTGGGAAAGCAGCCAAATCAACAAAGATAAAAACCAGGATAATCGTGTTGTCAAATAACTGACTAAAATGTTAAATAAAGGTCTCAATATTGAAGCAGGTAATTGTTTTACATCCATTTCCTTAGTGCAGGAACAACTTACTTAAAAGATCGCATTTGTAGGTACCTTAAGAAGAAACAAAGCCGAAATTACAAAGAAATTGCAGTCTCAAAGATATAGAGAAATTAATTCCTCCATTTTTCTGTTCGTTGGACCTCTCACAATGGTGTCAAATGTGCCTAAAAAATCATCCGCTGTAATATTTATTTCGTCCATGCACCAGACTAAGACTTTAATTGGAGAAAAATACAAGCCAGAAATAATAATGCACTATAATGCAAAGGCGAAGTGGCTAATACGGACAAGATGCACTTACAGCGTAAAACGAAACACCAAACGATGGCATTTTTTTAATATGATTAATGTCGCTTGTATTGCGGCTACGATAACATGATTATTCCATCATTTCGGAAAGTCAGTCAGAAAAATCAGTCAGAAAAGAAGACAGTTTCTTCTCCAACTATGAAAGGCAATTAATTAATCCATTCATTGAGCAGAGACTTTTAGTTAGAAGATGTTTCCAAAAGGGTGTAAGAACCGGACTACTACCTCTTGGTTATGAGTACGAGATGCCGGCGCGGATGAAAGGCACCGGAGCCTGTCAAAACAAGAGCGAACGTCATCTGTATCCACGAAGTGAAAACAAAAAATGACATTGTGCAGAAATTAGGAGTAAAACATTTGTAAAATTCACTCAGAGACTGTTGTGCTCTGTATGAAACGTTTGGAAGACCAAAAAATTAAAAACTGGTGTTTCATTGTTTTGCCAAAACATTATTTCAATGTTAATTTTATGGTAGCCAAATTAAGACGTGTATACAATGCAGTAAAATATTTTCATATAAGAGTTGATTTGGAAAATTAGAAATACATCATATATCAATATCAATCGAGCTTACAAACACAATTTGTTCATGCAAATCATTTCATTTATTACATTAATTAGATTAATAAAGTAATAATACAATAAATAAATAAATAAATAAATAAATAAATAAATAAATAAATAAATAAATAAATAAATAAATAAATAAATAAATAAATAAATAAATAAATAAATAAATAAATAAATAAATAAATAAATAAATAAATAAACAAATAAATAAATAAATAAATAAATAAATAAATAAATAAGTAAATAAATAAATAAATAAATAAATAAATAAATAAATAAATAAATAAATAAATAAATAAATAAATAAATAAATAAATAAATAAATAAATAAATAAATAAATAAATAAATAAATGTTTTCATTTCAATCATTATTTGAAAACATTTATTCACACAATAGCACAACCTTGAATCAATAAGATTGGGTCCTTAAAAGCCCTAAGTGTCCATCCGAGGTATTTCACCGTGCCCAGTGGAGGGTTAACAGAAAGACCACAAAGAGGATTTATATTTCCAACCACCATTCACCTGAATTTAGAATCTAATTATTATATTTTGATTCTTATATGCGCCCACAAATGCAACTTTTCGTCCTTAAAGAGTATGTGTGTGTGTGTGTGTGTGTGTGTGATATGCGAGTATTTATTTATAAATAATTTTGACTGATGTTTCCTGGCACGACAAGTGCTGTGGTCCCGTTACTAAAGAAAATGTTTTATTCCGGAAGGAGTTCTTCTCTCACTGGGTGGTACGATCCGGCACTAAGCTACACGTCGCTTTGCGCGGGATTTCCTCCCCAAGTGTCTCCGCAGGTGGGCAACGCCCCAGCCAGGACGCACACAGGCAAACGGCACCTGCACTCCGCACCGGGCGACTCTGGAAACTTTATGATGGGCTAATGTTGATTATGACGCGTTTGATTTGGGTTTCATTTTAGGCGTTTCGCTATAAATTTCTAATCTGAACGCGAAATTTTAGATTTATTCATATATCAGAAATTAGCGTTTATTTTATCCTTAGTATTATTTACGAGATTAATAAAAATGACGTAATTTAAACGCCAAACTGAAACTTGCACTAAGCGTTTTTATTCAGACTGATTTACAACTAGTTTTCGATGGTTTCAGTCAAGTGGGTCTCGTTTTCTTGTGAAAGCATATATTTAATTTCACATTTGTGCGTTATCCTTTAAGGATCTTAGAAGTTGCATTTTAAGTCTTAATTTCGCATGTTAAGTCTTTTTTTGTGTGTGTACACACAGAAGACCAAATTTAACTATGACAGGTTATTTCGTCTTCTGCACTTCATGGATTAGGCTTGAGCCTGTTCCGTTTTCTTAAGTTTTCCTTCCATCGTTTTTTGGGTCTGCCCACGTCTCTTCTTCCATGTGGTTGATAAAGTAATGCTAATTTACGTAGTATTGTATTTTGCGTGTGTCCATACCAGTTGTTTCAGTATTTTGCTTCCAATTTCTTCGGTATGTAGTTTTTCCCTAATCGTCTCGTTACGAATACGATCTTCCTTCTTGCAGCCCAGTGTTCTTCTCAGAAACTTCATTCCAGTGACTTGTATTTCACTTAAGGTTCTTTTTGTTGGTACCTATCTTTCGATGCTGTACAGAAGAATGGGAAGAGCCATAGTCTTATAGAACTTTATTCTTGTCTTATTACTTTCTCGTATACATAGATATATACGGAGTAATACATAGAGAAGTACATATAGGTATACACGGAGTAATAAAAAATAGTAAAACATAGAGAAAGTTATTTAATTCTGTGGATAATCTATTTCGAGACTTCAACAGAAATACACGTTTTGGGATCCCCTGATACATAGAAAGTTTGTTTCTTTCTCAAAACGACTGTCCGTCCGTTTGTCTGTCGGTCCGTCCGTCTGTCTGTGAACACTACTAGTGCCTGAACCATGTGTACGATATTTTCCAAATTGAAAAAAAGCCTTTCAAACTGACTCTAGTTGAAACTTTGAAATTTTGAAAAACATTCTTTAAAATTTGGGGGTACTTTACATTAAGCCCCTCGGACATTTTTCAAAATTTTCTCAAAAACAACTACATTTTTTTCTTTAATTTTCTTGTAAGAATAGAGTAAAATACACTTATAATGGTGGCGTATGTCCGATTTTCACGGTTAAATCTGAATTTTCCAAAATTTCTAAAGTTTGAATTTTTTCGGCGTGTTCTACAACTATAAAATTGAAGACAGATTTTTCCTTCAAATGAAATTTATTAACAAGGCTGTGACATACCAATATGTGGGACCTTGTATTGCGTCACATTTATTGTAAGCAGGGTGAATTGTAAGGATAGACATTTGTAAATATGGCGGCATAGCAACGGTAGACGAGTTGTCGTCAAGGTCAACAAACTGCATTGCTTTGAACCACGGGGCGCGGCTAGTTGACAAAGTAAACTGTTTGGGGATTGGTCGAGAAAGCAATGACAGTCTGGGGCGTGGCTAGTTGAATTTGTAATTGAGGGATTGGCTAGGCATGGATTTTTTTCTGACAAGAAACAGTAGAAAGACGGACCGAGTTTTGTAGGGTTGAAAGAAGGGAATATGGAGGCATTCCGACTTATGCGGTGGTGCTGTGCGGTTCGTGTGTAGACAATTTGATGTTGGGAGTTTGGGAATTGTGAACATTTACTTTGGAGCGTATGATTGTCGGACTTAGAATATTGATGGAATGTGCGGAAATTGAAACTTGGAAATATTTCGAGTGCAGCAGCTAGAATTGTGAACTTAGGTGAATTTGCCGGCAACAGGACTGGGAGTATTTGATGCAGATAATAGTTAGCTGAACTTTAACATTTTAAGTATACGCGTAGAAAGAACTGGGAACTTTTAAAAGGAAAATTAATTAAGTCTTATCATCTTATGAGGCGGTGAGGATCAGTGACTTGAATGCACTTGTGCCAGAACGGAAGAAAAGAAGATGGTATTTGGACCTGGAGTCATCGACACCGGGGAAGATTGAAAATGGTTCTACGCGGCGACATCGGTCCATAGAGCGCGCGAAGACGGGTACTACAATATACGGTTTGAGACTGGTCATGACCGAAAGTTTCGTATTGTAACTAATGAAAATTGAATAAACTTACAAGTTTCTGTGAATAGAAAAGATGATTTTCATTTAGCCAATTCCAGCAAATGAGTAGCTAGAAATGTATATTTGCTTTTCAGATTTCTCGGCCATTCTGTACAGATGGCAGATCGAATAATTAGCTATTAGCAGTCAATAGCGATTATTTCTTATAAGACCCATCGACCCAGTTAGCCGGATATTAATTTAATGGAAATAGCAGTTGAAGAGTAATTTTAATAATTGAATTAACGTAATCTTTTCCTGGCGCCCATATTTTTTATAAATTTGGAATGGGTTAGATTGTGTTGCAATTGGGTTGAATTAATATTAGAAGGGCAGAGAAAATATTAAATTTAAAAATAAAATCAGACAGTTTGTTTCAAGGCAAGCACGATTTTTTCAAGAACGGCCCACATTTTTCCTTTAAATTTTTGCTAGGGCCAGTGCCAAATGTACCCTATACGATGACATAACATATTGCTTTATTCTTTTGTTTTTACAAAAATAACAAAAATGTAATTTTTTTGAATACCTTCTCATGTCGTTATTACTTTCTCATCAGCGGTAATTTGTTCACATTATTTAATTCACGAGTACATGTGATTTAAATAACGTCAGAAAAATATTTTCGAAAAACTCAATATTTTTCTGTTAAAATGAGCTCAAAATTCTGCATTTTCAGAAACTCTCAAATGCCTTTTTCTCAAAAAAGGCTTCAATATTTTTCCAACTTTTTCTAATAGATAGTGCTAATTGCACTGTTTAATACTCCGTAAATTTTAGTTTCGTGTAGTCTTCTCTTGTTTCAAAAATTATAAAATTGTAATTTTTTAAAATATGTCTCACGCGTTAATATGCACATTTCCATCGATTTGTGCAAATTTTTGCATTTGTGAGTGGAAGTGCTTTAAATGACGTAACATGAAAGTTTTCGAAAACTCAATAGATTCCTGTGAAAAAGAGCTTCAAATTTTGTATTTACAGTAACGCCTAACGCCATCTTCTTAAAACCGGCTAAAAATTTTTCAATGAAAATTTCTATTTAGGACGAAGTTTTAGCCTTTAATATCCTTAAAAAAATTCGGTTCTACTATTGAAAAACAGAAAAGTCGAGAAATTTCTTTAAAGAAATGTACTTTGGGCAGCGATAGATAGCAGCAGGCAAAGAAAAGGGGCAAGACTGTACTGTACCAGTCCACAACAAGGAAATTAGAAAACTTTACTACGGGGAGTCTGTGCCATACTGTAGCCTCTCTAGTTTTTGGATATATTTTTAGCTAATATTTAACAAGCTAATGCCTCTATAGTTGGAGCAATTTTTCTGTCTCCTTTCTTGTAGATAGGGCTAACCATTCCTTGCTTCCACTCTAATGGTAGTTAGTTTGAACAGCACATATTGAAAAGGTGCAGATGTTGAAAATTAGCGAGGGTACCACATACTTAAATAGCTCTAAATTTACTTCATCTAGTCTGGAAGCTTTTATACATTTCATTGATGCAATTGCTACCTTTAGCTCATCTATTATTAACAGGTCTGTTTCGATTTTATCGTCTGATGATTTTTTTTCGTGGGCATTATCATTGTACCATAAATTTTGGAAATAATCTTTCCATTCTTGCGCTTTTATATTGGTTGGGATGTAAGCTCCTTTATTCTCTTTTTTATTCAATTTTAAAATTTTGTACGCTGATCACTGTCTTCCATGCATGTCATGTTCTAAGTCTGAGACAGATTTTTCCCAGGATTGTTGTTGGGCTTGTCAGACTATCTTTTTTGGTAGATTTCGTGTCATATTGTATTCCATTTTATCTTCTATAGACTTACTTTGGAGGAATAGTAAGTAGCCATTCTTCTTCTCTTTTATAATTGTTTCAATTCTTCATTCCAGATTTTGAAAGCTCTTCTCTAGTACCTCTTTTTTCCTTGCACCTAAAGCTTCTAATGAAGCTTTTGCAACACAATATTCGATATTATTCCATTCCTCGTCAATATTTTCATTCGTTATTTTCTGCAATAAATACTGTTTTAATCCTGTTTAATAGAGATTTTGAATTCCTTTGTCTTTTAGCATTTGCACTTTAAAGGTTTTAGAAACACTACCATTAAAACATTCCTATATCATAGTTTTAACCCATCTTTCTGGTAGCTGTAATGTCAATACTAAAAGAAAGTGGTCAATACTCACGTCAAAACCTCTGCAAACTCTTGTATCTGTGACCCATCGTGCCATCGTTTGATTTACTAAGAAGTAGTCAATAGTCGTTCTTAAGCCTCTGGCAGTGTGTTTGCTTATGTCTTTCTTTCGAAATAAACTGTTCATTTTTCGTAACTTATTGAAGGTTGCAAAAGATTGAAGGTTGCAGAAAAGAGGAGAAGCTGAATTCTATGTAAAATTTAATTGAATGAAAAGTACCGAGATAATCTTTCTCGATGAGAATAAAGAGACTTATTTTATGCGTAGGTTTGGAATCGTTTCTTTTGAATAGTAGACATGCGTTTAGAGAACCGCCACAGTCCAGAGAATAGCCGTTCGAAGTTAAATTCTACATTAAATCAAGTTTCAGTTTTAAAAACAAAAATTATTTACAAATACCAGAATTTTACAGCAGTGGAAATTTTATATTTTTATTTATACCTATTCAAGAAAAAATATTCAGCAAAAGAAACAATAATACGTCTGGTCAGAAGCAACGATTGATATTTTATACTGTCAGTCCTTTTCCAATTGTACATGAGTAAGCCTTGTTTTAACAACAGCACATGATTATGATCATGGTTTGTTGCGTTTCGAATCTACCGATCAGAGGAGCCAGACCCTAGTATTCTCAACCTGACAGAGGCTGAAATCGACCCAACTATGAAGCGAGAGTCGAATATTCACCACCGGATTCAAACCCTAGAGCCTCCTAGTCAGAGTCAAAGCAGAGTTATCGATAATGACGTTTCTGAGTTAAAATAAGTCGAAATTATAAACATGAAATTGTAGAAAAAAATTCCGCATCATTCGAAATCTGATAATTCTTGTGTAAAAATGTTGCAACACAGTGAAGTCTCATTGTATTCATTTGTACAATGAATTGTAAATTGACCTGATTTCTAGTCTGTCAATTTTCAACATGTTTCTTTTCTAGGGCCGCCTCTTCGACCTGATTATGGTACCCCAACGCTACCCTGACATCGAAACTATTGACCAACTTATTGCCACTGGAATAACAGCATTAGCTCCTATAGACTCGCAACCTAACATAGATAAAATGAAACTATATTGTTCACAGACAAATGACAACATTTGTACGGATGGGATAATCAATTTTTTTTTAAATCTCAATGTCATTTTTTTTAATAATTCAAGGGACCAGATATTGTATCTCGCTGAAGGTCGTTACGCTGCGCTTTCAAGCGATAGACATTGGCCCATTTTGGCTTCCACAAACCGTCGAAAAACTGGGTCAATGAAAGTGTTCGACGCAGCGACACCCCAATGGGAATATATGATTACGAAATGGTAAGAAATGAAACTAGTACATAATTTGTAAACACGTGATTAAACATAACTTAATCTTCCTAAAGTCTCGTTGGAATGAATACATAGTTATGTGAATATATTTCAGTTTCTTTTTAAATTTTTGTCCTAAATATCATCCTTAAAATTGCATTTTTTCTCAAAAATCTTGAAACTGTGACATTTTAAACAATGAAACTTAAAGAATTAAAAAGAAACAAATTAGCTTATCTCTAACACAGTTGAATAATATACATTGAAAATTGTTGAATTGCATTCATTGTATGAAGGAAAGTAATATTTTCTTCCAACCGTCATCATCTGGAGGAAGACGGCAATTACTTTTTTAGTTGAAGATTATATTCCAAAAATAATTCTAATGGTAACATTCCTCGAGTAAGCGTATGGTGCAGGATAAATCCTGATCGCCTTATTCCTTAGTCCCTCTAAAAGCAGGAGAATATCACTGGAAGCACGGAAAATGCCAATTGTTGGATTCTTTCGTTCGCCAAGTTTTTAATTTCATATAATTTTTTTTTAACTTGAGGTGCTACAGAATGGCACAGACAGTCTCGTATTAGTTTTCTAGTATCTTGGTTCTAGCTTTTCGGTCTTGCCCCATCCTCTTACAAGCTATAATCTAAAGCCACCCAAAGTACATTTTTTGAAATTTTCTAAGTTGTTCGGTGTCCTAATGGTAGAACCGGAGTATTAATTTAAGTATATTACATAAGAATAAACATCGACATTAATGGAAAGTTTCGTTTAAAAACGTGGAGTCATTTTCTAGAAAACATCGTTTATGCGTTACTGTAAATGCAAAATTTTGAGCTCTTTTTGATTGAAAAGTTTTGAATTTTCGAGAAAATTTATCGAAAGTAATTTGAAGCACATCAATTTTCAAATGCAATAATGTATACAAATTTCTGAAAATGTGAATATTACCGGCGTAACAGATATATCAAAAAATATACATTTACGTAATTTTGAAAAAAAAACAGGCAACAAAAGAAAACAGCAAATTGGCTTTAACCCTAGATTACATTGGCGACATGTGCCAAGCATTATTGCAAAGGCTTGGTCAGACAGACTACTTTGGGTAAAAATAAAGAAAATCTCATTTTTTACACTGAAACACTAAATTAATACATTGAACAAGTATTATAAGGAGTCACAAAATTGAAGGAGAGATTACACCCGAAAAATGAGAAAAATATAGAATCTTGTTATTAAATCTTAAAATAATCTCTAGATTTTTCTGAACATCTTGATATATTATTTATTGCAAAAAATTGTTTATTTTATTGGGTTTCAAATGTGCATCAACACAGACCGGTTGATATTTCAGAAGTTCCAAGATATCATATAAACAGAAATAGTTCTGAAAAAATTGACTCTATAAGGCTGTGGTTATCGCAGTTTAGTTATCATCCTTATCTATGCGATTCGGCGAGCGGGTTGGTCTTCTTTGTTTGTAAGGTTAAGAGTTATGTTTTCTCTTTTGAGATAAGCGATGCGATAGCCTGGTACAGTTCGTACCTTTTCCTTCGCGAAAATTGGCCGACAAAATTCAATCTTCCCAACCGCGCCGACAAACTTTGACACCCCGTGGCCAGGGGGAGGGATGCGTTGACCAATCGCTAGCAGGTAGAACCACAGTTGCCTGAGATTGGTGCAACATCCCAAGGGGTAGAAAGGACGCTGTCCCAGGGGGAGGGGGCTAGTTCGTTTACGTACGAGACGGAAATATCGTCATATTTCCCTGCCGAAGGAGATATTTTCCCTGCGCGTACCCCACGACCAAAAACAATTTTGAGCGGGCTTTTCCGTCCAGAATTACTGTCAATAGATCAGTAAATATTTAGCATTTTAGTAACAATTATTCTAACATTTAGCAATCGATTTTTAACTCCTGTCAAACTGCTATTTTGAGGTGTTCATTATAGGCACAATTTGCGAACCCTTCCCAATTTGCAAACCATTCTAACGCATATTTCGAATTTGTTTATAATATTGTAAATTGTTGCAAATTCGTTAATTCGCGATTTTCGGCTCTGGGACATCTGGAGACTCTCTCCCTTTATATTTGCAAAAGTTGAAAATTGTTTATATATTTGCAAATGTTGCAATTTTTATTGTCTCGTCTGAATGGCGTTTAAAATGCGATGAAAAATTCCGGAATCCGATTGCTGCTATCATATTTCGTTCTCGAGATATATGTAATTGTTTATAAGAAATTAACATTTTAGAATGACCTCATTTGTTTTCACTTAACACAAGCATACTGAAAACACAGTTCTCCAATGGCGCGCTTTTGCCTGCTCCGCTTAAAAATCTCTTAGCTTATAAACAAATTCTATGGCCAATTTAATTTCACTAAATACGTCTTTTTATGGCGAGTATGAACATAACTTTTATTTTTTATATTCTCTTTTAAGTCCTGCAATTGGTAATTCGATATATTTATCAAATAGGGAGGAAATTGATTATAAATAAATTAATTTAATTTAATTAATAACGTTAATTTGATGTTTTCATTTTATAGTATTCGTAGCAGAGTACATGTGCTAAATCTATGCACAGTTAATACATATTTTTAAACAATATTAATTATTATATTTAAAACAGTTTTTTAGATTGGCGAACATTTCAATGAAATTTCATGAATTCCTAAATGCTTGAAAATATATACTTCTAAAATGAAATTATTGTAGCGTCTTAAAATATAACAAAGGCTTGTACTTGGTAAAACGAGTTGTTACCACTAAAAGAAAACAAAAAAGATGTAATAACATTTAATAGAGATTTAGGGTTTATATTTAGAGTTTAGTAAATATCAGTGCCGTAGCATTTTCCAGTGAAAATACATAGAACGAACTTGGTGGTCAAGTCATATTACCTTCCCAACACAGACTACATTTCAGTTTCAATCCCACAAATATCGGCATAGTTCGATGGTGGTTTGTTGGACGCTACTCTCCATTCTACGAAACTACCGAAACTTTGAATTTTGCACGACCATCTATCTGTACAGGGAGGACGTAGCGGTTTATTAGATGAAAACGGGTCAATCAAGGTATGTAATGTTCAATGGTTGAAAATGTTTAACCATTATAAACTACCCCTGAGAAAAAAATCAAATAATCAATGTTAATGATCACCAGCTTAACATTGCCTTTACTATTTGGATATTTTCAATATCCAAAAATCTACAGAAAACGCATGTTTTGCCAGGTTATTATAAAACCAATTCAATAAATAGAAGCATTTATTCACGTTATTTTATGTAAAATATTGAAATATCTAAGATGTTATTAAATTCATATCTTCATCGGATGTCTGAAATTAATAAAACTGATAAGCAGAGAAAATTAAAGAAATTGTGAGTGATTGATGAAGTAGAATGATCAAATGAAAAACAATGTTTTTCTTCATATAATGACACCTTGTTTAATAAACATGTGATTACATGTGAAAATAAATTACTCCTGTTGTTAAATATAGAAGAAAATCCTTTAATTCCGACCGACAGGCCCGACAGACCGACCGTCCGACAGACAGACGGACTGACGAACAGACAGACGTAGAGACACACGAACAGACACCCGAACAGACAGGCTTTTCCCCTCATTCGATTTTTCTGTATCAACGACCCACAAAACGGTTTCTGACAACATGAACTGGATTTTTTCTATATTTAACAACAGGGATTATTTATTTTTTCGTTACCAGGGCCCGGCATTAACAGTATTTCTCGTAGATCCGAAACAAAATATTCGAATATTGTTGAAATAATGCTTTTATTGTGTTTTTCTTATAGATTTGTGAAGAATATCAAGTAAAGAACAGAAGGTTCCATTCTTATTGTATTTCATTTTGGATTGTTAATAAATATCATTATACTATTCACTGATTATTTCACCTTTGATACTGATTAAATTTTCGTTGAATAGTCACAACGGAAAACAATTTTTTCTTACTTTCTGGTAATTACGTCGTAAGAAGAGAAAGTATTGTAATCATGCACCGTAGTGAATTACTTCCTCTAATGCGTTTGTAGACAGAATCCATGTTTTGGGTCCTTGTTACCCAAAAATCTATTGACGACAAAACGTCTGCCTGTCTGTCTAATCAACACAAGCCCCTAAACGCCGCACGTTCTTTTTAGTCAAATCTATGATAAATTATACTTTAAGTGGATACTCAAAAATTCAGAGTTAACGGTGAAAATCGGACCTATGACACCGTTATAAATGTATTTTACACCATACTTACAAGAAATTTAAAGAAAAGATTTGAAGCTGTTTTTAAGAAAATTTTGAAAACGTCCGGGAGGCTTCATATCAAGTACTTCCAGTAAGTTTAATGAATGTTTTTCAAAATTTCAAAGCTTCAACTAGAGTGAGTTGGAAAGGGGTTTCTTCAATTTGGAAATGATCGTACGTGTGGTTTAGGGGTTAGTAGTGTTCACAGAGGGACGGAGCGACAGACGGACGGACGTTTTGCTTCCAATGGGTTTTTCGGTATCAATGCATCAAGGCATCAAGGACCCACAAAGTAGGGATTCTGGCTACACCACATGTTAGAGTATTTTTTCTTTTAATTGGTTTCTCAACTGGTTTTATGCACTTTTTCGCCACCAGAGCCCGGCAATAAATTTTTTTCCGCCAAAAATCTGCCGTGTTTTCGCGCATTACGTAATTTTCTCTATGCTACGTATATTGCTTCGTATATACGTACGTATACCAGAAAGTATTTTGAAAAAATGAAAATAGCCATTTACAAAGGGGCTTTACTTTTCTTTAATATTCGTAAAATAATATTTCGGTTCCACTACAAGGAAGCCGAAATGTTCAGAAATTGGGGAAAAAAAAAAAAAAAAAAAAAAAAAAAAAAAAAAAAAAAAAAAAAAAAAAAAAAAAAAGGACGTTAGACGATCGATGGCATCTAGCAAGAAGATGTGGTAAGTGCGTAAAGCCAATCTACACCAAGACAATTAGAAAACTTTGCTACGAGAAAGTCTGTTCCATTCTGTAGAACCTCTAGTTTTATACTGCAAGAGTTTAATAGTAGCCTACGTTTTCTTTAACATTCTGTTCTACTTCCTAAATTCCCCGTCTGCAGGAAATCAGCATCTACTTTAAAATTTTCAGGAACTGGCCGTGGATCGACGCAATAAACCTGAAGATGATTCAGTTTCGAGAGGCGGGACTTTATCTCAAGTGGACTGACGATTTCAACAGAACATGGGGGATGTTCTGGCGTCTGCACAATGATGAACTTTTTTCAAGTGGCGAAGCAGGATCAGAGGTGGAAAGCAAAGTGAGAACTCTGGAGCTGCAGGACCTGCTGCCGCACCTGGTGTTGCTCTGCGCGGGGCTGGTGCTGGCCGCCGTCGCCTTCTGCGCAGAGATCGCGCGCATTGTGTGGGGTGCTGCGCGTGCGCAGATGCGCAGAGGTCTGAGCGCCCTGCTGCGCACGTTGGTGACGCCCGCCAGGTCGAAGCGACCCCTCGGCGCGCGCAGAACGAGGAACTCAGGAGACCTAGGGGCGCTTTCCAGCGTCTGATTTAAGGCATATGGTTTGGTTTTATTACTTATGCATCATTTTCAATCAAGAAGCACTGCAAGCCCAAAGGAGCAGTAAATAGTAAAAACATTAAAAAAGGGAACGGAGGTATTTCAATTTTTTAATAATTTCAAATTTTCGAAAAATCATGTTATTTGAAAGTAGAAAGAAACGAAGTACACTGTAGTACTATCACGATGCTTTTTACGTAGCAGACTGAAAGTTGACGTAGATTGCTCCGGACTGGAAGCACTTTTTGTTGATCATTCGACTTGCACTACAGTACAATGAATAACAAGAACAAAACGTTGTTCCCACGAAGTAGTTTTCACTCTGGAGCGTTCGTTTTACTAACGGTGCCGAATTTTGACATCCTATTATCGACTTTCATTTGTATTCAGAAAACTCATGGGCCCTTTCGGGCGCCTGGCTTATTGTACCCTCTCCCTCAGAAAAAATGTCGTTCAAAATTCTATCTTCCACACCGCGCCGACAAACTTGGACACCCCTCGGCCTGGGGGAGGGCAGGGGGAGGGACGCGTTGACCAATCGCTAGCAGGTAGAACAACAGTTGTCTGTGATTGGTGCAACATCCCAAGGGGCAGAAAGAACGCTGTCTCAGGGGGAGGGGGCTAGTTCGTTTACGTACGAGACGGAAATATCGTCATATTTCCCTGCCGAAGGAGATAGTTTGCCTGCGCTTCGCCACGACGAAAAAAATATTTCTAAGCGGGGTTTTCTGTCCAGAATGATTGTCTATAGACCAGTAAATATTTATCATTTTAGCAACAATTATTCTAACTTTTAGTAATCGATTTGTAACTCCTGACAAACTGCTATTTTGAGATATTCATTTCAGGCACAATTTGCGGAGCCTTTCCGGCCGTTCTAACGCATATTTCGAATTTGTTTATAAAATTATAAATTGTTGCAAAATTGTTAATTCGCGGTTTTTGGTTCTGGGACATCGGGAGACTCTCCCCACTTTAGATTTGCAAAATTTGGAAATTGTTTATAAATTTGCAATTGTTGCAAATTTTTTATTGTCTAATCTGAATGGCGTTTACATGTGATGCAAAATTCCGGAATCCGTTCGGTGCTATTATATCTCGTTCTCGAGATATATGTAATTGTTTATAAGAAATTAACATCTTAGTAGACCCCATTTGTTTGCGCTTAATTCATTCGCGCTAGCAGAATAGCGTGGAATTGGCATACCGAAAAAACAGTTCTCCAATGCCGCGCTTTTGCCTGCCACATACGCTTAAAATGCACTTGCTTGTAAACAAATTCTGTGGCCAATTTAATTATGCTTAATTCGTATTTTTACGGCGAGTATGAGCATAACTTTTATTTGGTTTTTATATTCTCTTTTAATTTCTCTACAATTTGCAAGTCGATATATTTATCAAATAGGAAAGAAATTGATTATAAAAAATATTTTTCAAGGTGCATTACGCCCAAACAATTGTTTCTGTTTTTCTATCAAAGGGATGTTGATCGACCGAATAACTGTATTATTATTTTTTTTAAGTCCCCTGTTAACACCGAGTGTCAGAAACTATTTGTTCCTCTTGTCTAACCATTACCATTAGAAAATAGGGAAACATATTGCTTAGCTGTTTGCTATAAACTGCACTGGATTGGATGAAGGTAGTGTTAAGGTTTTCAAATACAGAAATATTCAATTTTGTGTTTTGAAAGATCACATGAGTAGAATCACACATAACAATATTTACACAAGTATAGAAATTTCTAAATAAACGTATATAAACTTTAAGTTAATATTTTCAATTCAATTTATCATTCCTTTCTAAAACTGTTAACTTGATGATTTCATTGTATAATATTCAAATCAGAGCTTTATGTGCTAAATCTACGCATTGTTAATACATATTATTAAACAACATTAATATATTTAATATACATTTAAAAGGCTTTTAGATTGGCGAACGTTTCAATGAAATTTCATGAATTCCTAAATGCTAGAAAATAAATACTTGTAAAATTAAATAATTGTAGCGTGTAAAAATATAACAAACTCACATATTTGGTAAAACGAGTAAAACGATTACTAAAAGAAAACAAAACAGATGTTATAACAATTCAAAGAGATTTAGCGTTTGTTTACAGTTTAGTAAGTATCAATGCACAAACATGTCCCAGTGAAAATACATAGAACGAACTTGGTGGTCAAGTGATATGACCTTCCCAACACAGACTACATTTCAGTATCGTCAGAGTTCGAAGGTGGTTTGTTGGCCGCCATTCTACGAATCTATCAAAACCTTGAATTTTGCACGACCATCTGTACAGGGACAACGTAGCGGTTTATTAAACGGAAACGGGCCATTCGAGGTATCTAATGTGCACTCTTTGAAAACGTTTAACCATTATAAACTATCCCTAAGAAAAATATCAAATAAACAATATTAAAGGTCACCAGCTTAACATTGCCTTTACCATTTGAATGTTTTCAACACCCCAAAACCAACAGAAAACCCATGTTTTTACAGGTTATTATAAAACCAATTCAATAAATATAAGCATTTATTCACGTTATTATTTTTAAAACACTCAAATATCTACGATGTTATTTGATTCATGTCTTCATCGAAGATCTGAGATTAAAAAACTGATAAGCAGAGAATATTAAGGTAATTTTGAGTGATTGATGAAGTTGAATGATCAAACGAAAAACAATGTTTCTTCCTTCATATAATGCTATCGTGTTTAACAGACATGTAATTACATGTGATACCTATATTTAAACATCCAAACTAATGAAAATTTTCAAAATTAAAATCATCAATAAAACGTTGATTCATCAAAAAGGATTATATTATTAAATACTTTTTTGAGATTCATGTGCTCCAGTGTGAATAACGTAGTAAACGTGATTCGTATGATCCAGTTTCTCTGAATAATACAAAACCTGCTAGACACATACACTACACATAATAGTTGTCAAATAGTTATTTACGACATGAGTACCATAAGATATCTTATTACAATACGAAATTGGAGAATTATCAAACAAGACTCTTTAGTCGAAATTGTTAATCAATTGAATATTGTAATATAATGTTACCATTTGAATATCATAGAAAGTAAGACGCAATTTGTCAAAATTCATGTGAACTATAATTTTTCTTTAAATTTTACTCCTTATCCTGCGAAAGATGTGTGACAGTACTTATGTTAACAGTTCTACTGCCATGGGTTTAATTAATTAGTTCGCAGTACGCAAATTATTTTTTTGGGTTTTAAAGAAGCATGGATATACAGAGTATCGGGGAAGGAAACGTCGAAAGTTTGAAAAAAGCTGTTTAAACAATTTTAATCATACTTTGTCTAATAAACTACATAGATATTTTGCATGGCTGAGCTCCAATAAACACGCAAATTTTGGTTTGAAAATTTGATTTCTATGCAAAACGTTGCATTCTAGAATCATGTAAACAAACCAGAAACATGTAACATGTTTATTATTAACAATATAAATTAATATATTAGTTCAGAAAAAAATTAACCGAGAAATAAAAAAAGAAGTCGAACTGTGAAAATTGGGTTCTTTTTTATTTCTAGGTTAATTTTTCTTTCTGATCAAATGTATTCATTTATTTTGTTAATCATAAACAATTTAGATATTAATAAAGTGTTTATATGCTTCTACAACGCAAATAGTTGCCTAGAAAACATATATCCAAACCAACTTTTGCATGTTTATTGCGGCTTAGCCATTTGGAATATCCGTGTAGTTTATAAGACAAAATAAGCTTAAAATTGTCTTAACAGCTATTTTTCGAAGATTCGACATTTCTTCCCCGAATATCCTGTATATAAATGGCTTGATTTCTGTTGGTACGCGACGGAACGGCGTTCTGGTTCTTTGGAAATAATTATGAAATTATATTATATATAAATAGCTATTGCTATTATATTAATAATTAATTTAAGGCGCGTTTCGGGGCCTAAGATTTTAAAAATAAAGGATATATGTATCATAATAACTCTTATGACGACACTGTTCTCAGTTACGTCAAGTTTTAATTTAGAGAATCAACGTGAATGGTCTAAGTTTTCTCACCTAAATAAAGTTTATCTTACTATACATAGTATTTACTAAGTGTTTTATGTTCAAAACAACTGTTGCCTCAACAGCATATATTTTCACGTATTATTCGTAATTGCTATGCAATATTCAATACGGACTATGTGAACCTGTAAAAAAGAAAAAAAGACCTCCTGCAGCAGAAAATATATTCTACTCGTCGGGATTCGAACTCGGGTCTTTAAAGTTAACTCACCTGACACGGTTCCCCCTCCCCACCAGGTACACGACAAGACTACATCCTTTCTGATGGGAAAAGAAAGTGAAGCATTTGCAGTTTAAAAAAACAGGGTGTTCAATTTATCTTAATACAAGATCTATTTTTAAAAAGAGATTTCATTAAACAAAAATCTCTAGGGTTCATATTGTTTTTCGACAATGTTATAAAGATCAGTCGGGGCTAATATTATACAGTTGAAAATTGGGGTTAATGTATTACACTTTAAGAGTTGTTATTTATTTATGTAAAAAATTAACAAGAAAATGACAAATGATAGGAAATATATTCTATTATAATGACCATATAGCAAACACTCAGAATGTAACAATATTTGGGAGGAAAAAAATCAAAACTAAAATGCCTAATTTTTCCAGTCAAAAACTTTACCACCGTGATATAAATCTTTTGATGTTACTTCGTTATTTTTTATGACACGATATTTTTGAAAATAGGTTATCATTAAGAAAGAATTAATATTCTTTTCCGCGTTAAAATAATGCAATAATATTAATCGTGTCATGATATATACAGCCTCAAATTTGTGGGGCTAATATGATACAACTTAAGAGGCTAATGTAATACGGGTGTCGGGGCTATTTTGATACACTAAAAATTAACACGCAGACAACTGGAAGGGATTTTTTTATGTTTAATATTACATCAAAGGCGCTAAAATTCCGATTTGATGTTGATAAACTATCCAAGTGTTTATCTGAGAAAGAAAGACCAGGCGACAATTCATATAGATATCCTCGTTCACCTCCGTACCCAGTACATGGTGATTCACTTATGATTATCAATTGGCGGAAGCTTCTGCTGTTTCAGTGCAGTTACTAATTTTTCACTGGAATCACAAGGAACCAGGCCTACAATAGGAGCTAACGCCATCCCTTCAACTCCAGATATCAACTGTTCTCATCCAGTACTTTTGAGATAATACTGTTGGAAAAAAATTTAAAAAAACAGTAGCCCTCCAAAGAATAAGGAAGCGGTTAGACCCAATAGCAGCAATCATTACTAGTGAAGAGTGGATCATTACTAGGAAAGAGTGGAGTGTTTAATTTACATTAATTTAATATCTCTTTTAAAAAGAGATTTCATGAAACAAAAATCTCTAGCGTTAATATTTGTTTTCGACAATGTTAATAGGTATTTGTTTGCAATTTTCGAAAATTCAGATCGTTCGCCCAAAATTGAACGTACGCCACTTTTAAACATTTTGTGCTTCGAGGAATAGATTTACAGAAAAATTGGAGCTCTTTTTGAGGAAATTATGTAAATATGATGGGGTTTGGTGTAAAGTACCTTCAAAATTAAAAGATTCGTTTCAAATCCGAAGATTCATAATATTAGCCAGATCGTTCAAGGAATATCCATTTTGGTGAAAATTGTGTTTACTTTAGGCTCTAAAATTACTCACACGAAGACGGATTCACAAAGAGGTTTTTTGGAAAATCACTTTTTCGGGTTCAAAAAACAAGCGTTTTGACAGCCTTGTGTATAGAAAATAAAATAACAATACCAACAATCCACTTTTCTCGAACTAACTACTTACAAAACGTGTTTTCTGTGAAAATTTCGACACTTCCTCATACAGCATTACGTAACTCTCTTTACACGTGGAGGTAAAAATATTCCAGCGTTACTGGGATTTGAACTCGGATCCCCGTAGTCTGTAGGTCTGGCTCGACCGCACTGTGCTATCACAGATATTTCTCAATACGCTGTCCAAACACACTTATTACGAAAAGAATAGTTACGTGATATTCATTGCACTTGGATTTTTTATTAGAGGAATGTTCTACATGTGTCAAAGGTATCAAATTCGCAATAATAATTCAAACGATTACAACCCACGCAACTACATAGCTCATTTTACTTAGAAATATTTTCAACCAGAAGCCGTGGTCTTTAGAACCCTCTGTGGAAGTCGTTCTCGGTCTTATCTTTCGGCGACTATGGCCAAGGTTGAATTACGTCACAGATGAAAGTTGCGATAACGCTAGAGCTCTACACAGCCGCACTTGCAGACGTTCTGAAGCCAGAATCGCAATAGGGGCATTTTTATACGTGATTCTTAAAGACATTAACACACTAAAATAAGTAGTGGCGCCTCAAAACACATGCTTTATGCGATATTTATAATGGATACGAATGATTATAACTATACAATTAACCGCAAAATTGTGTCTACCCGCAAAAATTATTCGCCGTGGATGAGATTCGATCTTACGTGCCTAAGCTTCTCCAACAGTGCGCTTACCCGCTATACCACAGAAACTCTTATAACTTTTGTCTCTCACAAAGATGATTTTAAACTGTCATGTATCACAGATTTGACTAATAAAGAACGTGCGGCGTTTAGATGCTTGTGTTAACTACAGACGGACAAACAGACGTTTTGTCGTAAATAGATTTTTTAATAACAAGGACCCACAAAACATGGATTCTGTCTACAAACGTATTGACGTAATGCACTATATACAAGAATAAAATTTATCTACTTTTGTCGTGACCAGTGATCGGAATTTAGAGGTTTTTGTCGAAAAATCCCCGTCTCCCGGCGCATGATTACAAAACTTTTTCTTCTTACCAAATAATTTCCAGAAAGGAAGAAAAAATTGTTTTTCATTGTTTCTATTGAACGAAAATTTTCAATCAATTCCAAAGGTGAAATAATCAGTAAATATTAAAAAGAGATTTATTAACAATATGAAATGAAATACAATAAGAAAGGAATCTTCTGTTCTTTACTTGGTATTCTTAACAAATCTATAGGAAAATCATAATAAAGGCATTATTTCATCAACATTCGAATATTATTGTTAGAATCTATGGGGAAACAGTTAATGCCGGGTCCTGGTAACGTAAAACGGGTTAACTAATGTTGTGAAATGTAGAAAAAAAACCTTTAACAGGTGTTGCCCGAAACCAATGTTTTGTGGGTCGTTGATACAGAAAAATCGAACGACGACGAAAAGCCTGTACGTTCGTGTGTCTGTTGATGTGTCTGTTCTTGTGTCTGTTCGTCTGTCTGTAATTTTCAAAAAAAATTATATGACCTTATGGAAAGAATTATTCATGGACAACAAATTTCATTTGAAAGAAAAATCTGTGTTCAATTTTAGAGTTGTAGGAAAACGCCGAAAAAATTCAAACTTTTCCAATTTTCGAAAATTCAGAGTTTACCGTGGACATAGGACGTATGTCGCCTTTATAAGTGTATTTTACTCTATTCTTAGAAGAAATTTAATGAAAAAATTTGGGGTCGTTTTTGAGAAACTTTTGAAAATGACCGACGGCTTCATGTAATGTACCCTCAAATTTTAAAGAATGATTTTTAAAATCTCAAAGTTTCAACTAGAATCTCATCGACAAGGGATTCTTCAATTTGGAAAAGATCGTACGATCTGTTTAGGCGCTAGTAGTGTTCACAGATGGACGGAGAGACGGACAGACGCAGACAGACTGACGTTTTGCTTTCAATTGGTGTTTTGGCATCAAAGACCCACAAAACAGGAATTATGGTTACATCACGTGTTAGAGATTTTTTCTCTTAATTTAGTAACTGGATTTATCCACTCCTTTGTTTTCAGGGCCCGGCAATACATTTTTTCTGCCGAAAATTCGCCGTTTTTTTCGCGGAGCATTACATAACTTTCTCTATACTACGTATATTACTCCGTATGTATGTGCGTATACGAGAAAGTAAAATGTTACGTAATTCTACGGAGGAAATCGGCTAATTTTCGACACAAAAAACTGTAATTTCTGGGCCCTGGTGTCAAAAAAAGTGGATAAATTCAGTTGATAAATATAGAATAAAATCCCTTTAGCATGTGGTGTAGCCAGAAGCCAGGTTTGGTGGGTAGTAAATACAAAAAAAAAAAAAAGATTAATTGTAAAACGTATTTTCTTCTGTGAACAATGCTAGCGGCTAAACTGCTCAGGCAATTTTCTCCAAAGTTGATATTCCGCAAGCGATCTGGCTGATGTCGAGCCCTCCTGAATTTCAAATTAATATTTTATATTTGGATGCTACTCTACAAGAAGCCCCTGAAACATTTTCAAAAATTTAAAAATGACATGAACTTTTCTGGTTAAATTTTATTGCCGGATAGCGTAATGGACGCTATAAGACGATGGCGGAGATGATTTTCGTTCACATACTGAATTTTTCAAAAAATGCAAGAAAACATTTTTTTTCGCCGTTTTCCTACAACTTAAGTATTGAAGATAGTTTGTTTCCTTAATGAAATGTGTTCATCAAAAACAGATCTTCAAATATTCCCTTCAAATAATCAGTCCTTTAATAAAGATCACCTACAATTGTTTAAAAATATAAGTACTTTAGATAATTTTACAATTTTTGAAATAGCAAATTTGAATTTCCCCCGCTTCGTTTGACGAGCTGTCATTCTGAATTTCTTTTGAATTCTGATGATTGTCGGGACGGACAAGGCGCTATTACGACGCTGTATTTTTCATTTAATGTCAAAAACAGTTAAAAATTGTGTGTAATGTACTGTAGGGAGAAATGTATTCTGTGAACGTTTTCTTAAATTTTGGTATCCCCGTGCCCTAACTCATATACAAGACGAATTCTAAGTACAGAAAGAAACTAGCGTTTATTCTTGAAATCGCACGAGCGTTTGCTCTTCGAGTTGCATTGATTTAATTGAAATTATCTCAATGAGGTTTTCTCTCTTAATAATAGTATTTAAATATAACATGAAAGAAAAACAGAACATACCGGAGTTTTGAAGGAACATTTATTACAAAAATTTGATATTTTGTTGTTATAATATTCAACTATGGATATTTGAGATGTGTTTCCGAGAAGTTCATTGTTGGCGACATGAATGGGAAAGATATAACATACGGCGGCTTTGGCCGGTATTACACTATAAAAGTTATATGACATATCTTTGATAAAGAACTTTGTGGCAGTCCTTGAACTTTGATGAGAAAATTTGACAAAGAAATTTGATGAGCGTATTACATTTCGTCCAAATTTTATGTAGGTTTGCTCGCCATTTACAATCAATTACGCACAAATAGTTGTGTTTTGCTACTTTATGTTTTATTATCACTAATCTATGTTTAATGCTAATGTAGCAAAAGGTAAATAAGAAAACGTTTGAGGGTGAGGCTTTAGAACAACGCCATGGTGAGGTAATGGGTCGCACATTGTGAAGCATTGATTAAAGACCTTCGAAATGAAGAATTATTTGAGGATGGATGATGAAACATTCAATTTTCTTTGTCGTTCTTCCTTCTTTCGAAATTCAGTCCTCTGATAGGGAAGTTTAAAAAAATTATCTTCCTGAACTGGGCATTTTCCAAACACCATATTTTCTACTTCCCGGGAAAATGTGTCCTACAAACGTTAATTCGTTTGGTTTTACTTTTGTAGTTCGGATGGACAGTATTATATAAACATTCTAATTACTCGCACTCAGCAATTATGACTTTGGTTGAAGCAATACCCCTATATCGGACGCCATGTTACCAAATATGATAAAACTTGGAAGCCGGAGACTACATTTTATCCAAGAAATTTTATCAAAGAAATCTTTTATAAAATATTGGCTATTACACTGTCATATTTATTTTATAAAATATCTTTGACAAAGATCTTTTACAGTGTAATACCGGCCTTTATTTACTTAACGTTAATGTTAGAATATCTCTACGTTCAATAAAATGTTGTAATCAAGTTTGAAGTCGAGAAGTATATATATATATATATATATATATATATATATATATATATATATATATATATATATATATATATATATATATACGCAGATATGCATTAGGTAATACGTATTTATAATAGTATTCATTCATTTACTTTCCAAATTATTTTACCTTTTTCAATAACTAAAGTAGCAAATTAAAATAGATTTTGAAATAGAGTTCGCAGCGAAAATGAAATGTTTTAGCGGGCTTACTGCTTTCCGGGGCATCTATAACTGTTTAATTTCTTAATTATTTATGAAGAGACTAATTATGATTTGTTTGGTTGTACTTGTAGATCATCATTTAAAAGAAAATATAATATTTAAGAATGATTTTAGAATATCTTGAGATCGGGCAAAAATAATTTTATGTATTCGAAAAACGAATTAGTGGTCCATAAACAAGACTTATAAGAACATTTAATCACAGCAATTCTAACCGAAAAACAAAACAATTTTAACAGGAATTGATAAGCAAATATGTGTCCAATTTTGGCAGCGTCAATTGTTGCTGCCCACAGCATCCATTGTTGCGCTCATTGCCGACGCTTCTGAGGTTGATGCTCTCTTCAGCTGCCTGTCCCAGTTGGGACTCTACAGTCAGGTGTTAGTGGTGTGGGATTATTCTTCTCCTAGTTTTGCCTCCACTCCCCGTACTGAGACGGGGATAGGTAAACTAGGAAAAATAACATAGGGGTTAATACATTTTATGTTGGACAGGCTATTTTATTACGCCTTTAGGAAGACGGAAATGGGGGTGGAAAAAAGGATTAAATGTTTTTATTGATTTTTACTTTCTCGCACTTACTGTCGTAAGAAGAAAAGGTGTTGTAATAGTGCACCAGAATACGGCGAATTTTCGGCAGAAAAACCGTCCCATCCTGGTAAAGAAAAAGTGAATAAATTTATTTGCTAAATTTAGGGTGAAATCCTTTAACGCGTTGTGTAGCCAGAATTCATGTTTTGTGGATCGTTGTTACCGAAAAATTGAATGACGGCAAAACGTTTGTCTATCAGTCTTCCGTCTGCGAATAACGCTAGGAGTTAAATAGTTCAACCGATGTTGTCCAAAATTGATAATACCTAAACGATCTTGTTGATATCACGCTCCCATTCATTCGAAACCGATATTTTAATTTTGGAAGGTACTTTACATAAAGCCCCAGAGATATTTTCAAAATTTTCTCAAAAGCGGTGTCAACGGTGTTAATTATTTTTTTTCCATAATCTCAAGAACGTTTAAGAGAATGGTGCAGATCTCATGTTGGCGTCTGTCTGTCCGTCTGTAGTTAACACAAGCATCTAAACGCCGCACGTTCTTTTTTAGTCAAATCTGTGATACATGACAGTTTAAAATCACCTTTGTGAGAAACAAAAGTTAAAAGAGTTTCTGTGGTATAGCGGGTAAGCGCACTGTTGGAGAAGCTTAGGCACGTAAGATCGAATCTCATCCACGGCGAATAATTTTTGCGGGTAGAAACAATTTTGCGGTTAATTGTATAGTTATAATCATTCGTATCCATTATAAATATCACATAAAGCATGTGTTTTGAGGCGCCACTACTTATTTTAGTGTGTTAATGTCTTTAAGAATCACGTATAAAAATGCCCCTATTGCGATTCTGGCTTCAGAACGTCTGCAAGTGCGGCTGTGTAGAGCTCTAGCGTTATCGCAACTTTCATCTGTGACGTAATTCAACCTTGGCCATACTCGCCGAAAGATAAGACCGAGAACGACTTCCACAGAGGGTTCTAAAGACCACGGCTTCTGGTTGAAAATATTTCTAAGTAAAATGAGCTATGTAGTTGCGTGGGTTGTAATCGTTTGAATTATTATTGCGAATTTGATACCTTTGACACATGTAGAACATTCCTCTAATAAAAAATCCAAGTGCAATGAATATCACGTAACTATTCTTTTCGTAATAAGTGTGTTTGGACAGCGTATTGAGAAATATCTGTGATAGCACAGTGCGGTCGAGCCAGACCTACAGACTACGGGGATCCGAGTTCAAATCCCAGTAACGCTGGAATATTTTTACCTCCACGTGTAAAGAGAGTTACGTAATGCTGTATGAGGAAGTGTCGAAATTTTCACAGAAAACACGTTTTGTAAGTAGTTAGTTCGAGAAAAGTGGATTGTTGGTATTGTTATTTTATTTTCTATACACAAGGCTGTCAAAACGCTTGTTTTTTGAACCCGAAAATGTGATTTTCCAAAAAACCTCTTTGTGAATCCGTCTTCGTGTGAGTAATTCTAGAGCCTAAAGTAAACACAATTTTCACCAAAATGGATATTCCTTGAACGATCTGGCTAATATTATGAATCTTCGAATTTGAAACGAATCTTTTAATTTTGAAGGTACTTTACACCAAACCCCATCATATTTACATAATTTCCTCAAAAAGAGCTCCAATTTTTCTGTAAATCTATTCCTCGAAGCACAAAATGTTTAAAAGTGGCGTACGTTCAATTTTGGGCGAACGATCTGAATTTTCGAAAATTGCAAACAAATACCTATTAACATTGTCGAAAACAAATATTAACGCTAGAGATTTTTGTTTCATGAAATCTCTTTTTAAAAAGAGATATTAAATTAATGTAAATTAAACACTCCACTCTTTCCTAGTAATGATCCACTCTTCACTAGTAATGATTGCTGCTATTGGGTCTAACCGCTTCCTTATTCTTTGGAGGGCTACTGTTTTTTTATTTTTTTTTCCAACAGTATTGTCTCAAAAGTACTGGATGAGAACAGTTGATATCTGGAGTTGAAGGGATGGTGTCAGCTCCTATTGTAGGCCTGGTTCCTTGTGATTCCAGTGAAAAATCAGTAACTGCTCTGAAACAGTAGAAGCTCCCGCCAATTGATAATCATAAGTGAATCACCGTGTACTGGGTAGGGAGGAGAACGAGGAAATCTATATGAATTGTCGCCTGCTCATTCTTTCTCAGATAAACACTTTGATAGTTTAACAACATCAGATCGGAATTTTAGTGTCTTTGTTGTTATATTAAACATAAAAAAATCCCTTCCAGTTGTCTGCGTGTTAATTTTTAGTGTATCAAAATAGCCCCGACACCCGTATTACATTTGTCTCTTAAGTTGTTTCATATTAGCCCCAAAAATTTGAGGCTGTATATATCATGACACGATTAATATTATTGCATTATTTTAACGCAGAAAAGAATATTAATTCTTTCTTAATGATAACCTATTTTCAAAAATATCGTGTCATAAAAAATAACGAAGTAACATCAAAAGATTATATCACGGCGGTAAAATTTTTGACTGGAAAAATTAGGCATTTTAGTTTTGATTTTTTTCCTCACAAATATTGTTACATTCTGAGTGTTTGCTATTGGTCATTTTAATAGAATATATTTCCTATCATTAGTCATTTTCTTATTAGTTTTGGACATAAATAAATAACAACTCTTAAAGTGTAATACATTAACCCCAATTTTCTACTGTATAATATTAGCCCCGACTGATCTTTATAACATTGTCGAAAAACAATATGAACCCTAGAGATTTTTGTTTAATGAAATCTCTTTTTAAAAATAGATCTTGTATTAAGATAAATTGAACACCCTGTTTTTTTTAAACTGCAAATGCTTCACTTTCTTTTCTCATCGGAAAAGAAGTAACCTTGTCGTGTACCTGGTGGTGAGGGGGAACCGTGTTAGATGAGATAACTTTAAAGACCCGAGTTCGAATCCCGACGAGTGTAAAATATTTTCAGCTGCAGTAGGTCTTGTCTGTTTCTTTTTTGCAGATTCACATAGTCCGTATTGAATATTGCATAGCAATTACGAATAATAGTGAAAATATATGCTGTTGAGGCAACACTTGTTTTGAACATAAAACACTTTCTAAATAGTATGTATAGTAAGATAAACTTTATTTAGGTGAGTAAACAGTGTCGTCATAAAAGTTATTATGATACATATATCATTTATTTATAAAATCTTAGGCCCCGAAACGCGCCTCGAATTAATTATTAATATAATAGCAATAGCTATTTATATATAATATAATTTCATAATTATTTCCAAAGAACCGGAACGCCGTTCCGTCGCGTACCAACAGAAATCAAGCCTTTTATATACAGGATATTCGGGGAAGAAATGTCGAATCTTCGAAAAATAGCTGTTAAGACAATTTTAAGCTTATTTTGTCTCATAAACTACACGGATATTCCAAAAGGCTAAGCCGCAATAAACATGCAAAAGTTGGTTTGGATATATGTTTTCTAGGCAACTATTTGCGTTGTAGAAGCATATAAACACTTCATTAATATCTAACTTGTTTATGATTAACAAACTAAATGAATACATTTGATCAGAAAGAAAAATTAACCTAGAAATAAAAAAGCACTCAATTTTCACAGTTCGACTGCTTTTTTATTTCTCGGTTAATTTTTTTCTGAACTAATATATTAATTTTCTATTTTTAATAATAAACATGTTACATATTTCTGGTCTGTTTACATGATTCTAGAATGCAAAGTTTTGCGTAGAAATCGTATTTTCAAACCAACATTTGCGTGTTTATTGCAGCTCAGCCATTCAAAATATGTATGTAGTTTATTAGACAAAGTATGATTAAAATTTTGTAAACAGCTTTTTTCAAACTCTCGACGTTTCCTTCCCCGATACTCTGTATATCCATGCTTCTTTAAAAACAAAAACAATAATTTGCGTACTGCAAACTAATTAATTAAACCCACGGCAGTAGAACTGTTATCATAAGTACTGTCACACATCTTTCGCAGGATAAGGAGTAAAATTTAAAGAAAAATTATAGTTCACATGAATTTTCACAGATTGCGTCTCACTTTCTATGATATTCAAATGGTAACATTATATTACAATATTCAATTGGTTAACAATTCCGGCTAAAGAGTCTTGTTTGATAATTCTCCAATTTCGTATTGTAATAAGATATCTTATGATACTCATGTCGTAAATAACTATTTGACAACTATTATGTTTAGTATATGTGTCTAGCAGGTTTTGTATTATTCTGAGAAACTGGATCATACGAATCACGTTTACTACGTTAATCACACAGGAGCACATGAATCTCAAAAAAGTATTTAATAGTATAATCCTTGCTGATGAATCAACGTTTTATTGATGATTTTAATTTTGAAAATTTTCATTAGTTTGGATGTTTAAATATAGGTATCACATGTAATTTCATGCCTGTTAAACACGATAGCATTATATGAAGCAAGAAACATTGTTTTTCATTTGATCATTCAACTTCATCAATCACTCAAAATTACTTTAATTTTCTCTGCTTATCAGTTTTTTAATCTCAGATCTTCGATGAAGACAGGAATCAAATAACATCGTAGATATTTGAGTGTTTTAAAAATAATAACGTGAATAAATTCTTATATTTATTGAATTGGTTTTATAATAACCTGTAAAAACATGGGTTTTCTGTTGGTTTTGGGGATGTTGAAAACATTCAAATAGTAAAGGCAATGTTAAGCTGGTGACCTTTAACATTGTTTATTTGATATTTTTCTTAGGGATAGTTTATAATGGTTAAACGTTTTCAAAGAGTGCACATTAGATACCTCGAATGGTCCGTTTCCGTTTAATAAACCGCTACGTTCTCCCTGTACAGATGGTCGTGCAAAATTCAAGGTTTTGATAGATTCGTAGAATGGCGGCCAACAAACCACCTTCGAATTTTGACGATACTGAAATGTAGTCTGTGTTGGGAAGGTCATATCACTTGACCACCAAGTTCGTTCTATGTATTTTCACTGGGAAATGCTAGAGCATTGATATTTACTAAACTGTAAACAAACGCTAAATCTCTTTGAATTGTTATAACATCAGTTTTGCTTTTTTTTAGTAATATCAACTCGTTTTACCGAATACGTGAGTTTTTTATATTTTTACACGCTACAATAATTTAATTTTACATGTATTTATTTTCAAGCATTTAGGAATTCATGAAATTTCATTGAAACGTTCGCCAATCTAAAAACCTTTTAAATGTATATTAAATATATTAATGTTGTTTAAAAGTATGTTTTAACAATGCGTAGATTTAGTACATAAAGCTCTGATTTGAATATTATACAATGAAATCATCAAATTAACAGTTTTAGAAAGGAATGATAAATTGAATTGAAAATATTAACTTAAAGTTTATATACGTTTATTTAGAAATTTCTATACTTGTGTAAATATTGTGATGTGTGATTCTACTCATGTGATCTTTCAAAACACAAAATTGAATATTTCTGTATTTGAAAACCTTAACACTACATTCATCCAATCCAGTGCATTTTATAGAAAACAGCTAAGCAATATGTTTCCCTATTTTTTAATGGTAATGGTTAAACAAGAGGAACAAATAGTTTCTGACTCTCGGTGTTAACAGGGGACTTAAAAAAATTAATAATACAGTTATTCGGTTGCTCAACATCCCTTTGATAGAAAAACAGAAACAATTGTTTGGGCGTAATGCACCTTGAAAAATATTTTTTTATAATCAATTTCTTTCCTATTTGATAAATATATCGACTTGCAAATTGTAGGACTTAAAAGAGAATATAAAAACCAAATAAAAGTTATGCTCATACTCGCCGTAAAAATACGAATTTAGCATAATTAAATTGGCCACAGAATTTGTTTACAAGCAAGTGCATTTTAAGCGTATGTGGCATGCAAAAGCGCGGCATTGGAGAACTGTTTTTTCAGTATGCCCATCCCACGCTATTCTGCTAGCGCGAATGAATTAAGCGCAAACAAATGGGGTCTACCAAGATGTTAATTTCTTATAAACAATTACATATATCTCGAGAACGAGATATAATAGCACCGAACGGATTCCGGAATTTTGCATCACATTTAAACGCCATTCAGATTAGACAATAAAAAAATTTGCAACAATTGCAAATTTATAAACAATTTCCAAATTTTGCAAATCTAAAGGGGCGAGAGTCTCCCGATGTCCCAGAACCAAAAACCGCGAATTAACAATTTTGCAACAATTTATAATTTTATAAACAAATTCGAAATATGCGTTAGAACGGCTGGGAAGGCTCCGCAAATTGTGCCTGAAATAAATATCTCAAAATAGCAGTTTGTCAGGAGTTACAAATTGATTATTAAAAGTTAGAATAATTGTTGCTAAAATGATAAATATTTACTGGTCTATAGACAATCATTCTGGACAGAAAACCCCGCTTAGAAATATTTTTTTCGTCGTGGCGTACGCGCAGGCAAACTATCTCCTTCGGCAGGGAAATATGACGATATTTCCGTCTCGTACGTAAACGAACTAGCCCCCTCCCCGTGAGACAGCGTTCTTTCTGCCCCTTGGGATGTTGCACCAATCACAGACAACTGTTGTTCTACCTGCTAGCGATTGGTCAACGCGTCCCTCCCCCTGCCCTCCCCCAGGCCGAGGGGTGTCCAAGTTTGTCGGCGCGGTGTGGAAGATAGAATTTTGAACGACATTTTTTCTGAGGGAGAGGGTACATGCACTTGCAAGGACTTAGATAGGTTAGATATTTATTATTTCTGCAGGTAGGTTTATACAACCTACACTACAGTTTACATATTACAATAAGGAATATTAACACAATGTAACTTTAAATTATTTTAAGACACATTAATAATAATGATAACAATAACAACAATAATAATAATATGCTAACAATAATAGCATTAACTACATTTTATGGCTGACTTGCACAGTTATTTTAAACTATTAAATACAAGACTACACGACGTTTTAATTACACTTCACTTCACTACACAACACGTCACCTCATTTCAATACAATACTATTTTGAATATAATTATATATTTAATAAAGCAACGCATTTAATAGTAATTGTCACAATAATAATAGCAATAAAAATCACATTAATAATAAAATAACTGTTATAATAAGCCTAACTTACTAAGTTAATAAAATTTACAAATATCATTAGTTAATTTATTTTCAAATCTTTCAACACCTGGAGGAAAGGGTTCCAAGGCTTTTGCAGGTAACGTATTCCAGTCCGATATTGTTCTATTTGTAAAGTAAAATTTTCCAACATCTGTTTTCTGTTGCCTAAACTGAATTTTGTGCTTGTGATTCCCCCCTACTAAAGTACGAAGGTCTACTCAGTCGGATGTAGATACCTTTCCAAGCTGGATAACCGTCATACGCTTTGTACACTGAGTCGTGCCTTAACCCTTTTAATTTCTAGAGACTCCTATTTCTACTTTCTTCCTATTGCTTTGGAAAGTAAATTTATACGCTCTTCTCTGTACTCTTTTCAAATATTCCTTTTGGTAATTTATATAAGTGTCCCAACAAACAGCCCCGTATTCTATTAATGGACGAACTAGAGGTAAATAAGCTAATTCTCTCGCTTTGGCATAACTCTTCTTTAGTATTCGCATTGTAAAATGCAAGGATCTCCAGGCTTTCCCTACGACATAGTTTACCTGATTTTTCCAACTCAATTTGCTATCAAAAATTATTCCTAGGTACTTACAAGACGAGACTCTTGGAATATTTTCGTTGCCTAAACGGCATTGAGTTTCATTATATTTGTGGCCCCTACCGAAAGTTTTGCTTTTCGAATTATTTATTGTCATGCCATTCTTTTCGCCCATAAATTTTAATCTATCTAGATCACCCTGCAAAATATCCTCGTCTTCTTTACTACTCGATATATTATACAGTCATCTGCAAATAGCCGTTCCTTTGAATATAAATTGTCTGGCAGATCGTTCACAAACGCGAGAAACAGGAAAGGCTTCCTTGAGGGATCCCTGAAGTTACTTTTGCTTGAGTCGAAAATAGTTGTCCAACTCGGACTTTCTGTTTCCTATCTTGAAGAAGCTCATCAATCCACGCCACAACCCTGGTGTCAATACCCGATTGCATTAACTTATGAACCAGTTTATCGTGTGGAGCAACATCAAATGCCTTCGTAAAATCTATTATTACGGCGTCCACTCTCCCACTATCGTCAACTTCAACTGCTATATCCTGAAACAAAGATACTATCTGACTCTAGCAAGAGAAACCATTCCTAAAACCATGCTCTCCCTGAAATAGCCGTTCTTTTCTTTCCCATTCTGGTCTAATAGAGCTAGTTATCAAGTATTCCATTAGTTTACATACAACTGACGTGATACTACTGATCTATAATTGGCTAATACAGTTCTATCACCACTCTTGAATATCGGAACAACGGTAGCTAGCTTCCAATCATCTGGCACACTTGAATTGTTGATCAAAACCTGGATTAATCTTGTTAGATACGGTCATATTTCCTCTCCACCGAGTTTAATTATGTCAGTTGCATCTGGACCTCGCGACTTCCCATTTTTCATAGATTTAATTCGTTTTCGCAATGTGTTTACGTCTATATTAAACTGATTTGACATAGCCTCCCTCAACATCTGAGTGAGGTGAGATTTTGTTTTAAAAACGGAACTGAAGTAGATATTAAAAGTGTTAGCTTTTTCCCGATCATCTGTAAGTAACCTATTTTTGGTATCTTTAACGATAGGAATTTCTTCTTTATTTCCTCTTCTTCTGCAAACGTATTTGTAAAACCCCGACCAATTATTTCCCTCCCTGTTGAGAATATGCTTTAAAAATGTCTCATGAGCAATTTTCTTTTCCTGCTCTAATTATTTCGAACAATTACGAAAATGTATCTTACGATTTTCACTAAGATATCTGTTATTGAAAACCTTTCTAGTTTTTCTTTTCATACGTCGAAGTTTCGCATTCTGGATCTGAATTACTTTTTAAGTATTTGCACGGCACAAACGTTTGCAATGCCTAATCTAGAATGCTCTTAAACGCGTTTCAAATTTCCTGCATGCCCCCGTCCATTCTCAGAGAACGATCGTACTGTTCTCTTCGGTAGTGTTGAAGCCCCTCTGTATAAGCCTCCTTGAACTGCCATATTTTGGTTCCGTTAGAATTCTTTTCTGTAAAATTTTTGTCTAAGTCAACTAACACCGCTTAGAGGTCCCTTATGTCATCCACGACGTCACAAGATAAGAAAAACTCTCGCGGCCTAATTAAGAAAATATCTAAAGTGCCTCCTGCCGTGTGGGTCTATCTACTACCTGCGCTAATCCCCCTTCCCAGACCAGTCTGTTTACTAATTGTTGTACTTTCGCTTCGCTCGCGGCGCCTTTCCAATTTGCGTCTGGAGTATTCGAGTCACCAGCAATAACTACAGGATGACTATTGGCGTTTTCTATTATCTCAGAAATGGCTTCCAAAATTGCGTAATTGTCATTCGGTGGTCTATAGCAAGCAATAATTTCTAATGCATTCCCCGAATCACTTATTTCTATCCCCATTATCTCAAATCCTTTCTGACCCAATTTCTCCTTATATCTATTACATCTTTACCACAAATAAATATTCCCCCACCTCTAGTATTTCTATCTCTCCTAAACGATCTGTAATTTGGACGGAAAACTTCCGTTAGCCAAGATTCAGTTCCTACTCGTATTGTTACATCAGGAGCACAAGCATCTACTAAATTCCAAAATTCGATTTCTTTATTTTTTATACTGCAACAGCCTTGTGAAGCCTTTTCTCACCTGAACATTTACTGTGTCCACCTTACCGTCCCGCATCGCCGTAGTGTCCGTCTCCTCCCGCATCGTCGCCATCACCGCCGCCACCGTCGTCGTTGCTGCAGCCACTGCCGCCGTCGCCGCCGTCCCCGTTGTCGCCGTCCCTGTCGTCGCCGCCGCCGCCGTCGCCGCCTCTTTCGCCGCCACCGCCTCAGTCACCGCTCCGATCGTCACCGCAGGCGCCGCTGACGCCTCCTGACTCATCATCCAGAATTGTCACTGTAGCCGCAAACATAACTGAATGATATCGTCATGTCAGCGACCTAGCTTCCACGCTCCCCTATGATTTAAATGGACTCCATCACGCGCCAAATCCTCGCGGCGTAGCCAGAACTTAGGGTTTACAAATAGCCCATCAAATTTTTCACATGTCCATAGAATGCCTTGATTTAAGTCTCATATTTTGCGGTTATGGACATCAATTCCACTGAAAATTATTTTCAGATTTTTTAATTTCTTCTTCACGGTTTGTCCGAGTCTAACAAACTTCCTAACAGTTTCAAATACCGGTTGCCCCTTCGACGAGTTGGTTCCAACGTGCACAAGGAACATTTCCACACTATCATCATTTTGAACTTTTTCAATTACACTCGTCATATTTTTTACATCAACGCCGGGATAGAATGCCACATCAGCACCCTTAGTACGACACACTCCTCCGCTGTGACGCAGCATAGAGTCACCAAACACCTTCACTTTCCCTTCGAATGCGCGTTCAGTTGGCTTTCGCGATGTTTCCGCTTCGGCAGGTCTTGCATTAACCAGGGCTTGCAGTGCAATTTCCCGTCCTTCCCACCTGTAGTATTTCTGCTCCAGAATTTGCAGCTTTAAAGTTAACTCACCGATTGAAATGTGAGTCTCCTCCAGCTGTGCCAGTGTCTCTGTCCGTCTGTCTGTCTGTCAGTCCAATTGTCTATCCGATAGTTGGATAATAATTACTAGTTCATTATTGGATGACTGTTGTGATTCTCTAATATTTTGGTTTTCGCAGTATTTAACAGCCCGTGAGTAATTGCTTCTGTTTACAAAACATGTTTGAATTTCAGGGTTACCTATAACTGGAAAGTCTTCAGTTGTTGGCAGTTGCTGCTGTTGTTGACGTTGATGATGAAAATATTGTTGATGTTGGTTGCGTTGAGATTGTTGAATTCTTTGCCATTGATATTTACTATCCAACCAGTTGAACTTCAAAGCATGTTCACTTTGATAAACTGAGCAGCCTTTGTAGTTAGCAGGGTGATTTTTACGCACAGGACGCATTCAGATTTTGTGGATTAGTCCTTTTTTGAGCAGTTTTGTAGTGTGGTTTCCCGCACATTTGACGCAACGAGGCGGAAAAAAACAGTACTTGCTTGTATGATGAAAATCTCGGCAATTTTTGCACTGAAGAATGTCTTTCTTGGAGCGCGGAGGGTCAAGTCAAATCTTGCAGTTCAGAAGGTCACTTACTTTGTAAATGTCACCATTGTTGTTGTTTGGTTCCAGATCTATGAAAAAGGTTGATGTAGGCATTTTAGTAATTTTGTGTTTTGCATTATACATTTGACACACACTGTGTTCTAGTTTCGATACTTCATTTTCCAGACTTTCTATGTCACTAGTAGACGCATGGTTACGTCGGTAAAGCTAGCACCCCCTTTTCGAAAAACTGGAAAATTTTTGCACCATAATTTTGGGCTAATTTCAACCCCCATGAAAACATTTTGGGCTACCTCCCAACACCCCGAAATTAAAATTTCAAATTGAGGCTTGTAAAGCTAGCACCCCCACTTACTCAAAATTCAAAAATTTTTTGTACGCTCGAAACAAGTAAATTTGGGCTCCCGAGCGCCACTTTTCGCAATTCCGAAACTCACCCCTAAATAAGAAAACCACCCCAAATTCTCAAAACTCAAAAACTCTTGCGCCATAGTTTTGGGCTAAATTTGGGCTATTCAGTGATACCAAAAACATTACTTTTTGTACCCCAATACCTCCGGAAATGAAGGTTTCAAAATAAGGGGTTGTAAAGCCGCCACTTCCTCAAAATTCAAATTTTTTTGTACGGTCTGAATCAATGAATTTTGGGCTCCCGTGCGCCACTTTTCGAAATTCCAAAACTCACACCTAAATAAGAAAACCAAAACCCAAAACCACCCCAAATTCTCAAAACTCAAACATTCTTGCGCCATAATTTTAGGCTAATTTTGGGCTCTTCAGTGACACCAAAAACATTATTTTTGATACCCTAAAACCTCCCAATTGAAGATTACAAAATAGGGGGAGGTTAAGTTACTATCCCGACTTACTCAAAATTCAAAACTTTTTACATGATCTAAACAATTGAAATCTGGTTGTTCTATGGGCCACTACTCAAAATTTTGAAACTCACCCGCAACAACGAGATAGAGAAATGAGAACCACCCAAATATTTCATAACTAAAAGAATCATGCGCCATAATTTGGAGTCTTTAATGACACCGAAATCATTTTTTCACCCACATTACGAGTACAAACACCCAAATTCAACTTCGGAAAAAAGGGGATTGAAAAGCTCCACATAACAATTTAAATATTAACCACTTGCTGCATACCACTTGCTGCCCCACCGAGGGGCGGCTGTTGTTGAACAAATTTGAGAACACAGAATGGTAACTGATCTGACACATAAACAGATATGCTACACATGTAGTAAACTATGTACCTGGCACACAATACACAATAACATTAGGAGAAAAGTTATTTTGCTCACAACTTGACTCACCAGCACAAGGCACACAGTTCGCGGACCGGCGCGTGTGCTGATCTACTTGGCACCAATTCGCTTTTCGTCAATGACCCGTGGCACTTGATTTTTACTTTTTAATGATCAACCAGTTATGAAAATATTAGGAATAGTCTAAATTTTACTTTTAAACACTGTTAAGGTATATTATTTCATCATAATTCAAGAAAAGATTCACTTTCGTGCTCGATGCAAGGTCCTCTGTAGATTTCGCACATGTTCTCTGATTCGAATATTTTTTTATTAAATCTGTAAATATCTGCCGAATATTATAAAATGAAAAAATCAAATTAACAGTTTTAGAAAGATGATCCTGAATTATTGAATGACAAATTGAATTGAAAACATTAACTTAGAGTTAATATACGTTCATTTAGAAATTTCTATACTTGTGTAAATAAAGTAGCATTTTGTCATGTGTGATTCTACTCACATGATCTTTCAACATACAAAATAAATGTTTCTTTATTTGAAAACTTTAATGTTCCATTTATTCAATCCAATACAGTTTACAGCAAACAGATAATTGTATATTTCCCTATTTTTTTAATGGAAATGGTTAAACAAGAAGAGTAAATAGTTACTAACTCTCGGTTTTAACAGGAGCCTTTGAGAAAAATTAATAATACGGTTATTCGGTTGCTCAACATCCCTTTGATAGAAGAGCAGAAACTATCGTTTCGACGTAATGCACCTTGAAAAATAATTTGTTTATAATCAATTTCCCACCTATTTGATATTTTATAATCAATTTCCCACCTATCGACTTGCAAATTGCAGGACTTAAAAGAAAATATAAAAAATAAAAGTTATGTTCATACTCGTCATCAAAAGGCGTATTTAGCGTAATTAAATTAGCCACAGAATTTGTTTATAAGCTAAGAGATTTTTAAGCGTAGCAGGCAAAAGCGCGCCTGGGAACTGTGTTTTCAGTATGCTTGTGTTAAGTGAAAACAAATGAGGTCATTCTAAAATGTTAATTTCTTATAAACAATTACATATATCTCGAGAACGAAATATGATAGCAGCAATCGGATTCCGGAATTTTTCATTGCATTTTAAACGCCATTCAGATGAGACAATAAAAATTGTAACATTTGCAATTTATAAACAATTTTCAACTTTTGCAAATCTAAAGGGAGAGAGTCTCCAGATGTCCCAGAGCCGAAAATCGCGAATTAACAAATTTGCAACAATTTACAGTATTATAAACAAATTCGGAATATGCGTTAGAATGGTTTGAAAATTGGGAAGGGTTCGCAAATTGTGCCTAAAATGAACACCTCAAAATAGCAGTTTGACAGGAGTTAAAAATCGATTGCTAAATGTTAGAATAATTGTTGCTAAAATGCTAAATATTTACTGATCTATTGACAGTAACTCTGGACGGAAAAGCCCGCTCAAAATTGTTTTTCGTCGTGGGGTACGCGCAGGCAAAATATCTCCTTCGGCAGGGAAATATGACAATATTTTCGTCTCGTACGTAAACGAACTAGCCCTCTCTCCCTGTGTTTCTACCGCTTGGGATGTTGCACCGATCAGAAAAACTGTGATTCTACCTGTTAGCGATTGGTTAACGCGCGGCGCGGTTCTGTCGGCGCGGTTCTGTCGCGCCGTTGGGAAGATAGAATTTTGCCGACCAATTTTTGTGAGAGCAAGGTTACGTATATGCGTAGTATAAAGAATGTTATGTAATGTTGCGGAAAGTAGATTTCGAGATTTCAACGGATGTGCATATTTTGAGGTCCCCTGATGCCGAAAATGTGTTTTTCTTTTTTTCACAACGTCCGTACGTGGTCGGTGAACACTAGCGCCTAAACTGTGAAGATTTTTTCCAAACATAATAAATACCTAACGATCTGGCCTCACGCCAAGCTCTGCGTTTTTAAAAATCATTTATTAATTTTCGGGGTACTGTATATGAAGCCCCTGGAAAATATTTATTTTTTTAAAAAAATGCTCCAAATTTTATCTTTAATTTTCTAGAAATAATTAAGTGAAATACACTTACAAAGGTGGCATAGGTCCGATTTTCACTGTGAACTCTGAATTTTTGAAAATTGCAAAATTTTCAATTTTGAATTTTTTTGCATCTTTCTGCAAAATTGAAGATAGAGATTTTTCCTTCAAGTAAAATTTTTTCTCCATAGTTAGCTCCTTCATTAAAGTCATTAACATATTTTTTGAAAATTTGAGTGGTTTTCGCGCAATATTGCATGCAAATGTGCAATGTAAACTAGTGCTAAAACAGTACTACTTTCTCGTCATTAGTAACGGAAATTAAATAGTTTTAAGCAAAAATTAAATTTTTACACAAATGATTTTTTATCAAAACTTTAAATGAAAATTTATTTCGGGCATTGAATTAATTGTATAAGGTTTGCAGTATATTTACAGAGATTTTTTGCCTGACAATATTTTCAGTAAGTAGTATGCGTGAAAGTAAAATAATTAAAAGTTAATAAGCAATATGATACTAATAGCGTTGGGAAATAAATGCAAATAGATAGAAAAATTTATAATAATAATGATTAAACACTATGGTATGTATTATTCTACGAATATATAAAGGTATTAGTGCATATTACCGCAAAAGAAAGGTAAGCCATCATTATCACCTCGTTGTCAAAACGGCATTACAACAATGGGCTGCATCAACCAACAATGACCGCTCATCTATTCGTTTTCACATTTAACACAATTAAAGAACGCAATTTAAAATGAGGCAACATAATAAAATAAAAACGTAAAGAATAATCAAATGAAATGTGAAATAATATACAAATTCTAACTTACGTAGTATCCAACTGCGTAAATTGGAATCGGGCGACTGAATATTTTGCAATTGCTGACTGCAATATTTATTTCAAATAAGTTTTAAATAATATCTAAAAGATTTATTTATAAACAAATAACAAGAGCTCAATGTAAGAAACGAACAAAGATATATGAAATAATGTACACATTCTAACTTACGTACCAGCCAACTGCCTTAAAACATGTAAAATTACGACCACGATGCGCAGGATTTTGAAAGCGAGCAATTAAGTTTGACGCCCAATTACTCAAAAATACCCATATTTTCGAAAAACTGAACATGACCTTATTTTAAGATATGTTTTTGATTAACACATTTCATTAAGAAAAAAATGTATCGTCAAAATTATAATTGTAGGAAGACACCGCAAAAATTTTGATATTTTTCAATTTTCGAAAAATAAGAACTTTCAACCAAACATGAGACATGCGCCATTCTCTTAAATGTCCTTTAGACTATCCAACAACAAAATTTAATCAAAATCGATGACGTCATTTTTTTAAAAATTGAAAATATCTCAAACTCCATGTAAAGTACCCCCCAAAATGAAAATATTTGGTTTCAAATTCAAAGGGCCGTGACATCAACTAGAACGACAGGGGATATCAATTTTGGAGAAATTCAGCTGAACCGTTTAGCCGCTAGCGTTCACACACGGACGGAAGGACAGACGTTTTGCCGTCATTCGATTTTTCGATATCAAGGACCCGCAAAACAGAATTCTGGCTACACCACGTGTTATAATTTTTTTATAAATTTAGCAACTGGATTTACCTACTTTTTCGTTACAGGGCCCTGTAATAGTTTTTCGAAAATTCGCCGTTTTTCGCGCAGAATTTCATAACTTTCTTGATTCGTAGGCTTTCGCGGTCAGAGTCATTGTATTCTTAGCTGTCCGGGATGAGCCGCGTCTCTGTCGTTCTCTTGTCTTTGTCGACGACAGATACGCGGCTCAACCCGGACAAAAGAAATAAAAGAGGTCATCTTCGTCAACATATTAATATGTTGACGAAGATGACCTCTTTTATTTCTTGTCATAAGAACGTCAACAACACCACATCAGAATTCCCACAGTTCATTCCGGACAGACAAGAATACACACAACTTTCATTTCTTAATATGTTCCTTCTTAAGCGTGAGAAAGAAAAAAATAACAAAAACAAAATTTTCTGGAAACGGCTCCAATTTTTTTCTTTAAACTTTTCCTAGGTGTAGTGCTGAATATACTCTATGAGATGACAAAAATTCCATTTTACTCTATTCTTTTGTTTTCTTTTCGTCAAATGCTACAAAAGTGTAATATTTTGTCTAGTCTCTCGCGTTCATATTTACATTACCGGCGCTTTGTTTACATTATCGTATTTATAAGTACATTTGCTTTAAATGATTAATTTTCTCGAAAACCGAAAAAATTTCTGGGAAAATGAGCTCACATTTCCAACACTCAAATGCCATTTAAAAAAACGGCTCTAAAGTTTTCATTCAAAACTTTCGTAAGCATAGTGCTGAAGGCACTCTTTAAGACGACACAACATTCATTTCATTGTATTCTTTGTTGTTTTTTCAAATATTATGCAAATGTATTTTTTTAAATATCTCTCGGTGTTGTTTTTTATTTTATTTTTATTTATTTTACGTCAAAAAAACAGTTAAAACTGCGTATGATGTGCTATGGGAAAAAGTGAATTGTGTGCACATTTTCAAAATTCTGTGATTCCAACACTAAGTCATATACTACTTGAATTTTGAAAAAAAATGAACATGTAAAGAGATTTGTATACATTACAGCATTTACGAGTGGAATGGCTTCAAATATCTTCTAGTGAGGTTTTTTGAAAACTCAAAAGTTTTCTGTGAAAAGGGGCTTTAAATTTCGCATGACAGTAACGCTTGAAGTACATTTTTTTTTTAAACTTCTCAACATTTTTCAACGAAAATTTCCGAGTAGGACGAAGATTTACTTTTCTATAATTTTATTTAAGTTACATTTCGGTTACATAATTAGGAATCCGAAAAATTGAGAAAATTTCAAGAAAATGTACTTTGGATGGCGATAGGTGGGAGCTGGGAAGAGGATGGGGCAAGACCGAAAATCTAGGCCAGACCCAAAAACTTAGAAAACTATTACGAGAAAATCTGTGCCATTCTGTAGCACCACTAGTTTAAATTGCCTATATTTCGTGCAAAACTACACGAATTCTACTCATATTTTCGAAAAATTAAACATCTTATTTCATGATCTGTCATTAAGAAACATATTTTAATAAGGAAAATATCCCTATATTCAGTATTATGGTTCCCTTAAAAATTGCACTTTTGCAATTTCCCAAAAATCAGGGATTTCAACGTTCATGAGACCTGCACCATTTTTTAGGTGTCCTTTACGCTATCCGACTTAATCAAACCGATGTAGTCAAATTAATCTAATCCAAATTTATCAAACAATTTCAAACCATTTTTTTGAAACTTTGAGTGTCGAGGGGCTTCACGTAAAGTATCCTTCGAACTTTAAATATCGGTTTCAAGGGACCGCGACGTCGGCCAGTTCAATTGAGAAATATCAATTGCGGAGAAAGTCGTATGTACGGTTTAGCAGCTAGCGTTGAACACAGACGGTACGCCAGACGGTAAGCCAGTTTTGCTGTCAATTGTATTTTTATTGACAAGGATCCACAAAACATGGTTTCTGGCTACACCACGTGTTAGAGATTTTTTCTATAGCAACTCGATTTATCCACTTTTTCATTACCAATAAGAGATTTTCTGTCGAAAATTCGCCGTTTTTTCTCGCAGCATTATTATTCTTTCTCTATACTGCGTATACAGTAGTGAGAATGCAAAAGTATGGAGCTACAAACGATAAAATCTTGTTTCCGTTCTTTCTTAAGAAGTGTGTTGATTTGATTCAGTCATTCAAACAATACTTTAAAAACTAGTGGCGCTACAACAATATATACTTTCTCGCTTTATTTCTAAATTTGCAATTTTCGAAAATTCAGAGAGTTCAAAGAAAATATGACTCGCGCCATTCTTCGAAGCGTCTCTTCTTAAAGTGATGAAAATTAAGAGAATGTTTTTCACTTCGAAATTTTTTTACAGTTCTATTTATTGGATTATACAACTCTCTTATTCCAAGCATATGTTTTCATTGGAGCCAAGAAACCCATATTTACTAGAATTTGTAGATAGTTCATAGTTGATCTCAGTTCGTCGTCAGACACGCAAAGAAGACTTGTGTTATTGAATGTACTTGCGGCAGCTCTTGCTAGTGTACGTACATAACATGTAGTTCAACCTCTGCACTTTTTCAATTGATATTTCAAGTCATTTATATTTGCAGTCTTTCTGGAACCAAATATTAAGATGAGAAATCTCGAACGCCTGTTGCTTGGTATGTATGACTCGAATATTAGTATCGAATTAATAAGTGAAATTAATCCTTAAACTATTAATTGAATATTTCCTGATTTATAGCAACTGCTGAGGAGCCTCATGATGCTATTTATTCTCGTGAATTTCATATTGCTAAGATCTTGCTAAGCATGAATTGTCTAGAAATATATTTTTTAAATATTACCGTAAAACTAGGAACGTAAGTCTTCTGTATTAGTGAGTAAACAGAACCTGATCACGAGAAGCTGCAGGGGTTTCGCACTGGTTCCCCTTTTCCAATGGTGCGTTTATGATCGAATAAATTCATTAAAAGTGCCGAAACCCTGAAATGCTGATGTCTGATTTTCCATTTAATACATGGCCTCTAGCGGCAAAGCGACCTGAGGACGGTCATTTCAACATGGTTGGAACACTGTACCCATGGAACACCGGTTGTCGTAATGTATCGCTGTAATGTATCGCTGTCCCTAAATTTCTGTTTCTATGTCTGATGACTGTTGTGAGAATTGAATAAATTACTTAGGCGCGACAATAGGGACACAATTGTTATTCGAGCTTCTCGTTACAGAGTGTCGGAACCAATGCAATTCTAAATTTTGATTTCTTCCGTTAAAGAGCTAACTCCTAGCACCCACGAATAGCTTTAATTTTCTGATGAAATTGGATCTTAAATGGTTAATTTTTTAGGCATTGATATCCCTAAAGCTCTTTGTGTACTTCTCGTCGCACAAAAACAAAACGAGGCTGCAATCCGAGAAACGCCGCTTGATTTCCCGTGTGACAAGCGCTCTTTAGCCACAAGGGCACATGTCGGCTACTCCTTGAAACGCCAGTGGAAGCAATGTTTCTCTGTGCTTAATTGTCTAATTCTTATCTCACACGCCTATAATCGCCCTAGAATGTAATTACATTGATGAATCAATAGGGAGTGTAGTACGCACACGTTATTGGTGTACTTCAAAAATTCCTTAAAGTGGTGCATAAAACCTGGAATCACTGTTTAATTTTTCCTTAAAACGAATGTTCTGAGGAAGCACTGTTTGATCCCTCCTTCAATCGATGTCGTCTAGCAAGGGTAAAGATGTTTCCTTGCTATAGTGCATTACCAGTGTGACAGGCATTTTCTAGCAGAGCTTTTTCTGGAGCCGGTCGGTCTCCGCGAGGTCTCGGCGTCCGTTAGTCTTTCAAGGACAGTGCCTGTTTGCCCTTGGCGTGTGCCTCTCTGCTTATTTTTCTATTTTTATTACACAATCATTAAGTCCTCCGTGAATCTGATACCATGATGATGCGAATGGGGTCATTGCGCTTGCGTTGATCGAGTAACTGTCGGCGAATGAATGGTGCCGAAACCCGAGAAGGGTCGTTTGATTTCTCGTGCAACAGACGTTCTCTTCCTAGCGCAGAGCATTGTCCACGCGACAGGCGTTTTCTGCAAGGGCAGAGCATTGCCCATGCGACAGGCGTTTTCTGCAAGGGCAGAGCATTGCCCATGCGACAGGCGTTCTCTTGCAAGGGCAGAGCATTTCCCATGCGACAGGCGTTCTCTTCCTAGCGCAGAGCATTGTCCACGCGACAGGCGTTTTCTGCAAGGGCAGAGCATTGCCCATGCGACAGGCGTTCTCTTGCAAGGGCAGAGCATTGCCCATGCGACAGGCGTTCTCTTCCTAGCGCAGAGCATTGTCCACGCGACAGGCGTTTTCTGCAAGGGCAGAGCATTGCCCATGCGACAGGCGTTCTCTTGCAAGGGCAGAGCATTGCCCATGCGATAGGCGTTCTCTTCCTAGCGCAGAGCATTGTCCACGCGACAGGCGTTTTCTGCAAGGGCAGAGCATTGCCCATGCGACAGGCGTTCTCTTGCAAGGGCAGAGCATTTCCCATGCGACAGGCGTTCTCTTGCAAGGGCAGAGCATTTCCCATGCAACAGGCGTTTTCTGCAAGGGCAGAGCATTGCCCATGCGACAGGCGTTCTCTTGCAAGGGCAGAGCATTGTCCATGCGACAGGCGTTTTCTGCAAGGGCAGAGCATTGCCCACGCGGCAGGCGTTCTCTTGCAAGGGCAGAGCATTGCCCACGCGGCAGGCGTTCTCTTGCAAGGGCAGAGCATTGTCCATGCGACAGGCGTTTTCTGCAAGGGCAGAGCATTGCCCACGCGGCAGGCATCCTCTAGCACGCGCACAGCATTTTCTTGAGCCGACCGCTCCGCGCGAGGTCGGCGGGCGTGCGGCCGGCGTGCGTGAGCGCGTCTGCGCACGCGCCGGCGCCGAGCAGCGTGCGCGCGGCGGCGCAGTTGCCGCGCAGGCTGGCGGCGTGCAGCGGCGTGCGGCCGAGGCGGTCGCGGCTGTCGACGTATGCGCCGGCTGCCAGCAGCATGGCGACGCAGCGCGCGGAGCGGTCGCCGCTGGCCGCCGCGTGCAGCGCCGTCTCGCCGTAGGCCGTGGGCGCGTCCACCAGCGCGCCCTTGTGCAGCAGCAGCCACAGCACCGGCGCGTGGCCCTTGGCCGCGGCCCTGCGCATACCCATGCCACAAAAGCAGCCGTGTTTTCCACCGGAAACCACGACGGTGGCGATGGTGTGATGGGTAGCGTGTGGGACTGTTGTTCGCGTGTTCAAACCCTATCGAAGCCGTGGATTTTTAAGAGCTAAAAAATCCTTCGTACGACTTCCTTCGGTAGGGAAGTAATGCCGGCTATCCCATGTTAGTAAATTTACTGCATGTAAGAGATCCTCAAGCTTAAATGAAATCTTTGAGCTAAATTCAAACTGCCTGTTTTATCGCCCAAGTAATACCTTCTTTCTCCCCTAGTAGGTGAAAGGAGCGCAAGGAAATTTGCGTGGTCAGACGGAAGAGCAGGCCTCGTGGCCTGAGACTCGCCACGTAAAATAAGCCATCAATTCAATGTATCAACAGCGATATTTTGCTTTCGATCACCGATATTTTGTTGCAAAAACATCGATATTTTTTAATTTTAATTTTTTTAAATAAATTTGTTAGGCACGTTGTAGAGTAGCGGAATCCATAGCAATGTCGTTTGCTTTATCACGCTGCACATTTCGCCTGTGCAATCAGAGGGGAAGTTTAGGTGGTTTTACTTGGATGGTGTATGAATGGAAGTGACTAAAGGGTAAAGTAGCAAAACACAATGTTCATTATTGTTAATATTATTCTTTACATTCAATAATAATTTTATTATTGTACTACTAATGCTGGTAACCAAACAATAAAATATACCTCTTTTACCTACTGTAATTAAAAATGGATAGTAAAATAGAATGTTTATTAGTCTATACTTAAAACATCTATGTTTTAAACATCGATGTTTTTTCGTCGATGATTTCATGGACATCGATAACCATTTAGTGATGTATCGAAACATCGATGTATCGATGTTTTGGTAAAATGTGCCATTACTACATGCCTGCACCACGCGCTCCCCTGACTACATACGGGTGGTTCATAATTTACTTTTTCTACTCTCATAGTATAATGCTGTCATCTAATGGCTGTTACCCATTGCATACTATACTATTTTGTATACCAACATTATAAACGACCTTTTCTGTAGCTATAAATCGTTTATAAAAGGACCTTTTACTTTAATTCATGACTAATCAGAGATGTCTATCTTGCCAGCATGAGAATGTGACATTTCTGACCCCAACCGCATAAAAATCAAATTATTTCGCACGAAAGACTGAAAAGTTTACAATATACGTAAAACTGAACATAAATATCATATCTAAAAGAAGACGTTCATGTGAATAATTTCCAATTTTGTAAAACATTATTGGCCTCTGGGGTCAAAGAAGACCCCAGAGTCTAAAGGTTAAAATATATGGATGGCTTTCGACAGATATAAAACATCGATGTTAACACATCTCTCGTTTGGCGACGAACATGGACGTTTGGAAACATGGATGTTCTTTTGTGGCTCTCGCGCCCCTGTCGCCGCTGGAGCCGGCCTCCCCTAAAGGCAGTGGGCGAGCACCTGTGCAGCGGCGTCCAGCGGCCGGCGGCGCAGGAGTTGACGTCTGCGCCGCGCAGCAGCAGCGCCCACACCTCGCGCAGGCGGCCCTGGTGCGCGGCCAGCAGCAGGCGGCGGCCCAGCGCCCCGCACTGCCCGCGGCACGGCTGCGCCCACACACACACCGCTCGCCCTCGTCTGTTTACGCTACTTGCGGACGCATTGCGGAACAAATACTCCCTTCACCTTGTCTCGTAAAACTTACTTTCGAATTCTACATGTAAATTGGGGATCAAATAACTCCTTCACCTTCTCTCGGGAAACTTACTTTCCAGTTCTACATGTAAATTGGGGACCAAATAATTTCTTCATCTTTTTTCGCGAAACTTACTTTCTAATTGCACATGTAAATTGACTGCCAAACCCACCCAGGTAAGCGCGTTAAGGGGGCCGCCGCCACGCTGCTGCCCGGCTTTTCCTATGGCTCATTGAAAATCTTCCTGTATCAAAGTGAAAAGCAAAGAAATCACTCTAAGAGCGTCAACATTTCATGTTCAACCTTACAGAATATTAGCTGAGAAAAGGAAGAATATAAAAATGGCAAGATAAGCAGAATTCATTCACTCAACGAATGATTCAATTGAACGAAAAACAACTTAAACCAAACCTCATTTCGAAATAAAAATGCCAGTCCTAAGTCTGGAAAATTTGGAAGAGAGATGTGTTTTAAAATCAATGGCTATAAAAGTGTTCTTTGAAATTAAAATTTCACCTTCCACTTTTACCAGGAAGATGAAGAGGTAGTCGGTCCCCAATTTACATATGGGATAAACTCTATCTTTCCTTCTAGTCTCCAATTTACACACGTCGATACTTGCATGCTACAGAGAAGCAGTTGTTTTTCTGCAGCAGAAAACAGCAATTTTTCCACAGAAAAACTTAGTGCTGGGTCCTGATACTGAAAAAGTGGATTGATTCATTGATTATTTCGTTTTCCCAGGCGCGTCAACTGCTATGGTCATTAGTCCCATATGTGTAATTCATGTTTCTATCACGGCAGGTGCCTGTGCTCTTCCCCAGCTTGATGATAAGATCCAGCGCCGACCTACACGTCAAACATTTAGTCCATGTTTCATAATGGACCGTCGCTGTGATCTTCCTTCGCTGAACGGTGACACCTGGCGCCGACCTACCAATCGGCTTGCGGGGTTTTCCCGCGAGGCATCTCTCACTCCAAATGAGACAAGCTCTAAGCTCCGGCATTCGCCTGATGTTGATCGGAGAAACCACGGTACACTAGCGACCAGAGCAGAAGGCCACTAAAATTCCCCACCAGACAGCGGCGAATTCGACCTAGTCAGTGTCAAAACTCCTGTCACCGTCGGGACTCCAGCCCTAGGACATCACGGGCAGAAACACTGCAGTGATATCAGTGGATGCCTGGAGCCATCTAAACTGGTTTCCGTAGTATACAGAAAGTATTGTAATGCTTCAGCAACTTCGGTGGCGTACCAGACTGTTACTTATAACCAAGTTCGCCGTTTCAAACCCGATCGAAGCTGTAGATTTTTAAGGGCAAATATGATACCACAGTGTACTTCGTATGCCTTCCTACGGAGGGAACCTAAAGCCGGTTGTTCCCTGTATGTTGCTGGTGCAGGTAAAATATATTCGAGTGTAAAAGAAGCCTCTGAGCCTGTTTCGTCGCCAAAGTGATACCTTCTTTCTCTTCAAAACGTGAAAGGAGCGTAGCGGACTGTACGTGGTCAGACGAAAGAGCGTGCCTGAGCCTCACCAAAGTACACAAGGAATAATAGATTTGAAAACGGCGATTTTTCGGCAGAAAAGCTCGTTTTGCCGGTTGAACAGCCCGGCCTGTCTGATACCGGAAAAGTGGATAATGTTTGGGAGGTACCTTACATAAAAATTAAACAATATTTTCAATTCCTTTTCAAAAAAGGTTCCAAATTTTTAGATTTATTTTATCCTCTGAGATACAGCAAAAAACTGTTATAAAAAGGCACAGATGGAATATTAGTTGAATTCTCTGAATTTGAAAAAATTGCGAAAGTTACCAGTCATTCCAGCAATTTTGCGCTGTTGAAAAATCACTATATTATAACTGGAAACTCTACCACATATGTTTCGAGGCTAATTTGGCGGTATTGCGAGCAATATTTTTGCTCTATCACTAACAGTAAATAAGGGTCAGCAAACATGGATTCTGACTACACTAGGTAATCTAAAAGATAATTGTGTAAAGGAAAAGAAGAAATTCACTTTTCTGGAATCAATAATCTGCAAAACGTCGATTCTCGCTACTATAGAATGTAATCAAGTAAATTGACCGTGTGTAGGGGGATGAAAAATCCACGTTTTGGGTAGCAGAGATACACAAAACCTATTTTTGTGTCGAAAAGTCCGCAATTTTCCACGCAGCATCATATACATTGAGCAAAGTATCTATAAGTCACAACTTGACCTTAGTTGAAATGAACTCGTTTGTATGTTTGTATTTCCCTGTTTAGGGAAATATTGAACTGATTCGGGATGAAGTGAATTGCGTGTTCAGTTATGAAATAAAACGTTGACGCTGGTACAGCAACCCGAATAACTTTTCGGGTCGTATTTTACTATCTCTATTCAGCTTACAGGAATCCTGTGTGTGACAACCTGTATTTTTCTTTCTCGCTACCGCTTACGCAGAAGAGAAAAAGTTATGTAATGCTGCGCGAAAAACTGCGAATTTCGGAAGAAAAACTCTTATTACATGGCCCTGGTAACGAAAAAAGGTTAAATGTAGTTGCTAAATTTAGAAAAACATATTTTATCACGTGGTGTGTATTTGCCTACCGTGTGCCTATCATAAACAACTTGTCTTTTACCTTGGGGGATTAGCCCCGGGGTGGGCACTTGGGTGCTAGCCTCTCATCCTCCCTCCCCCACGGGCGCACAAATACGCCCTTTGGACTGGTATCTGGGCCCCGCCAGAACGCAGTTGACCCCAAAGGTAACCTCCCCATTCAAAGGCCTGGGTTGGGCCGCCCTGCCAGCGCAGAGCTCCTAGCTTTCCAGGCTAGTTCCGAACTCAAAACAATGCGCCCTTCGCATGCGCCGGGAACAAGTTCCCCTCGTCTTTGCCCAGAGTATCGGGCCACTGCCACAACGAATCCGAAAGCCCAATTGGAGTCCACCTGAAGTAAGGTCCCGGCGGTTCGGAACCCCCATCCCGCTTCCCCATTGTTTATCGCCAGCTATCGACGTGGGTAACGCCGGAACATGCCCGCCAACTGGGGAACCTGACGGGTGGTATCTAGTTTTCCGCCAGACTTTAAAGTGGGATCCGGAGTACTCCGAAAAACATCCTTCGCCCGATCCAGTCTAATGGTCGACGCACTATAGGGCCAACTGGTGGGTAGCGGACCCGACTATCAGGAGCTTAGCATCGCCTTCTCACTGCCTGCACCTTCAGGCTAACGACGTGAGCGGTGACGCGAGACTCACGGCGCGTAACCGTTTAACTCGTGGTGGAAATGGAATCTGTTTTCTGGCTTCTTGATATATAAAAATCGAATGACGGCAAAAGGTCTGTCTATCAGTGTGTGGACAATGGCGGCTAAACCGTTCAGCCAATTTTCTCCAAAATTGATATTCCCCAATCGATCTGGCTGATCGCGGTCCATTGAATTTGAAACCAATATTTTAATTTTCATGGTACTTTAAATGAAGTCCCTGGAACATTTTCAAAGAAATGGTTCCATCGATTATGATTAAATTTTGTTGTTGGATAGCGTGAAGGGCGTTCAAGAGAATGATGCAGGTCTCATTTTCGTTTAAAACTCTGAATTTTCGAAAACTGAAAATTCTTTCGACGTCTTCCTACAATAACGATCATGAAGGTAGAGATTTTTTCCCTAAATGAAATTTGTTCCTTAAAGAGATATTTTGAAATAAGGCCATGGACAATTTTTCTAATATTTGAGAGGATGATTTTGCGAGAAAGTACGTGCTGTTTATCCCCGCTCGTGCAGGTACCTTGAAGGCCCAGGGGGCGGGGGCGGTGCAGATGGTGCAGGCGGAGGGGCCGGCCACGAAGAAGGGGTGCGGCGCGCAGCTCGGGTGCACGGGCGGCTCGTCCAGGCAGAAGAGCGGGTCCCCGAAGAACTCCGTCAGCTCCGCCGGGGTCGACAGCTGCAACCACAGCCCGCTCTCCTCACTCATGCATAGGGGAGCGTCACGCTGGCTCTCCTGCACACCTTAAGCCCGGCAAACACGGAACAGTTGTCGTGCACATTCTCATACAGTTTCTATACAGAAACTTCAAAATCCAAGACTAGAAGTATTGTGGCGGCACGTTTATAAACCAAGATTAATTATACGTATTTATAGAGAAGTGGGGGTGATGTGTTTCCCGCCCGACTCCGTCACCGCCGCCGGCACGGTGCCCAAGGGAATTTGCGACCCCGGCCCGCGCATGTTCCGGCTTGTTCAGCTCCGCGCCCCTTTTTTCTCTAAGTGCTTCCTCGGTCCTTTCAAAATGTTTATACAACCATAAACAGCACGCCCGTCTGGCGAGGGGAACCCCTAAGCTAAATAAAAATCTATTTATTAGAGCGAGCATTTCATGACGCAATGTAAGGGTCCAGCACGCACGTGTGTACAGTAAATGCGCGCGCGAGAGAGGGATAGTGTGCCTGGCCATCGGAAAATTTTGGAAAATCCGTGCTGCTGATTAGCAGGAAATTTAAATGAAACGCAATAGCTCTGGGCCAATGGAAAGACACGTACCCGAAGAAAGGGTGAGCGCAGCATGGAGTTCTTTTCAGAACAGGACTCCTTAGATTCGGCTAGTTGAGTGAGGACGTGCGCGCAGAGCGCTCCACAGAGAAATTTCTTTCCGATTAAGAGACTTGAGCGAGAACGTTTGTGCGAGCTGCGCACATAGGGGGGAGTTGCGGAAATTTTTATGTCTCGCTACTTAAATGTTCTTCTTTTGTTTTTTTATTATCCAAAATTTCACGGGAGGCGAAATCAGTACCAAAGAAAGCCCTATTTGACCACTGTATCAGTAGACCCACGAAGCTATTAGCAGGCACACACTCGCCTGTTACTGTGAATAATTCTGAGAACTCTCTGGGCCACGCCGTGATCCGACGCTCCGACCGCCAACTAGTGGATCGAAAGAAGAAGTGTGGGTGGTCAGATCACGCCCGCCCGACCCCTTCACCGCCGCCGCAGTTCACCGCCGCCAGCCACCACTATGGTCCGCGCTGCCAGACGTCAACGCCGCCGCCTCTAGTACGCCACGACCAGCGCAGCCGTCCTCTTGGGACGCTGCTTGGAGCCCAACCCTCAGCTGGCAAGTTCAACGACCCAGGATCTGCTACCGGCGCTCCACTCATCATATAAGTCGCCTAACGGGCAAAGACTCACGCTATTGAGTTCTATTCTACGCTCTTCAAGCGCAACGAGGACATTAGCATATTAGCGTTGCCGCGTCCTGGCGTGTTTGTCATTAGCCTTAAGAATTAAACTCATCAGTAATTTTCAATTTCTTTTTAGCTGTAGTTTCTTAATTTTGAAATTTAAACATTTAAATTTATTCTAACGAGCTCATTAGGTAGGATTCAATTATTCATTTCTCTCCTTTCAAATGTAACTTCTCTGACACCAGTCAGAAATAAATGAAAATTAGTATTGAACCATTTAAATGTCGTGTAACTTCATGAAACAGCCCCCTGTCAACTTCCTTCCACCATCCATAGGTTAGAAAATAATTAGCATCACCTGCCGACCGAGCTACTGCCGGGCGGTCGGCTGCGTCGATGACAGTATAAAAGCCAAATGTCGCGCATACACGGTCTGTATGTTTACTACACGAATCGCCACAAGCCGCCGCTAGGGAGTCTGAAGAGAAACAACTGATTTGTGCCGTCCGAGTACAGTCAGTGGTGGCATTTCTGGGAGTACGTTCTGGCTATGATCGTTATTTGGGATTTATTAACCATGAGGAGCATAGAGAATAAACATAAAAAGGCAGGAATTGGGAAAAAGGAAGTTTGTCACAATATATCACTTCACACAATCGCACTTTGCCACACCTTACCACAAATTCGAAATGGTCGATTACCGTTAGTGAATGATTCTGTCGCTAGAGGCACTTGAGTCAAACTGTAGGCTTTCTGCATGATAAATTATGAACATGCTCATATAGAAAACGTGCAGTCTGAACTGCACGTTTTCTGTACGTCCAATCTGCACGAAATGAGTACCGTGTATCCCTAACTTTAGAGCTGCGTAGCTTAAGAGCCACGGCGTTGAGGGAGCAGATATTTTTAGAATCAGGTGGAAGCCGGCTTGCTTGATCGGCAGCTAGTTTTCACGCGGTAATATACAAACTTCTCTCCGACGCTCAATTGTGGCCGGAGCGGGGGGGTGAGTCGGCGGATATAAAATGGGCCTACTTTCTAACACCGGCGGGTTTGGCTCTTAAAAACCTCGCACTTCGCTCAAAATTCACGCCCAGTGTGTTTAGAAAGAGACAAAAAGGTACTATAAACAAAGACGCTGCGAGACGCGAGAAAAGATACACGCGTTTACTTTTCCTCGGCGGTCTCAGAGAGCGCACGCACAGATTGGTGCCCGTTCCGTTACCTCCAGAGCCTCCATGAGCACGTCCTCGGGGGTCTTCTGCGCGCCCGGCGCGAAGCTCCTGGGCCCCGGAACGCTCCCCGCGGACGCCCCGCCCCACTCGCCCTTGGCTCCCTTCACGGGCACGCCCTCCGCTGCGCTCTCTGGTCAACACGTTCATCACAGCGTGGTTAACTGCTTTTAAAAATGTGTTGCAACTTCGCTTCTCGTCTCCGAGACCTACTTGGAAAGCGTACATACACATCTCTTTATAGTATTTGAGTACAGAAAGATCACTCTTAGAAGGGACCGCTTTGACAGTTACTGCTTATAACATAACTGTAGTGTATACCTATGTGCTCAATTTGTCGAAGCGTTCGTAAGTAGATGGCTCACATGCAAAATGCTTCGACACAACATTCTGCAAAGTCAACACACATGACGTTCATTTGTTTTCCGATCTGTCAAAATTTGTCTCTTCTTTGAGAAATTTCTCCAAACTGCGAGTGTGCGTTTCGGTCTCGACGCCTTTCGGTCTCCAGGTGGGGACCGTATTGTTTACGGATCCGACCAGAAGATTCTAAGTTTCCAAAAAAGTGTTTTTGGGTGTTTTGGCGCTGCGATCTAAGTGCATAGATTGGTAGTTAAACCAACTCCACCTAAATATATCTATGTAGATGGCGTTGCAACGCAGATTGCAACAGAGATTTAATCGACGCGTTTTACGTGATTAAGTCAAAATAAACGTGTGGTAGATATTATTTCATTTTATTTGCATCCATATTACTGTGTTTTAAAATAAATTTGCAAAAACCTACAATCAGTATTTCCTTGGAACTTATTAAATTTGATGAAGTGAAAACGGAAAAAATGAAACTGTGAATAATGTTAGAGAATGAAAGGACATTTACGTTCTTTTATTCTGCTTTTACGTTTCGAAGTATAAAAATACCGAATTTTCAAATGAATATGCCTAACAACTTATTCTTATTAAACTTAACACATAACTTATTAAACTTAAAACAACTTATTCTTACTGAACCTTAGTCACATAAATATAGAAAACAGTCGCCTTTTAATGTTTATATCAATTCGTTAATAAAACGATTAATAAAGCAATTGCAGAAGTAGAAATGAACACAAATTAGACTAAGTTGGCAGAATTTTAATCTATTCAGGGGCAAAAATATGGAAGTGATAAGCAAGCAGTAGTAAAAATATGCTCTTACCAGATGTAAAGAGCATTAAATTTTGGACGAGATTAGTATATTAACATGTTGAAATATTCTGAATAACTGCAATGTAGGTCCGTACAAATCTGTTTTTAAAAAAGTACAAAAATAAAAAATCTGTTGGTTGCACCTGAATTGGCTCTATTCTAAGCAGATGAGCGAAGATCTACAGAAATTAACTCTTATAGAGGATTAAATTTCCTAATTCGTACAGCACATTTGTGCAAATAGTTTATTGTCTCCCTCATGATGCAGAGAAATATTGAAACATATTTAGTGAAGTGGACTGTAAACTAAACATCAATGTGAAATTAGTATTTTTGAGTGTAATATCATCTTTAACTCATTTTTGTATAGTATATGCATACATAGTTCTTGTGTGTAGTGTATTAAATAATTAATGAGGGAAAACAGAAAAAAGTGCTTAACCGTTCTTTGAAGGTGGCGGAAAATGCAAAAAAAAAAAAAAAAAAAAGATAAAACACTTGGATTTTTCAGAAGGATATGCGCACAATTCCTGAAAATCAAAATTACTCCATATTTTGCCATCTAAATGCAATCTCTACTGCACATTACTACAGAAAATGTTTGAAACTGTCGCCTCCATTGTAAGAAGCGGCCAAATCTCTGGTAAATGGAAACTAGTAGTGCAATAGATGATGCCAAAGAAAATTCAAACTTATGCAATTTTCAAAAATTCAGTGTTACCAGTGGAAATCGGAACTGTACACTATACTTTATAAGTGTATTTTACTCTATTCTTACAAAAAGTTTTTTAAAAAAATTTAGAGCTGCTTTTGAGAAATTTTTCAAAATGTCCGAGGGGCCTCATGTGAAGTACCCTAAAAAATTAATGAATGTTTTACAAAATTGGAGAGCTTTGACTCAGGCCAGACCGACAGGGGTTTCTTCTATTTGGAAAAAATCGTACAAATATTTCAGGCCCTAATGTTGTTCACATACACCAGACAGAAGGACGGATGTCCCCACCAGACAGAAGGACCCCAAAATGTGTATTTCCGTTGAAATCTCGAAGTCGATTCTCCGCAGCATTGCACAACTTTCTCTATACTACGTATATTACTCCGTATATACGTATGTATAGGAGAAAGTAAAAAGAGTGCGCCGAAACTACTTGGCTGTCTCATTTCGCCCTGAGGAATGTCGGAGAACGGCGATCGAAAACGTTTGGAGCTGGGCCTCGGACGCGACGTCTCCCGGGCAGCCAAGTAGTTAGTGAGCCGACCGCTGTCCCAAGGACGCACCGACGTCGGCCTCCGCACCGCTGGGCGGCTCCTCCGCAGCCGGCGGCCGCTGCGCACCGAGCGCGGCAGCAGGGGCCGCGCCCGCGCGCCGCTCGGAGCAGGCGGAGGGCTTGGAGGCGTTGGCGGCGCAGCCCGAGCAGCTGCCCCGGCGCCCCCGCGCGGGGAAGGTGGCGGCGGCGGCGCCGGCGGCGGAGCCCCCCGCGCCCAGGGGGGCGGCGGCCACGCCGAAGAGGCGCGCGCGCGCGCCGCAGCCCCCGCACAGCACCTGCGCCGCGCGCTCCATCGCCCTGCGCACGCCACGGGGCTAAGCAACTCGCGACACCACGGATTCATGGAAGGGTGTCCGACTGGCAACTCTGGTTAGTAATGGCGTCGAGCCCCTGCCCACAACGATTAAAAAAACACCCCCCCTCTGACTGCTACAATATCACCACACAAACTTAGCAGATTACTTTATACACACACATTATATATATATATATATATATATATATATATATATATATATATATATGAGAGAGAGAGAGAGAGAGAGGGCAAGTAAAGTTCAGGAATCGGACGGCAGGGAGCGGTCCGGGCGGGCGACCTCCCGCGTCATCGCACTCCACAAAAAATGAGCTGCGCCTCGCGGAGACGTAACACCCCGTCCCCGTTGATGTTCCGAGGCTGTTGGGCGATCTTTAATACTTTTTGGAACCGTATAGGCCTACACCTGTTCTCTCGCGAGCACCTTCGTCTCTTCGACAAGAAAGTCATTGCCGGTTTCCCATGCGTGGAGAGCTACGGCGGAGCGATTCGGGGAGACAGGAAGAGCCGTAGATGAAAAACTACTGGAGCACATTAGTGACCTCACATTCAAAAATGTACATCGATCCGTTTGGGTGCATATCGGTCTGATATAAAAGTCGATAAACATATCACTTACTAAAGTTATAATTATTAACGACAAGTCAACAAATGAAAATACATTTTATTAGCGTGTATTAATAATTATTTGTGAGAAAACATTATTTGTAAGTCGGCGAGTTACTCTACCTGTAGCCCCCCCCCTTAGAGAAACCATGGTCGTGCCTCTGATTGTAACATATAGATGCCTGAAAAAAAATGTCACACTTCTACGACGGGCTGAGTTGCAGTATTGCCCCTGACATTTCGGAGGCTCTGACCGGGAGGACCTTGGTGGATGATTTTAAATCGAACTGACTACATAGCTAGGACCAAATGAGCCGCTGTCTCGAGGAGAATTGAGATATGCGTCAACCGATAAAGTCTCCTAAGTGTAGCGCATGTTTTTACCGTGGGACGTGGAGGTAAACTTAACCCGCTGGATGGCGTGATCCGGTACCGGCCTACAGGTGTAGCGGGGTTTCTCCTCAATATCTCTCACCAGCAAAGCACTCCCCCAGCCGGGACAAGCTTGAAGCTCCCGACTGGTCTCCCGACATGAGTGGAATTGTGGTGCATATAACTGTGTTTATAAATATGTGGTGAGGATAGAGCAAGGAAGGGGAAGGAAAGATCTCGCGGGGTCCGTAGCCCATTTAATAGATTACTGCTCTGAAATTTTCCTGTTTGATCGAAGAAATTACGGAAAACTTCCGATAAGTCCTTTAAAATTGTCCTCCAGACAGCAGCTGAATAGTCATGCGGCTAGTGTCGAAATTCTGCCACCATCAGAACTCGAACTCTAGGACCTCCCGTTCAGAGGCACAGCAGTGACGTCATTTGATGCCTTGAGCCATCCAAGTCGGTATATTTTCCCGTGGTTTCTCCGATCAACACCTGACGAATGCTGTAGAAGTACACGGCCACGGACCACACGCGATATTATCCCTTCCTCTTCCTTGCCTCTCCTCCCCCTCATGTTCACACACACGCTACACTACGACACATGGAAAACCAGTCGGGCGCCTCGAACTATAATAGTTCCGGCTGAGGCGGTTCCCCACTAGGAGATACATTAATTACTTACAATACATTAATTGCAACTCGCAGAAGTGTTGAAGCATAAACAAAAGAATGCAGATAAGCGTTCCATCATTAATTTAAAATATCGAAATTCAGAGTTAATACTATAAAACCGGTTAATAATAGCTAACAATCAATAACATATCAGGGCTCATTGTCTTTCATTTAAAGCAAAAATCACGAAATTTTGTTGAGTAGAAAGCTCCATTTTTTTCTAAACGGTAAACATTAATTTTGAAATGTAAAAATGTAAATTCATTAAATATGTAGGTTATATCTAGAACGGCCTCAGCATTCCATTTGACCGTTGGCCATTTTTTTCTTACAATTTTTCCATTAATAAAATGAAGATGAAATGCTGAATTTACAGAACCCGAATATTGTTATATGTATTTTGAGTTTTAAAAATAGCTGCACTAATAAAGTATCTTAATTAAAATAATCTTAAAATATCTCTTTACAAAACAACGAGCGACAGATATGAAAAACCTTTAATTTTTGAAAATTCGAAAGTTTTAATGAAATTGGCTCCTATGCCATAGAGTTCAATGTATTGTGCTCTATCCTTACGCTAAGTTAAAAGAAAAAATTAACATTTTTTGAAAAAAACAGTGTTTAGATATTTTTGAAAAATGTTGATATGTATTATCAAAAGTTTTACTCAAATTCATGCAACAATATTACGAATGTTTTGAAATTCTATCTTTACCATCAATAATGGAGGTGTAGGACAGGTTCAAAAACAAGTTTAGGTTTTGCAATTTGAGATTTAAGAGATTTAAATGAAATTCGTATGCAACTCTTTCTCTTCGACTTTTGTTGCTGAAGATAATGTACAGTGTAACTACGTTACTGTAAATTTCTGACGGTTACGATTCATTAGAAGTAGAGGTCAATCTTTTTAACGTCTTAGTACTCTGTGAAAACATTTATTTTAAACTTATTGTTTCGAATAATTTGCTTATGCTCTTTTTGCCTGATCATGAAAACTTCATTGCAAAAACATTTTTCTAACATTTGTCAATTAATATTGTGTTAATGATACAATTTTTTTAATGTTGTAACATACCTTTAACGTAGTTGTTAATACGTTATGTTGATACGTTAATGCACATTTTGCCTTTCTGTAAGTTGTTTACATGGAATTATTGTCCTTTTATCACAGAGCTGAATGTTAGAGGAATGACTGTGCTCATTTGTGTTCATCCGTTTCTGTTATCATTTAAGACGAGTAAAGTTAAAACATGTTTTATCTCTTATTGAAATTCCATTTTCCATTATCTTTAAAGCAGTATTGGTTCTATTCAGACTTTGTGGCAAATCTAAGTAATTTCCGATTTCCGGATACACGAAAGAAAGAATCCATTTTGTAAAGCGTACATGGCTGTAGCCAGTACCTATATACTAGCAAATTTTAAGAAATATTAACATCACTTCTTTAAACCATAATGGGAAAGGTAGTTTTGAAAGGGCATTGGATATAAACTCGACGAAAATTTACAAAGAGTAATCATATAATACAGAGAGTAAATACAGGCAAGGCCTTCTTTAGCATTTCACTTTCGCCAAGGTGAATTAGGGTAAGGTATTGATGTCTCCTGAGAACCGTATTCGTAAAATGTATGTTTATGAATTGTATGTCGAGTTACTCAAAGGTTTCCGATAATATAAAAACAAATCCGATTTCTGAATCGCGTCCCCTTTCCCTAGTCAGTAGCAATTACATATCTCGGTATTGATGAAAGAATAATTTTCTTCTCGCTATGACAAACGTAAGTGGTCGATCATTCATAGTTTCAGAGAAAATTACTCTTAGCTCAGGTGAATGGAAGATAATGGAGGTTATGAGCATGCGGGAGCTGATATCCGACTTAATGTTAATATCTGCCATGAAGTTTAGTTTGCAATGACAACGCACTTTTAACTATAGGACTTCTTAAATCACAAAATACTGGAAGCTTTTTTTTGTATTCGAGCGCATAAAATCTCGTATACAAAATCATAGAATTCTCAGTATTTACAGTCTTCATTTTCACTGCGGTTTTTTTCCGTCCCACTCGTGAACATGATTCATAACTAGACTTGACATTGCGTTTACAGAGGAAACTTCAGGGCATATGCGAAATTCATTTACTGATGCCTGAAACATGAATTCTTAATTCGCAAGATAAGCTACTCTAGATATTACTTGCGCAACTTTTCTTGACCAACTTTACTTCATTGTTCTACGTATTATGACATTGTGTTCCTTCAAAGAAATATTTTAAATAAACAGTAATTTCCGCTTCTTATAGCGTTCCGAATCAACATAACATATTTTACAGGAATTTTTGACCGTCTAATGCAGGTTAATGTATGAAATGTCCCTGGTCTCTGATTCAGGAGCCAGGTGACCGTTTAAAAAAAGGAATATTTACAAGTGCCCTTTGGAAAAATAAATTGGCTCCATAAAAAATTGGCCGTGAATAGTGGCGACGGCTTTAAGGTGGATGTTTTCTAAATTCAACAGATGAAGGAGATTTTGATAGATACGAGAGAAGTGGGGAATTTAAGTGGGGTCATTTCTCTGTATTGCTTTCGAATTTAAGAGAGTCCTTTGCCGTTGCAAATACTTTCTATTATGCGGTATCAAGGCCGTATTCAGTGGGTATACCCAATGAATCGCGCATGCGTTTATGTGTATATTGAATCCAAGATTATATTGCTTTAATTTCTCTATTTTAACCTTTACGGTAGAAAATGTACTACTAAAAATAATTCACTTAGCCGCAAAAACAATAAAAACAATACATCGCTCGTGCAAATTAACATTGAATCAACGATTTTCCAACAAACGTGTATCGGTATTGCATGAATCTTACGTTGGTTGCATAAAATCAGAATCTGTACATATGTGTCCGACTGGTAACATAAATTTGGCAAGAAGGGTATCATTAGCCAGAAATTCTGTTCTTAGTCTTCAAATACACATCATGGGTTTTACGATCACAACAATACTTCACAGGCTCCACGTTTTGTGCGTTTCTTTTCTTTTTTGTGACGAAAGTAAACATAAATCCATAAACACCTTTTGGTCTGGGGAGAAATGGAGATTCTGAAAAATTGTAAAGTATTTATTTCTAAAATATATAAATAATGGTTATGGAGCAGATTTCATGTTTTTTGCTACGTTGAAGGTACGTTTGTGAAATTTTTATTTTAATTCTATAAATAATTCCTTTTTTCTCTGGAGTTTTAATCCATTTCCAGTGCTGTAACATAACCTGATCTGTTTTAAACTTGTTACTGCTCTTAAATGCAAAACATATTTATTAATGGTGAATTAAAAATCGTAAGTATTTGAGCAGTTTCAGAGAACAGAAGTCAACTTAACATATGAAAGGAAGGAGAAATGTTTTGGTGAATTTTTTGAGAGTAGTTGATAAATTCAATATTTGTAGAACTCGTTAATTATATTAATTGTATTTCTATAACATAAAGAAATGAGGTTTTCATAAAAATAATTTGCCAAATCACAAGTACCACTTCCTAACATTATTTCCCCCTCCCTCAAAAAATATTTAAAGTATTACTTCTATGATATATTTCAAAAGCATTATGTCTCGTTCAAAAGCATTATGTCCAAGAAACAGTTTGCTTTTCTTTTTATATTACTTGACAATAAGAAATTGTTTTGCATATAATTCATTTGGATGATTTCCTCTTGTTATAAGCAACCGCTCGGTCGCATACAAAGGAATTTTCCAGTTGTTGATAATTGGACTCGATCGATTCAACAGAGTTAATTCTCGATTCATTATTAGGTTCAAATAAGAATTTGCATTTCACTTTACATACATAATTTAATTTCTATTAACAACTTTTTTGAATTACTTAAATAAATTTTCTTTTCTGTGTCTTAAAAATATTCTATTTTATTTTTGGAGGATACGTCCACTCCGCTGCAGGGGTAATCAAACATATTAAAAATTGCGTTGCTGCATGAAACTAGTTTTACTTTAAAAAATATTAATTTCACAAAGTGCGGAGTGTTGGAGACCCAACTTGTTTTTATTACATTTGCTATATTTATTTATCATTCATATCATGTCGATACCGATACGTACTACAATGTCGAACACAAAAGTGCTCTTCATCAATGTTTCTGCAGTGCCGACCTTGAGTTCCAGTAGGGTCCTAGTGTAAGGTGGCAAGAGTTTCGACACTCGCTTGTCAGCTAGATCGAATTCAGTCGCTGGCTGGAGGAGCATCCTAGCGGCCGACTGCTCTGATTGGTAGTTTTCCCTGATTTCTCCGATCTACACCTGGCGAATGCCGGAGCAGTACCCTAACAAAAGGGAAACAGACGTCGCGAGCGATCTTTGCTTCCTCTTCCTTGTATTCTCACATTGTATTTACACACAGTTACATGCACTACACTTCTACACATGGGAGATACCTGGTTGGGGAAACTCCGGAAGCCCACATGTAACCGGGAGCGGTAGTTCAGCGCATCAACTGATGTCACTGCAGCGCCTCTGACCGGGAGGTCCTAGGTTTCCACTCCCCACGGCGGCAGGATTTTCGACACTAGCTTTCCAGCTAGGTCGAGTTCAGTCGCTGTCTGGAGGAGAATTCTAGCGGCCGGCTGCTCTGATCGGTAGTTTTCCGTGGTTTCTCCGATCAACTCCAAGCGTACCCTAACAAACGGGCCACGGATTACGTGCGATCTTTCCTTTCTCTTCCTTGTCCCATCCTCTCCCCTTACACACACACTTACACTAACATGCATTACATTACGACATATTCCGGGAGACCGGTCGGGAGCTTAGAGCTTGTCCCGGCTGGGCCGGTGCTCCGCTGGTGGGAGAGTCCTGGTTAGGGGGAAACCCCACTAGTCGACGGTAGGTTGGCGCCGGATCTCGCCATCCAGTGGGGGAAGATCACCGCTATCTCCCGAGGAAAAACACATGCACTACACTAACAGGACTAATGACCAAAGAAGTTGACGCGCCCGAAAACACGAAAAAATGAATCAATCAATCAAACCCAAATGTAGGTCTCTTGCCTTCCAGCGAGGGAAGGTCACCGCCGGGCGCCTCCCGCGATAAAACGGCCTGTTGCTGCAGGGGCAGGCGCGGGGCGGCGATGGACGCGGTCTCGGCCCGCGGCGGCGTCTGCAGAGAGACGTTCCTCGGCGCCGACCGACGCCTGGACCAGCAGGACGAGCGGATGCAGGCGAGGGCTTCAGGGCCTCAGCGCCACAAAAATCTGCACGATATTCATGGCTAAATTGTAACAACACGTATCGCAAAATTCGGCGTTAAAAGATAATAATGCCTCCCGAGAGATAAGATCTATTGAATTCTAACGGCATGGACCTGGGGATTTGTTAAAATTAAGAAATTTAGTTACATTTTTAATACCTCGTAATTGAAACATTGCAACGGGTTTTTCTCCTTCCTGAAATGTCGCCATGTTTTTAGGCAAGAGGCGTTAAAGTTCAGCCATCGAAAAGGATTAATTAAACACGCGTGGAATGCGCATATTTAATTAAATTCATTATGTACATACTCCGTAAAAATAATTGCTTTAATTAATTACTTGGGAAGTATCTACGGAAGAGGAGGGCGTCAGAATTGTCCGTTTGTGTGTTTCGGGACAAAATGCTTCGGGAATTTTTCTTAGACTGCACTCAAGGATGTTTTATGACAGTTTTGGAAGATGAAGGCTGGAGTTTTGCCTTTCACTTGAAATGCGCGAGCGGAGCAAGTGAAATTGGCTTACTTAACCCAATTAACCTGAACTTATCATCGTTTTGAATACCGTAACTTATCGTGAATACCGTAATTTTGAACCGTAACTTATCATCTTATCATCGTTTTGAATCGCTATCCATTATACAAAACATTCCTCACATGTCCCATTCATTAATTCGTTTTAGGTGTATCTGAAAACTCACTCCTACCCGTGACGAGTGGCGGGTACCACAGCTTTGTTGCCAGTGTGCTCTCCGCGACGCGAACTGAGGCCCCTCCGGGGGAGTGGGCAGAGCCCGGGCAATAGGCGCGGCCCCTGATAGAGGGCCCCATCCGGGCAGTGGACTCCGCCCGAGCTGTTGAATCTGGCAAGATAGTATTGCCCGCCTGGACAGTTTGCCCCACTGGGATCGTCCGGACAGTGGACACTACATTGGACAAAGTACTCAACCGGTCAACGCCCCCCACCAGACATTTTTGGACTGGGCCCGGGCAATGTGCCCAGTCCGGAAACTGCGCCCTGCCTGGACAGTGCTCAAACATGTCACGACCTTGCCCAGCCGATGGACCTCGCGCAGACAGTGAAACCCACCGAGACAGTGAATCGACCCCGGACAAGGTGCCAGAACCGGACAGCGAGTCCCGCCAGGACTGTTAATGCCTTATTTTACGTGACGAGACTCGAGCCATCAGTTCCGCTTTTCCGTCAGACCAAGTTAATTTCTTTACGCTCCTTTCATCATACTGTGGAGAATGAAGGTATTACTAGGGCGACGAAACAGGCGATCTGAATTTAGCTCAAATGAGACTTTTAGACTTGAGGTTTATTTACATGCAGTATATTTACAACATGGGACAGCTGGCTTTTCTTCTCCTCCGAAAGAGGGCATTCGAAGTTTTTCCCCTTAACGTCTAAGGCTTCCATCGGGTTTGAACCCGAAAACTTGGGTACTACAGCTCGATACGCTACCCGATATATCATCAAACCGGTGAAGTGGACAACGCCCAATCAGTAAACGTCTCCCTGTCCCAAGGGACTGAGTTCGTCACTCCGTTGCAACGGCAGGAATAAACCTTACGTAGTCTGCTACACCACGCAATGACTTGTTATACCAGGAATAATTCACCCCGGGGTCGGCTTTTCGCCTTTATCCGCCCCCCAGCCGGCGCGCAAGAACGCCAAATGGCTGCTATCTGTATCCCGCCAGAATGCACTTTGTCCTCACGGTTACCTTCCCATTCAATGCCTGGGTAGGGTCGCCCTGACAGCTCAGAGCTACCAGCTTTCCAGGCCGGTAGCGGAGTCGAATCAATATGCCAGTCACATGCGCCGGGACAAGTTCTTCCTCTTTGCCCAGAGTACCGGGCCACCGTCACAACGAAGCCCGGGCCGGGCCGAAGCTCAGAGAATTCAAAGCTTCCAACTCGTCTCCTCACTGCTTCCACTTTGAAGCTATCAACGTGAGTTCCGTCCGACTCTGGGCACCCCCACTGGACCCAGAGTGCTCCCCGTCTGGTCTTTTATATCTAGGTTTGAGACCCGTCGCCCTGCTGCACATAGGGTGTAGGCTATCGAACTCCACGCCGATTCTCGCCCAAAGGTCGTTGGCAAGCCCCCTTTTCACTACCCTCCCCACTATCCACCTACGCGGTCATGGTTACCCTTGCGGGGAAACTTGGACGGGTAGACCAATGACAGTGCTACCCACTGCCTTCTCATTGAAGCTAACGACATGAGGGCCGCTCAGCAAGCCTCTATCAGAAGGCACGCCCGCCTACGCGTTCGCGGCCCCCGTGCCCTTGCAACAGCCGATGTGAAGCGCGCGTGGAGCGCAGCGCGCCGAAAGCCGTGTCTCGCGTGCGCGTGCGCAGGAGGCGCTGCAGCTCGTGTCCGGCACGACGGCGCACCTGCGCCGCCGCCTGCGCGCCATGGAGCTGAAGATGGAGAGCACGCACGGCGAGGCGTCGGCGGCGGCCGCCGCGCTGCGCCACCAGGTGGCGCGCATGGAGCGCCTCGAGGACAAGATGGCGGCGGTCGAGCGGCGCCTGCGCAGGGCGAACGGCCTCCGCGGTGACGGAGACGACGACGACAAGATGGCGGCGATCGAGAGGCTCCTGCGCAGAGCCGCCGGCCTCGATGCCGAGAGCAACGGCGACGACGACTCGTCGGAGCCATCCGCCGCCGTGCCCGGGAACCACGAGTATCCGGCCTGCCCCGGATGGCGGACGTCGTCTTCGTCTAGTGCGCTCTCGGGGACTTCAGGCGCTTCCTCCGCCGCTGACGACGATGGCGTAGTTCCGGACGCGTCTTTGTTACATTCCATCGCCCAAATCGTGTCTTTGGTCCCCGAAGAGAACATGTCTCCGGCACGTACCTCGCTGAAGCGTCATCACTGCGGAATTCGCTTGGAGATCCGAAGGTCTTCACATTTATCATCCACACCTGCCGACGATGCCCCGAAGACGAAGGTTGCTCGTTTAGATTCCACCGCTCAAACCGCGCCGAATCTTTCTATGAAGCAAACGTCTTCCACGCGGTCCTCTTTCTCACACCATCTATGCTGCGCTTTCTGCGATTCATCTGCATCGTCCAACGCTGCCATCGCGATCCCAAATCAGAAGACGTCTCGTTTAGATTGCAACATCCAAACCGTGCCTATTGTTTCTGAAGAGCACGTGCATTCAGCACGTACCTCTTTCTCACGTCATCCTTGCGTACCGGTCTTGGATTCCTTATCTGCATCTATCACAGCGAGCGACTGTCTTCCCGGTCAGAAGACTTCTCGCTTGGATGCCACAGCCCAAACCTCACCTTTGGTTCCTGACAAGCACACGTCTCCTCCTACTCCTACCTCTTTGCCTCGTCGCCTCTGCGAACGTCTCTTAGATTCGTTATCAGTACCAGTCACCACTGACGCCGCTTTACGAAATCCGGAGCCTCTTCGTTTAAATTCCACCTCTCGGACAGTTTCTACGGTTTTTGACAAAAATAAAGGCAATCCTTTGTCACGTTTCGGGAGCCAGCTGTCAGAGTCGCTGGAATCGTCTACTACTGCCCCTTCTGCTTCTTTGCCGAATGTCTTGCGTTTGGATTCAAACCCTCAAGTGCCACTTGTCTTCGACAAGTGCACCTGTTCCACCCAGTCTATTTCTTGTGATCTCAGCAGTCCTCTTTCTAATTCCGCTTCCAAATCCATCATTGCCGCCTCTTCCGAAACTCCGAAGGCGACTCGTTCAAATGTCGCAGCTCAAGTTCCTGAGAATCACATCTCACCTGACGATACCCCTCTGTCTCGAGGTCTGTATCAGGTCTTGCGTTCTGCAGCCGCTATGGCTGCAAGTCCTTTTCTCTCCTCCACGGAACCGATCTCTCGGTTGACGCCAAGCAACGTCATCCGAGCTGATACGGATGAACGACTTGGTCTGCCCAGCGAACAATCACATCCTGATGGCTCCACCACAACGCCGCCGTCGTGCGACGTTGCTTCCAAGTCGACGACGTGCGGTTGTCCGGAGGTCATCAGCTGTCCCAGACTGGCGTCAGTCTGTACGCAGACCGATGACAGTCTGGGGAACTGTGGGTACTCTTTGCAGGCCCCGGGCAGTGCCTTGCTTTGCACTGCCTGCCACGTTGCTTCGGAGGCCGAGGACTGCCGTAATTCCCTTAGCAGGCGCTCCTCCTCGTTGGCGTGCCACTGCCCGTCCACAGCGGGGGAGCGGAAATCCGTGTCCGGATGTTACACTCCGGACAAAGTTTCGAGATCGACGTCCTGCGCCACGTTCTCCAACACTAACATCGCCTCTTCGTCTGGATTTTACGACTACGAAGGCGACTCCCAGTCGTCGTCCATCTCCGGGGACGACGAGCCTTCGCAATGTTCCTCTTTTTATCCTTTCAGCGAACGCATTACTCAACATGTTGTATGGATGTCTTCTCCATACAACCCATCTCTTTATTACTGTGTGCCTCTAATCAATAGTTCATTTTGTACAATTTCTTGCAACGAGGATGCTTCTAATATGCCCTCAGTTACTCCGGATTCTCCCTGGTCTGTTTCTAGCCCACAGTCATGTTTTCCACTTTGTGATGTCGCTCCTTCTGTTCTTTCAGTTACGAACGAATCCAAGTCCTCTTCTGAACCAAGAGCTATCTCTTACGCTCCACTATCTTCGAAAACGACCCTTGCAACGCCCTCTTCAAGTATAACTAACTGCAGCACTGCTTGTGTTTTGAAGCCAACACACAGCCAACCATCAACGATTAACCCGGACGTCCCAATATCGTTTTCTGAACGTAACTCCTCTCCCCCTACTGTGAATGTTTCGACTCCCATTTCGATTGCAGATAAACCTCAGACAGTAATTGAGACAAGTGACTGTTTAATTCCAACTCCAAGACCGCCTTCTTCCCCCGTACTTCTTACTCGTGAAGACCCTCCCGAAGAGATCCCACGTTCCCCACCTCGCGCGCGTAAATCGGAGTCGTCGTGCAGTCTGCTCTCGTCCTGTTCTGCATCTCGACCAACGTCCTGTGGGCTATCTACGCATGTAACTCCATCTTGTTCTTCAAATGTGAACTGCAGTAAGAACTCTTCTGAATCAAAACTTCACTCTACAAGTACTCCAACACTATCTCCTTCGCAATCCACTTCTCTTGCTCGCGTAACGCCGCCTTCGGAAGAAGTCAGCAGTAGTTCTACTCCAAGCGTCACAAAAAACATTCAGGAGACAATATGTGACGGACCATCTATATGTTCTCCAGATGTGTCTCTATCGATTTCTCAACCCACCTCACACTCTCGATCTTTGCACGATACATCTTTAGCTTTCGATAGTCCATCATCTAACATAAATGCACGTGTTAATCAATCTTCACCGACTCCTCTTGATGACGTCACTGTTTCAAAGAGTAATTTGCATTCTTCCTGTTCTCCAGATATTGTAACTATTCATCGATCATCGTCAAGCTCAGTTTCTCTCAATTCTATCCAGCAAGTTACTTCGGGCTTAGACAGTCGGGATGTTAAATATCAGATCTTATCACGTCCATCGTCACCTGAAATTCCTCCTGCACCCCCTCCAACCCCACTGAGTCACGTATCAAGCAAAACGATGTCCAGGTCGACGACCAGCATTCACTCAAACGTAGCTACTCCCCGTTCCTCGACATTTAAGGCATCGCAACCACCATCCGACGGATGTTCCCCAGATAAGGCTGCCGATACCAAGTCTTCTGACGTTCGTCAGTTCTCTTCAAAAACTGTGATATTACCAAAAGACGTTATTCACCCACGTATTCCTCATATCGAATCGCCCATTTTACGACCATTTTCCGGATGTGTAACCATCAAAGAGTGCAACAGACCCCTCTCCGGGAATCCAGTACGGAAAGGTATATCGGAAACAACTTTCGTCATAGAATCTCCAAAATCTACCAGTCGCCCATGCGTCTCCTCCAGCCCGACTCACCGTCCAAATTCCAGTTCCACTCCCGCAGGAGACGTCAGTCGGCGTCCGTCAAGCGTGCGCAAGCTGATATCGGAAGCGACGTTTGTGGTAGACTCCCCCAAACTCATCGCGCGTCCCACCGTTTCGTGCGACGACAGCAAACTCGCTCGCAGGTCGATCAAATTCAACCCTCCCGTGACTGTAGGCGGAGCTGGTCCCGGCTGCCGGGCGCTCACCAAGGCCGCATCCAAGCCGCACTCTGTCGTGTCTGTGATGGACCTGCCGACCTACGCTCGCACGGCTCTCCCGGCGAGGACGCGGTCGAGGACGCGGACGACGGCGGCAACGGTGCCTCTCCGCGCGAGGCCGCCGCCCTCTCGCGTGAAGGTGGCGCGGGCGCGCAGCGCTGAGGTGAAGCTGGGTCGCAGGCTGCTCCAGGCCGCCCAAGAGGGCAAGGCCACCGCGGTGCGAAAGCTGCTGGACGAAGGCGCTGACGTCAACTTCACGTTCGCCACCAAATGGACGGCGCTCCACAGGTAGCCACGCCAGCCGTTTGCGTTGGGGTTTCTAGACATTATGGCTTCTGGCGAATGGAACCGAAACAGATCTTGGACCGACAGCAGATATTTCCAGCCGTAGAATGAGGCCGTTCGGGTTCAAATTACAATTTAATATCGGTTCCATTGTGACCGGTGTCTAAAGCGACACATGACATTTTTTTCAAATTTTGTATTTTTCTATCTATATAGACCAACAAAGTTGACTGAGGGTTCATTAACATAACGTGATATATTGTGGAAAGTTTGAAAAATGTAGCTCAATCCAATTTTTGTTATCATTGTTAACTTTTGTTCGGTTTGACATAAAAACTTCCTTGCATAACAATTTTTACGTTATTTACAACACTTTTTTACAACATCTCAAGAGATATATTTAAACAATTTGCAACATAGAATGTTGTTTTGTGTTATTGTCAGAAGTCTATTAAGTTAATTTTTGTGGATTGTAAATGCTTTTCCAGTTCACCCGACAGAAAATTTATTTCAATTAGTGATTATACAAAACACTCTAATTGTTTATTTATTTTCTACAACTCCTGAAAGTTTCATTGTGATTTGGTAAAACTTGTTTTGCAACGAGTTTTTTAAATACAAGTTGGTATACTAAAACTGAAATATCAGAAAAGAGTATTAAGGGGTTTAAGGATACATACATACCTCTAATTTGGCAGTCTTTAAAATGACCATAGGTTCTAGGTTCCACTCCCGACGGTGGCAGGATTTTAGACGCTAGCTTGTCAGATAGGTCAAATTCAGTCACTGTCTTGAGGAGAATTTATGCGATCGACTGCTCTGATCGGTAGTTTTCTGTGGTTTCTCCGATCAACACCAGACGAATTCCAGAGCAGTACCCTAATAAACGGGCCACGATCGCGCCCGATCTCTCCTTCGTCTTCCTTATCCTATCCTCTCCCCTTACACACACACACTCACATGCACTATACCACCACTCATGCTTGGACCCCCAAGGAAAACGTGCACTACACTTACAAGACTATGTCCGGGAGGTCCTAGGTTCGAGTCCTGATGGCGGCAGGATTTTCGACACTAGCTTTTCAGCTAGGTGGAATTCAGTCGCTGTCTGGAGGAGAATTCTAGCGACCGGCTGCATTGATCGGTAGTTTTCAGTGGTTTCTCCGATCAACGCCAGGCGAATGCCGGAGCAGTACCCTACCAAACGGGCCACGGACCGCACGCGATCTGTCCTTCCTTTTCCTTGTCCTATCCTCTCCTCTTACACACACACACTAACATGCACCACACTACCACATATTCCGGGAGACCGGTCGGGAGCTTAGAGCTTGTGCCGACTGGGGCCATGCCCCGCTGGTGGGAGAGTCCTGGTTAGGGGGAAACCCCACTAGCCGACGGTAGGTCGGTGCCGGATCTCGCCATCCAGCGGGGGAAGATCACCGCATTTTTCCCCAGAAAAAAAACATGCATTACACTAACGGGACTAATGACCGAAGCAGTTGACGCGCCCGGAAACACGAAAAAATCAATCAATCAATCTTACAAGACTAATTATCTTAACAGTTGACGCGCCGGGAATCACTAACAATCAATCAATCGAATTCGCTTAACCTTCGTGACTTCACATAGCTAACGAATTCGGATAGTCACCAGGTTTCGCGGTTGTGGCCATTCAGAAGGAATCATCGCAGCATTCGCCACGATGACCGAAGGACACATCGAAAATCCCGGTCAAGATGGCCTACACGGGGGTTGATCCCGAGCCTCCCGAACGCGAAGTCAGCGCGCTTCGCCCTGAGCCACTTCTCTCGATAGAAGTTTGTTACTTTTATTAAAGGACGTCTGTATATGATGGGAGTTCATGATCTCGGCTGTTTGCGCAGGGCGGTGAAAATGGGCCACGAGGAGGTGGTGTGCGTGTTGCTGGCCTGCGGGGCGGACGTCGAGGCCAAGACCACGTACAACTTCACCGCGCTGCACATCGCCGCCTACTACGACCACAAGGGCCTGTGCCTGGCGCGCCTCATCGACGCGGGCTCCGATCTCGGCAGCAGGAACCGCTCGGGCAAGACGCCGCTGCACTACGCCTCCGAAGTCGGGAACAAGATGGCGGTGCGCGCCCTCGTGGTGGCCGGCGCCAACACGGCCTCCTTGGACGACAACGGGAAGACGCCGTACGACGTGGCCAAAGTGAACGACGTGCGCGGACTCCTCGCGTCTGCCGGCAAGCGAGGGAAACCCGCCGTACGGTCCGGGTGAGCTAGACGATGTTCACGGACCTTGCACGGCTGCTTGCGATTCGTGGCGTGGATAAAATGAATGATGTTTATGGTTTTCTCGCGGCTGTTAATAAGAGATAATTATAGAAAGACCGCACGATCTGGCTGAATTAGAAGAAGTTCACAAACTTATCACATTTGCTTGCAATTGATGAAAGGACATGGTAAGACGTAGGTGAAATGAATCATGTGTGCGAAACTTCTCGCGTTTGCCAAAAAAAGGATCGTACGATTTGAGTAAATTATATAAAGTCCTCAAACTTCTTCCATCAATTTGCGAGGGCATCGTATGATGTGAGTAGAATATATGACGTACGCAGACATCTCGCATCCGCTCGTCTTTGGTGAGAGAACTCGCACGACGAAGGTACAGCGGACGATGCAGTGAAAGTCTGTGCATGCTTGCAATTTATAATTATGACAAGGAACTCGAAAAGCACTACGCACGCGATCAACTCACTACTGCTCGTAATTAACTACGGAGGATACGACGCGGCAAGTGATGATTAATGATCAAATGTACAAGTATCTAATGTTTGAAGCGGGTCCTTGTAAAACATAATTTTTAAAAGTCACCGCAAGACCAAAAATTATAAGCGCTAAATATGAGTGAACTTGCATTTGTTATTCATTGATGGATGGATATTGCACAATGAGGCAAAAGTAAATGATGCTGAAGTAAACGTCAGCAATGGGGATGGTTGGAAGGACATCTTTGGATAGCACCAAAATAGACGGTGTGTCTTCCTCGACGTCTATGTGGAATTAATGACGATGAAAGTTAACTATGTAATGTTGTAAAATAGATAATATATTGGTCTCCTCGAATTTTCGTGCAATTGACGATGGAAGGAATGACGTGGCTATGACGTACGAGCTTATGTACGTGGCTATGACGTACGAGGCTATGTACGTGGCTATGACGTGTCTAAGACGTACGACGAAGGTACGACGTGACGATGAATGTGCGCTCGTTGCATCTGCTTGCAGTTGATGAAAACGGAAGGAGTCTGTACCACGTGGCTGAAATGTTTTCTGCTTGGCATCTCCTTACCATTGATAAATGGTAATCCACTCACAATCTCACATTATATCAAATTAGTTATGTTTGAACATATTTTGCTATAAAACAATAATAAGAAAAACACTGTCAACAGCACTGTAAATGCTATTTTTTAATAAAACGTTAAGTCATATTGTACTTTATTCACAGTTAATACGAGAAAATAATTGGATATAATTACCATATTTGAATTGATATTAATAACGCGAATTCCATACGCATTTTTACTTTCCCGTCGCCAAAAAGGGCGAATTTTCGACAGAAAAAACACTCTCTGTCAGGCCCTGGTAAAGAAAACTCATAGTGCTACAATATCACATACTTTCTGAGATTATATCTAAATTTGCAATTTTCGAAAATTCGGAGAGCTCAACAACAATTAGACCTACGCCATTCTTGTAAGCATTCCTTGTTCTATCCTCGAAAAAATTGCTTTCGGGCTATCAGATTCAGTTTTGTTGGCCTTATAAATTTTAAGTTTGTTCTGACTGTTAGACCTTAATTAAAATTTAATAAAAAGGTTCTTGTCAAGTTAAACCCTCCCATGCACTAACATAAACGTTAAAGGTTTGAAAACCACTTTTAAAAACATAACATGTTAATAAAACAATCATGTTAATATATACATCGATTTTTTAAATTTTGAATATTCATGTTTTGAAACCCTGATGTTTTGTTCTCGATGAAGCATTTTAAAAGTGAAAGTCGTCATGGCCATTGCCGGGGCTCGTTAATCAGCCACCGCGAGTGAGTACAAGATGCTCAAGCATACTGTGCTCGAAACTGAAATGCTCGAGCGAGTACGAGTGAGCAAATGGCACGCCTTGCACATCTCTAGTAAACATAGTTTCACTTGCTGTCACTCCTGTCTTCTATGTGAAAAAACCTTCATCCAAATTGCGTACGTATTTTTTATTGAATGACTTCCTTTATTACGCACTATTTTAATATAAATTTTGAAAGTGCTCAGGTGGAAGAGCTAAATGGCCTATGTCTCGCTACCGATAGATACAATTTATTATTTATTTAATTATCGTTCCACTTCCTTGAAATATCGATGAGCTTTGCTAACACATCAATAGATGAGGTTGATGATATGTTTTTGCGTATTTGGAAAGAAATTTCGCACCGATGAGATATTTAGTTTATTACAAAAGGAAGTCACATTAAACATCTCTAGGAAGAAACTTGATAGTTTGACAATTTTGTAAACTGAGAATAACTTATTTCAAGTATTTAAATAAATATACAGTGTTATTTGATGTTTTTTGGTAATTTAGAATAACACTGTACGTAAGAACATCTGGTAGCGCCCTCGTACTATTAGAATTTACTCAGTTGTAAAAGCTAGAGCTAGAATTTAAAGTCTTAATTCTCTTCATTTGAAAATCAAATCCATACACTGTTCAACATTTGTAATTTATATCTATTCCCGAAAGCTTAAATAATAGCCATGGACAGATATGGAAGGGGATTTTGTGTTTAAGTGAAGAGTTTCCAAAAATTAATGATTGTAAAATTAAAGGAATTCTAGTCGAGCCAACAATAGAGAACTAGTGAAGGATGCAAAGTTTAAAGGACGGTTAAATGATTTCGAAAAACGCGTATGGACTTTCAAGAATTTTGGTGAGCATTTCTTTCTTGTGTGTTTTAGCTTAAAAAAGTAGGAAGGATTTTGCATAACGTCGCCCTAAGAGTGGTTTCAAGAATACGTGAATACATTTCCTTTATTTTACTACGAAACAACAGGAACATACAAGATAAGTCTTAAGCACAAGATTCTCATCGATGAGTAAAATATTTACATCACTACTTATTATTAAATAGTTTTTTGTATATCATCACTATAAACGACATTTTATGTTGCAAACAATCCTTCATAATCGTTCATTTTACGGCACAAATGACGTATTAGCATTTTACTGCACGAGTGATTGCGCCATCAGACATTCAACCAATCCCAACGAGAAATATCCTATCACCTTACCAAAGTGGCGTTAGATCATGTATTTCTACCAATGACCACTTGTTAAATATAGATACTGAAATATGTGATTCACTACTCATGAACCAACATGTGATCGCTGTTTCATTAGTAGGGAACAGATTTCCATGTAATTACATGTTTTTACAGGAACTAGATACCTGCATTCAATAATATTTTTTTAGAATTTACAAGACATTCTGAATGAATAAGAACTATTTTTATTTTACCAATTTTTACATATTTTGGTATAATAACAATTTTTTTACACATTTTACCTATTAGGATATATTTCATTACGTTCTAACAGATTTATACGTACAAACGGAACATTTTTCATGCGCGTTTGCAATATTTTTTTACGGAATCATTTTGCTTACAAATCAACAGAAATGCTGCTGTGCTTCAATGACCGCTAATCATCGCCATGAATTGTCAAACCTCCCTCCTTCCCACTTACTGCGTACTCGGAGTCAAAGATGAGCGGATTTTTGTGAACAAAAGTAATTTCAATCATAGGCTTGCTCATGTTTCAACATTCGTTAATCGATCGAAAACTAACAAATATATTTTACAACAAACTGTCTAACCGCGCTGTTCCATTTGGGGGAGGGGGCACATTCCCTTTAACCCTCTACCCCGGGATCCATCTCTGTGGCTATATCGCACTACTATTCACATGCATACCGGGCCCTCGTAAACATTATGGTATATAATTACAATGAACGTATTTTACATTTCAAATGAAATTCTTATGTGTGGTGAAATCAAGAGTAGTATTACTTCTGTAAAGGTAGAACCTACATTCCGCCTCTCCGAAACGTTGTGAAGAACTGATTGGCGACGCTCTATGCGCGGAAAATGCTTGTAGAAAACAATTTTAAACACAATAACGAATTTTTATTTTATATATTTTCTTTTTTTCTTACGTGTTTTGGAACAAATAAGTACATATATATGTACATGTTTTACATTTTTTATTACAATAAATTCCGTTCCCTATTCATTAGACATTAAAAAGGCTTATGAAATTGTTCATAGGAAAATATTGTTATCCATTCTCTCCAAAATACCTATACGGGGTAATCTATTTGCTTGTATCTTGAATTTCCTCGCACATTATTCTTTCCGAGTACGAATTCAAGACAAATCATCTCGAGTAAAGACGATCAATGGCCTCCCTCAAATCTCTGTCTTGAGTGTATTGCTTTTACTTATCGCAATAAATAAAGTAAGCAATATTGTTGAAATCCAATAAGCAATATTGTTGAATTGTATAAAAATTTTATCATTTAAAAAGTGGAGTGCTGAATCGAACTGTCTCTTTAGAATTTACGCAACCTTGAGCCAATTTAAACTCAATTATGGGTCAGTTGTGTAGAGTGCAGCTCCTAGATATTTATTGCAACAATTACCCCTTTCAGTTCCACGGTAGCCATATGGCTACATCACTTTCTTGGTCTAATTATACCGCTTGAATATCATTTTAACCATTAATTGTGACTTCCATGCATTTCTGTGACTTATTTGAATTATTTAACAAATAGATTATAGGATTTTTCTATAGTTGTCTGGACTTGTTTTCTCTTTGGTGTGCATTCAAATGTGAATCACGACACTGCAGGGTCTAATTATTTTTAAAATTTCTCAGCAATAGTGAATTTCTGAGATAAATGTATTTTCCTTTTTGAAGAATAGAGTTTGTTTACAGTACAGATTATCACAATATTTGGATTTATGTAAAAACTTGGGAGATATTTGCATGAGATATGTGTCATTGCCATATTGCTACAACGGGCATACAGAGCATACATAACTTACAAATAGAGGTTTCTTCAAATCTATCGAAACTGCGTTTAGGTAATGATATAAACCTAATTTGAAGCAAAGATGTTTTTTATTATAATAGAAGCTTGAATAAATTTATAAATGTATAAATCACTAGTAAACCCAATAACTTGGTATCTTCTTCGATGTAGCAACGAGTAGGACGAGATGACAAGACTATTGTTATCAGAGAAATATTGTTGTAATCTGAACAGATGCAGAATCATAATAATGAAAACTTCAAAATAAACAATTGACTACATAATTGAGGGAAAAAATATGTTCAAAAAATTAGGAAAGGTACATCAAGTTCCAAATCACAACTAATATAAATAAATTCAAAGGTTCATTATTAGTTTATATCTGTTTTCGACATGACGAAAGAGAACATGAAAATATAAAAATGAAATTTTGTCTCAAAGAAATAAATGCCGTTTGTTGAAAAAGAAAATAATGCTTTCCAGGTGCACCAGAAGCAGTTCAAACGCTCTTCTTACTGTGAAAATTAGCAACATGTCAAAGTAATCATTTAAAGATAGCTTTTCAAGGATTAAATGTTTAAAATGTTGAGTGAGAATATACATTACAAACCCAAAAAACTGATTTTATAATTGACTTAGCAAAATTTGTTAATTTTAGGGGCTAGTATTTCTCGAACAATATAATATATTAAGTTCCCCATGTGCCTACTATAGTCATATGGCAACAATTCATAAAAAATAAACTAACGTGTGGAAAACGCTAAAAATTTGTTTTTAAGTGTTCCGATGTTCCCCTTTTTCAATTCTATGCCTTAAATCAGGGGATTTCAAACTTTTTTTGTCCACAGCTTCCTTGACCTAAACGAAACTTCCCCCAGCCCTTCCCCCAGCAACAATAAGTTTCAAATATTAATGTTAATATAGGTCTACTGAATATTCAACATAAATGAGTGATGATATAATAGGCTATTAGTAAAGGACTTGCCCGGTTCAATTAATCCATAATTAGTAAAATAAATCATATACATTACAAATATCATTTAGTATGATAAATGACACAAGGATTACAGTAAGTCACATCTAAAGATGTTTTTTAGTAAATCACCGCGACGCCCCTACCGTATTGTCGCGACGCCCCTGAGAACCGCGACGCACAGTTTGAAAACCCCTACCGTAAATGTTTTATTTCTTCCTACTAAATAATTTGGTATTGAAAGAGTTAATTCCAATCATCAACTCTTCATGTTGTCTAATCCTAGGCGCTTTTATATCTATCTGTAGCAATAGTCCTTAGTGGAAGCTGGAATAATGTCATTCAACATGAGAAATAAACTATTTTGCCTATATACTTGGTTTTGTTCTGCAAACATCTCATCAAGTCAATACATCAGTAGTCATTCTAAAACAAGAATATATTAGTCTTGTCCGAATTTTCCGAGGCCCCTTCAAGAAAGACTTCTTAACTATTAAAAAGATTTTGATATTTAAAAAACACCTCTCCTTAAGGCATCTCCCGATTCTTCCACGGGAAATGTTCAGTCAAAAATCACATGGAACATAGATTTGGAATTAAACCAATCTTCATTTCCATTATTTACATCATATTCTCTGAATATTTACACGAATGAGTAATGTGAAAAGTATCAAAAATGATTTTCTGATGGATCAAAACGCGACAAAAAATCTGGATGTGCTGCAGTTTCTACAACATCATCAAACATTATGTAATGCCGCCCTCTAGATTTCCTCTCTATTTTTTTCCTGTGAGGTCTGGTCTGCCTTCAAAGCCATCGAATACAGCACCCAAAATGTCAATAATAGCCACATTGCCGTTTTTTCTGACTCCATGTCAACACTCAGAGCTATCCAAAATAGATTCTCCAAACATCCAATCATTCAAAACATCAAAAATCTTCTTTACAACAAAGAGAAAACAGGTTTTAACATTATACAATCATGGCTCCCTTCCCGTAAATGAATCACCGGAAATGAAAAAGCTGACTTAACTACTAAAAACGCAACTCATTTATTGAATATTGACCAGCATATACATGGTTCTTTGAATTATTATATAAGAACTTTAAAGAAGTGTATTTTTAAGGTTTGGAATCACCAATAGAAAGCTTCAATATCCAAACTCCATGATGAGAATTGACCATTCTTCCCTCACCCACATCCATCTGATAAAAAAACGACCCAGACACCTCTCCAAAATGTGGAGGAAGGTTATCAACGTCTCACATTTATACTTGAGTGTTCAGACCTCCTAAATCTAAGAAAATCCCTTGGACAAGAATGAAATTTATGAAATATTTAATTCAATTGAAGGTTGTAAGTCAATTTTAAAATATATTAAGATTTCTGGACTTTATTACAAGATCTGAATTATTGTAAATGTACTATTCTTCTATATTGCATTGTCCTATTCTATACTTTTACTGAATTTCTCTTCATTTTAATTTATAAAATCTCTGGTATAAATCAACCTTGGTCGCTAATGACCTTAGATGTTTTAAAGCGACCTAAAATAAATATTTCTAAAACAAATCTTGGGGAAGCAGTGTAAAGGGAACACCGACCACTGTCTTCTCGCACAGATGCCAAATACCCCAGACGTCACAAGAAAATTGTTTCGCAAAATGAAGTTTCATTCTCTGAAAAATGTATAATTCTTTTATACAAAAACTAGCGTTTACAAATCGTTTATGAAGTTGCTTTATTGCATTTGTACATATTTGAAAACTCGTTCCTAATTTCGATTGTTTTCGAAACATGTACTCACGCAATATAGCTTAACATTATAAATTAATTTGCATAAACTACTATTCTGCCTTGAAATGAAATAGTTCTTTTCTCTGAGGCTTTGAATTCACTTTCTCATCACGCAAGTTTTTCTTTCAAAATTTTCAAACAAAAATAACGTCCCGTAAAAAAGAATACAATGATAATAAAATAGCATAATAATAAAAATAGAAAATGCGTAGAGGCTAAATATTATTATTTTATAAAATTGCATAATAAAGATAATATGAAAAATACGTGGATTTATTTTTCTTAAACTGTTATTTAAGCACGGTAAGCGCTCCATCTTCGATCTTAAGAGGGTTATTTTTTTGTCTTTTTGTATCCATTGTTTCACATATTTATTGTTCTTGTTTTCTTATATTTCTTCTTACCGTTTGAAGTTTCAATTTTTGCTCACTTTCCATTCATTCATTTACTGATCTCCCTTATTTTTTGTGAAATTCCAAAGATATAATTTACTCTCATATATTTTTACTTCATTTTAAACTAAGAAGGAGTAAATATAAAAGACGCAGCAATGTTGCGAAACAAAGCGAGACTAAATAAAGAGAAGTGTCTACTTTACCTATCATTTAAGCGATCGAAAAAAGTGTAAAAATTAACCTTAGTTTAGTTATGCTGGGAAAATTGATTCCATATGTACTTATTTCATTGAAGAAATCTTCCCAATAATAAAGTTTACTATTCCATTTAAAATTCTGTTTCCTACCTGCAGTACCTGTTCATGATTTTTATATATTATTTGATTATCCTTATGGCTACATTTAATACAATAATGCTAAACTATAACAAGCAATTTATGTTTTCTATGTCAATAACGTTTTGCATTTTATCATTTATGAATCATTTAATACGAAATAAAAGTTGAGTAAGATATTCCAAAAAAATCAACAGAACATTTAACTCGCACAAAGCTCTTGATTATTCACGGCCTCCTATGAAAATGTATTATAATAATCTTAGTTTCCCAACACTGTGATATTTGGGTTCTAAGAGGATGGTGTTTTTCACTTTCAAATTAATATATTGATTACTTCAGGTTTTGTTAAAGTGATCGTTGGTGTCAATGATTTTTCAGTGCCTCTAATTTGACAAGGAATCTTCCCCGTTTACTAACTATATTAAGTTCTTAGGAACTTCGTAAAAATATTTTCTGTTGATCTGTGATAATTACGATGACAGCTTTGGAGAATGCATATGATGGCAAATTCGTCGACAGATATCCCGAATGTCGTGCTGCTGGAAAACTCTTCAAAATACCGGGCAACACTCTGGAAGGATGCCTCAAAGTCCCAGAGAAAGACTTGATATTCTTCGTCGAAAGGCCTGAAGGATACCCTTGCTGCACGAAGTTTCAACCAGAGCAAGCCGTACCCAAACAGGAAAGCCATGCGTGGCCACCTCACGAGCACACAGAACTGTGGAATCTGTTCAAGTCGAACGAAAAGTCTCCGTTTCAGCACCTCGCCAATGAGTTGGCTGAAACCCGTTACTCATCACACTGGCGAACACCCCTCGGCCGTCGCATTCACCTCCCGGCCGCACCTACTTGCTTCAACCCCGAATCCCTAACGCACGGCCTTCCTTCAACGCGAAGAGTATCTGCCGGAATGTTGGTCAACCCCCCGAAAACAGCCTGCCAAGTTCTCCAGGAGAATGAGGTTGGGAAAGAACTCTACAAAAAATCCCACGGAGATTACGACCCGGGCGAACAAGTCTTGAGAAACTACGAAGGCAAATTCGACCCCTGCGAAAGATTCGGATGGAGTCCTCCGGCCTGTCGAGAAGGCAGCAAAATGCGCCGTGTTTTGAAATGGATCGTTCAAGATCCGGTCAGCTATGTAAGCATTCGCCGAGCTGATTTCACCAATCTCAACAAGTGCTCTCTCGCGAGGCGCCAAACCGCACCGCCTTGTCACAGGATTTCCGCCCCCGAAGAGTGCAAATTCGGAGTCCACGTGACTCCTAATCCAAGTGTCTCGCTGCTGTTAGGAGGTGACAACTATTGCGCGCCCAAACAGGACCAACTCATGTGCTTGAAACATATTAACAAGCTACGCATATGTCTGAAAAAACGGCACTTCTCGTTTCTGGAACTACTCAACACTTTTAAATACCACGATGAAAAATGTAGTGGACAGTTACCTATTGCAACGGTTGACAAAATATGCAGAAATCATAGAATATATATTAACAAACCTATTGTTAAGCTTATGGAAATCTTGGGTATATTGGATGATAAACAGTGTGTACAAATTTGCAAATTTGTAGATCTTCTGAACTGGCAGTGTATTGTACCTACACTTCCAAAAGCAGATGTGCCATGCAAGATAGACTATGATTACAATACTGTATATTCATTGTCTATGACTGGAGATGATTATGACACATCTTGTTTGAGAGCAGCCGGAAGACCGAACGCCCGTAATGATACGATGTATCCTCGACCACGACGGGATCTACGAGCCGATATTGGAAGCTTAGAGGGCGAAACTGATGCATACACCGTGTTGTACCCTTCAATATTTACGAATTATGGTTTGAGCCATAGGGATTTTTTCCTGCCCCGAAGTATGGCGAAGCTGGAGCAAATATTTTCTGGAATCGGGGTGACGTTACCCGGAGATGTATTTAGTAAGTTATGGGAGGAAGGTTGTCGACTGGATCAAACTGGAGGAGTGTGTGTGGAGACATTCCGAAATCTCTTACAGAAAATGGCTGCTAAGAACTTCTTAAAGTCTTGAACTTGAATGTAGTAACATTCAAATTTTGATATATTTATTCTATGCTGTGTTAGTACTGAAAAAATACATTAGTTAAAAAGTGGTGGTATTTATTCTTTTACTACTTTTAAAATAGTATGAGTCTTATCATATATATTTATTTCACTAAAAAAACTACATTATTGCCAGTAGTAGCTCGTGATCATAGAAGTAGTTGAAGTATAGCTTCCTTATCGGTCATGCAAAACAATCTAGCAAAACACGCTAACATCACAAATCTAATTAAACGTCTCCGACAACTTCTAGGTCACTCCATGAAATTATGTTGAGTGGTCTAGCATAATAAATTTTCAAATTAGATATGTTCGACACTTTGAATTTAGTACCAGTTTGTTAACGATTTAATGTGTTCGTTAAATTGCTCTGAATAACACTCATAATTCCCTCTAAGTAATTGTGTAATGTACGTAATTTGGTAGTATACACAAAATATCTTGTAGGAAACTACGTCTTTCTTGACATTTCATTTATAATAACTGATGCACTGAAAAACTTGACAGAACCTCGTCACATCACTTGCTGGATTTAGTGAAGTCAGACAGTCTGAAGCACTAGAGAATGCAATAACAGGAATTTTAATACACTAAAACGATGAATTGAGATATCACTTACTCCCTCCAAAAATCCATCATTTATTTATCATTAAATACTCATTGTATTGTATTTTATATTTTGTATCAGTTGATTACCCGGAGATTTATCATAATATTGTATTAGACAGTCCAGACCTGCCTGCTTCAGACTCCTCAGCTGCTTTTTTGAACTTAGGAATACAGTGTTTAATATGTGTATTCACTGTGACTTATTAGCAGCAGAAGTCGGTCTCATCTAAAACTCATTTTAATATCCAAAAGTGAATTTGAAGACAGGGCCAAAAGGTGCCTCAGTAGTTTATATTTATTGACAGAATGTTACACGAAAATGAAACACTTAAAGAGTAGTTTAATGAACAAAGGATTGAGATAAAATTGTTAGGAAATACCATCTGATAGTTTATTAATACAGCTACAAAAACACTCTATGTTAATTTCAAAAACCTTTTCAAAGTGTGTGTTGCGTTCAAATCTCTGCTTTTTAAACAAAACTAAGAAAATGACTGACTTTGATAAAATCCAAGTTCTTTTCATGAATTAAATTATTGTCAGACAATTATGTTTAGAATGATGTTTGTCAACTTCAAATTACATAATATAGACAGACAAGGGTTAAAAGTTGATGTCTTCTGATTACGTGTGAGTCAAGAGCTTCAAACACAGTAACATTAAGTTGATAGTCTGAATGCTGTGAGATGCAATCATGGTTGTGTTCGTGAAGGAATTTATTAAAACTTATCATCGTTAAAACAAATATTTTCCTATTATATAGAAATAAATATTTGATATACATATAACTTTTGATTTACAGATGTTATTAGGTAAAAGCGATTTAGGATAACCATCACCCAATTTGTGCAAAATGGGATTTAGGTTTGTTCATATCTTAGTATTCCTCATGAAAAGAAATTTATTTATGATGAAAACGTGCTATTACAATAAGATTGTATCATATTTTTCCACGGTTAATGTGACCTTTAATAAATTTTGTCATTTACTTTTGGTACGGCAAATATTTCAATGAGTATAATGTCATGTTGAGTTTACTCTTTGCTGTCTGTATTGCTTCCATGGCCGATGGGATAAGCATTCAGATATTCACAATATTATCCTTTGGCCATGAGAATTAGTTCTTTGATTCCTGATAATCTTTAGATGGCGCTGAACGAGTACATTCCTACAGATAATGTTCAAATATTAAAATATTCTATCGTGTCAAAGAAAAATTTGACGGATATGTGTCTATTTATTTCAGAATATGATAACAAATTATTTCTTTTCTAAGATGAGCAAACAAATACACGTGTGCAAAAATGTCTCCTGACGTGCTTACTACGTGGAATGTCCAGATTCACAAATCATGCGTGGAATGTACCTACATAGTTATGTTTTCGAAGTATGTTTTAATTTGTAGAAATGATTAACATCCGTGATATGGTTGAAATTGTAAAAATACGCCTTATAGCAACTGTATTCGACTGAAGAAAATTTGTTCTTTTGTGATGAATGAACTTACAACAAATTACTTGAAAATGAATTTACAACAAATTTCACATTCAGTCATTCATTAAAGGTAAGTTAATAAATCATTACAATTTTGTGACTTTTATGTAAGTACTACTACTTCACTTATACTCACATTTCATTTATGACATCACATAAAAATATATTTTAGTAACAAAATAAAAGAGGTGTTAAATTATGCTTCAAAAAATTATCGTCACATTTTCCCACGGTGTTTTCATTATTTTTATAAACGGTATTGTGTAAGAAAATGAAATTATTGTAATATATTTGAAGCATGGAATCGTGTGGAATCACCATACTACTTTAAGAGAAAACTCCTGTTTCTTAAAAATGTAGTACCTTCTCATGCGATACGTACGCGTACTCATATGGGTTTTTGATTTACGTAGTTATTTGTAATAAACATAATTGTCACAAATGATGGTTTTTTCATAAGTTGGTCTTTCTCTAACCCACAGCATATTCTTCTTTTTCTCATATCCTATAGATTAAAAGTTAATTAATAATAATGTTAACGTTTAATATATCGATCCTTTCTGGAGCTTCTGCCCTAGCTAAGTTACTTAAATACCCACTAACTATTTCTTAAATAATTTTTAAACAATTTTTATATTGGTTCAAAATACTTATGTGTGAATTTTAAAATATATTTTGAATTGCAAGTGTTATAATTTTCTTCATATTAATTCTTATTTCGTATGTTCAAACTGTGTGTTTAGAAGAGAACGCAGAGTCAAAACCTACTGAAATGAAACCTACTGAAAAAAATCATGAAATTTATAATATGTAGACTTATTATGATTCTTGGAACCAATCAATTTTTTCCTTTTTCTTTCTTTAAAATACATTATCTGAAGAAGAGAAATCATGTCTTAGTTTCTGGGAATGTGTGTGCTATGCAACCTGGAATACATCTAGGTTTGCATGACGAGGCGAGTGGTGTAAGTCAGGGCTGAGCGGGGCATAGTCGGAGATGGGAGAGGCGGAAGTATGTCTTAACTGACAGGTATATAAAAAGGATAAATGTAACTCGTGTGAAATGTGCTGTATAATGGATGGTGATTCAAAACGTGATGTGGATTGGTTTACGTTAGCTTACAAGCAACACTCACCGTACTTGATACTTAGATTGATATGAAAGGGTATGGCCGAATAAGGTGGTGAAAAGTGCCCCCAAAAACAAATCGACAATCATAATGCTCATATGAAAAAGAACAAATAATGCAGTTAATTCGCAAAAAAAGCCAGTCTTCTAGTGCAATTGTTGTGAGACAACGCGAAACGTGTTTTTCAAGATATATTTTTTCTCAGCTTCTTTTACATGTTTCAGGTTGAAAAAAAATGCATAAACGGGGAAAAGTAGTTGAATTTGAAGGCTTTTTTATCAACAAATTTTTATTTTTTTATTTATCTGCATTGATACATGCAATAGGAGCTGAGAAAAAATAAAACATGAAAAATACGTTACTTGTTGTATCACTACAACAGATTGACCTAGAAGACTGATTTTTTTTTGTGAATTTACGGCATTTTTATTCTCTTTCATATGAGCATCGCGATTATCGATTTGGTTTGGGGGCACTTTTCACCGCCCGCCACCAGTCCCGCGGCCGTTTCTCGTTCTTCGCGCCGCTGCTACCAGCCTCTTTGTCGGGTGGGTGTCAATTGCCTCGGAGTGCATGTAGGATGTTAAAAACGGGTGTGTACATGGCAAGTTTGAAAAGACGAGAAGGGCGAACACAGTAACGAATTATCCACATACAATTATTGGAAAGCTATAAGACCTTGAAAATGTTATCTCGATATAGAATAAACAAATAAATACACTTTACTTTTGCATTAGAAAACAATCACAATATGCTGTGTAATAAAAAACGTCTAAAATGTAGAGTGTTACTTAGAAAGTCACATGTACATTTCTTTCTCAGTTTTCTTAAAAATAGTTTTCAATGCCCTTACAACTGACTTCGGTAGAACTATTACACACGCATGGAACTATTTACTTCAAACTAGAAAGGTGCCAGCGGGTGTGTTCTTTGCCATCTGTCGTGAAAGTACAAAAGAGCTACGAAATCCGACACCGGATGATAGACTCGCATACCGATCCTGTCGCAGCACTGCAACGCTTTGCCTGCTGCCGTAGGCGCGAAGGTTGTGGAAGTTCTTGATGCAAAACTAAAGCACATTTTCTAATACTTCGTAGCACTTCAAAATTTGTATATGAGCGTTTTGCATGGTGTTGCACCTGGCAAAATTTTATGCGAATCTTCGTATACACTATGGTGAATGTTGAGTGTTACAAAAAATTCACGTCGCCTCACAAAAGCGTCAATGCGATACGTCTACTTGAATCGTTTCGTTCTTACCGCTCTTTTGACGTCTCCGGCTAGGATCCGGCCTCGGGTATTAACACAAGCATCTTTGAGTTCAACCAACGCATTCTACACCAAAATACAAGCAAGGCTAATTTTATCTCCCTCTCCTCACGTAACTGAAAGCTGAACAATAAAGACAAAAATTCAATATTGTCGTTGCCATTGGACAAGGTGTCTCCTGCAAGTTCCTGGACCTGTCCTTATACTAAGTTAAAAAAACACCAGCGGATGACCATAAAAATGCAGCCGAAAAGTTGTGACAATTACTATAGACGTTTTACTTCAACACATCCGTAATAATCTATCATTTGTTGTACATAATTTTAATATCAGACTTTCTATAATTTTAATTGAATGTATTGAAATTATTTTATGAATTTTAAGCAACTGAATGTATTTTAATTAAATGTATTGTATACTCATTTATGAGTATTTAACTTTGAACTGACAAGTGTTGATATTTCATTAATATTTTTCTGCCAAACATATGGACAAAAACTGAACATCTCAGTAATGACCGTGGTTATCAATGGTGATACAATCGGCTTTTATATTTTTCCTTGCTTGAAATGTGTTTTTGAAATTCGCGCCGGCTTGTATCGCGTACTACACGCTCGGGTGCTTTGTGACAGTCATTTTTTTCAGTTTTTAGAACGCTTCTCTAGATGGCAGTACACATTAAAAACAAAGCATTTTGGAAGCAAGCACCATGCCGGGACCAAATACTCGTAAGTAACATAAATGTATGTTTAAAGACTGTAAATGTATAAAATATTTAGTAGAAGCATAAAATAAGTAATTTCAAGTATTACACGTTGATGTTAAGGTATTTTGTAGTGAAAGTATTGTTTTGAATGTGATGTATCAATGACAATTCACCACGCCTATGTGACTAGATTTGACCAAAACTTCCATGAAGTTTACAATTTTCCTGGTAGAAAAATGGGAATGAATGTTTTTTTAATCAAATTAAAATATATAACTTAATATGGTTCTTGTGCAATATTATTATTATTGTTATCATTATCATCATCTTTATTAAATAATTTAATTGCATTCTGAGCTGTAAACGTAGACCTAATCATATGTTTTAATTTTCAGCTCTTATTGATTCAGAGATTACAAAACTTCTGGAACAACCTTTTGTTACGAACATATCTGATATAGAATTTGATGATGATGATCCGGATGCGGATATCCAAGCCGCTACAGAACAAAATTCAGAAGAAGGAGAAGAAGAAGACATTTCTGATGAAGATAGCAGAGCTACCTTACAACAATCTGCAAAGTCGCAGAAACCAAGGGACCCTACACTACGATAGCGTCACAAAGCAGACTTTTCACCCCACTTTACGGCTACAAGTTCGTCTTTACCTCAAAAGGAAGAAGTGAAGAAACCAATGGACTACTTCAATAAATATTTAAGTGAAACATTTTTTAATGATATGGCTGAGAATACAAACGGAAGGTGTGTTTTGACAACAGGTACATCATTAAATACAGATGCTGATGAAATTAGAAGATATTGGGCAGCTAGTATTGCAGTGTCACTGCTTGGTTTCCCCAAACTTAGAATGTTGGGAACGGCGAACAATATATCCTTTGGTAGCAGATAACATAAGTAGAGATAGGTTCTACACCCTTCGCTCTAATTAAAAAATTGTTGATGACAATTTAGTATCTGAATCCGAAAGGAGTGCTGACAGATTCTTGAAACTCAGGCCAATGTTGAACATGGTTAGGAATGCATGTATACAACATGTTCGGCCTGCCTTTGTATCAATTGATGAACAAATGATACCATTTCATGGAGAAGTTCATATGAAACAGTATGTTAGGGGGAAACTTCAACCTGTAGGAATAAAGGAAATTGTAATGACATCTACTTGTGGATTACCTCTAGACTTTTTATTGTATGAGGGTGGTGGAAGAGAAATTTTTTTCTGGAAAAGCTCCACTTCCTTGAAAAGATAGATTTAGGGGGAACAGTAGTGTTGAAGCTGTCAGATACTTTGCATGCTGGTTCAGCCATTTTCATGGATCGTTACTTTACTTCAGTGGCATTTCTTGATACCTTGTTAACTCATAGGTCAATTTTAGCTTGTGGCACAATTATGGAATTGAGAACTCCCAAAATTGTGCAATGAAAAAAAAATAATGAGTTAAAACGTGAAGGTAGAGGGAGTTACCATCAGGTAGTGAGAATGGATGAAACTAATGCAATTGTTAAATGGTACGATAATCGACATTTGTTAGATGCACTGACCGCAAAGTTTTTCTCTGTTTTGCTACTGAAAGAAATTGTTTTAAAGATTTTCACAATTCATGATCCATGATTATTTGTAACTTTTAAATATTATTTGACAATAAAGAAAATTATTATAAAACTCTAAATTACTTTTTCCTTTAATGATTTAATATTAATATACCTTTAGAAATGAATAATATTCTGGTTTTTTAAATGACATTGGCGTTCAACTTGTCTTAATAGCGACCTGATGTATCAACACTGATACGTGGCTTCTGGTTCATGTGTGAAGGTAGATATTTTTTTTCAGAAAGAAAATAGATTTTTGGGGTGCAGAGGAGTCTGTTAAACCATGACAAACAAATTTTATAGCAAAAATGTGGCCTCAGGTCTCTAGAGGATAGCCGTGCATAATTGCGTAAGTGTTGCCGGTGCAGGATGTCGTGCAGAAACTGACCTCTCGATCACGTTCCTTAGATGTTCGATGGAATTCATGTCGGCAAATCAGGGTATTCAAATCATTCGCTTCAGTTCTCCAGAATGTTCTTCAAATGAATTGCGAACAATTGTGGGGCTCTGTGACATGGCGCATTGTCACCCATACAAATTCCATCGTTGTTTGGGAACATGAAGTCCACGAATTTTGGCCAATGGTCTCCAGGTAGCTGATTATAACCATTTCCAGTCCATGATCGGCTCAGTTGGACAAGAATACTCAGTCCCAATCCACATAAAAACAATCCACATCTTTATGCAGCCACCATTAGCGTGCAGCACTTCCCCGCTAGGTGAAAGGAGCGTAACTAAATTTGCGTAGTCAGACGGAAGAGCGGCCTGGTGACCCAAGTCTCGTCCCATAAAATAAGGCACTAACTAACTAGCTTGCGCCAGTGCCTTGTTGATCCATTGAGTCCATGCTTCATGGGATCTACGTCACAATTGAACCTTACCATCAGGTTCTAGCCAACAAAACTCGGAACTCGTCTGACCAAGCCACTATTTTCCAGTCGTCTAGGATTCAATCGATATGGTCACGAGCCCAGGAGAGGCATTGCAGGTGACGTGCTGTTAACAAAGGCACTCAAGTCATATGTTCCCACATCCCTTTAAAGCCAAATTTCGCCACATTGTTCTAATGAATACGTTCGTCGTACGTCCTACATTGTTTTCTGCAGTTATTTCACGCAGTGTTGATTATCTGTTAGCACAGACAACTCTACGCCAACGCCGCAGATATAGGTCATAAGATGCAGGCTCTCTGCCATTGCGTTGTCCATAGTGAGAGGTTATGCCTTAAATTAGATATCTCTGTACACTCTTGTCACGTTGGATCTCAGAATTTTGTATTTCCAGTCCATTCTTGGTAATGGAATGTCCCATACGTCTAGCTGCAACTATCATTCCGTCAAGCAGCCATATGAAAGCTCAGCCCTTTTATTCTTTTTGTATGCGATACTTCTGCCATCTATATATTTGCATATTTATAGCCTGTTTCTTTTGTCACCTAAGTGTATATGGGATTACTTATCACAAATTCATTGTCAAAAAGTAATCATCTTCAACCTTCCTTCATGACCTAGAAATTTTTAACATGTATTCTAAAGCACCTGAATATATAACACATAAAAGAATGTTACGGTTTTGTACAATTTGTAAGAAACTATCGACACAAAACTCCATTCTTTTGCTACTAGTGAAAAGTGAATCCCTCTCAAAGTGCGCATTACATAGATTTTAGGCGAAAAAATTGAATTATTCTGAGATATCGTGTGGTGGAAAACACTCTGCAAGCCAAGTGGTTGTGGTAAAACTCCGCTAGCCAAACTGTAGGATGGCGCCGGATCTCGCTTTCCAGCAGGCGAAGATCACTGGCACTTCCTGCGATAAAGCATGCGCTACACATACGGGACAAATGAGCGGCCGCCCCGGCCTTAGCCGGAAACACCATTCCTTGAGTCAGAATAATCTTCGAGCACTAAAAATCTTAACAGGTAGCCAGGATCGGAGATTGCCTACTTTTGATTCAATATCTCCGCGCATCAAAAATTAATAATATAGATATTTTGGGATTATTTGAGACAACCTGTATAAAGCACAAATTACATGCTGCGGAGGTAGGCGGAGTATGAAGAGGCGGCAGGAAGATGCGCGGCGCATCGGCGGAGAGCGGAGAGGGGGAGATGACGTAGGAAATGATGCGTACCCTGCGATGTGTAACATTTACTCTGAGACGCTCTGTATACGTACAAACGGCGTGCGGCCCCCGTGCGCAGGTGGGCGGCAGCACGCGTTGCGCGGCGTGTCGGCGGAAGGCTGCAATAGCAAAGTAGTCTATCAGGCTATCTAGCGCGGACGGTGGAGCGTATGCTTTGCTTTGACGCATTTATTCTAAAACACGCTCTATCAGGCGCAAACGGCGGAGGGTGGTTCTGCGCAGGTTGGAGGCACGCTTGGGTCTGTAATATTTATTGTGAGACACACACCGTATACGGAGCAATCGACGTGAAGCGCTGATGCGCTGCTGAACGGCAGCATGTGGCTAGGTGGGGTGGGCGGCGAGGGTGACCTGGCGCAGATGTTAAGGCCTCTCCACAATAGCCCGGGAACGGGAATGCGAACGCGAACGTAAAGATAGTTAAAAGATGGGCATCCCAGGCAGGCGTTCACAACACGACGGGAACGCGAAGCTTGACGTGAACGGGAACGCGAAGGATGGTCAACATTTATCTCAGCCCGGGAACGCGAAGCCTCTCGACCAATGAAAGTGTAGCAAATGGCGGCGAAGCTTTCCAGTTGATCGAGCGCGCGACAGGCGACACTGGTCTGAAGCGGAATTGAGGGTGTAGTGCGATATTGAGGTTAGAGCGTGGATTTGCAAGGTTGTGGTTTGAAGCGGGTTTTATTGGTCATTGTTGAGTAGTTTTAGCTATTTTTATTAATTACAGCATAATTGTTTTTCTATTCCTATTAACATTTACAATTAAAATTTCCCACAATTTTTTAAAAACTGTTTCGTTAAAGTACATTGGAGCTGTTTTTTTATTGACAAAATTTTAGTTTCTCGTAGTTGTATTTTCCGTACGTTTGTAGTAGTTTTGGCATTCTTTGTACTTATAGTTATATTTTCTAATTAATATTCTTTCGTTAAATTACTTTTTATTCATAGCAGCTCACGCAAATACATCAGATGGCAATGCAAAGAGTAACACAATAGTATAGCTAGAAGTGCTTTGGTTTCTGCAACTGTTTCTTAAAGTTCTTGTTTTAGCCGCTACTGGTTCATAGCGCTATTCCTCTTTCCGTTGGCGTTTATTGTGAAGCGAACGTATCTCCCGTTCCCGTTCTCGCCTTCACGTTCCCGTTCGCGGGCTATTGTGGAGCGGTCTTTAGAGTTAACGGTATTTTGAATCACTCGTTCTGAGACACTCTGTATAAGGCACAATCGTCGTGGGGGTTTGGTGCGCAGGTGGGCGGGAGCATGCGGCGAGAGTGACTTGCACGCGGTTTTGTAGCACTCATTCTGAGACATTCTGTGTAACGCAGGGGTTTTCAAACTGTGTGTCGCGGCTTCCAGGGGCGTCGCGACCATACAGTAGGGGAGCCGCGGTGATTTATTAAAAATGATCTTTAGATTTGATTTACTTGAATCCTTGTGACACTTATGGATTTTGTACTATCATACTCTATATTGATAAAGTATATGATTTATTTTACTAATTAATTGAAGTTGGCAAGTCCTTCGCCAATAACCTAGTATATCATTACCCATTTGTGTTGAATAGTTAGAATTCCTATATTAACCCTTATATTTAAAATGTATTGTTACTAGCGGAGCCGGGGAAAGTTTCGTTTAGGTCAAGGGAGCGAATGGATCGTTTAGGTCAAGGGAACGAATGGACGAAAAAAATTGAGAATTCCTGGTATAAGGGGAAAACAGAGGGACAGCGGCCTGGCGCTTGTGATGCAGGCTGCGGGGCGCATTCTGGACTCTGGATCACTCATTCTGAGACACGCTGTATAAGGCACAATCGTCGTGGGGCTTTGCTACACAAGTGAGCGGCAGCATACAGCAAGGATGACTTGGCACAGGCGTTAGAGAGCACGCTGTTTTGTAGCACTCATTCTGAGACATTCTGTATAAGGGGAAAGCGACGGGAGGGTGGCCTGGCGGTTGTGGCGCAGGTTGCGGGGCGGATTCTAAGCTCTGGATCACTCATTCTGAGACACGCTGTATAAGGGATAACGGTGAGGGGGGGCTGGTGCGCAGGCGGGTGGCAGCATGCGTCGCGGCGCGCCAGCGGAGGGCAGCGAGGGCGGCGAGGGCGAGTTGGCGCCGCTGGCGCAGGCGGTGGCGCGCCTGGGGCGCACGGTGAGCGCTCTGGTCGGCGCGTCTGCGCGCGCGCACGACGCCGTCTTCTGCCTGGCGCACGGGCTGCGCGCGCACGCCCGCGACACGGGCGCGCTCGAGCGGCAGCTGGCGGCGGCGGAGCGCGAGGCGAGCGCGCTGCAGCGGGCCCTGCTGTCCTCGTCCTCCTGCCGGCGGTGGCTGCGGGACGCGGCGGAGGGCGGCCGCTCCGGAGCGGCTGCTGGGGCTCTCGAGACGGGGCGGGCCGTCGGGGAAGAGGTGGCCCGTTGGCTGGGCTCTGGCGACGACGCCATCGCCTCCGCGCTCGCGCTCGGACCGGGCTACGCCCCTCCGGTCCTCACGCCCAGTTCTTCCGATGCCTTCGCCCAAACCTCAGACCCTTTCTCCGCTCACGTGTCCGACACTGTTTCCGCTCTGGCATCCGTGTCCGATCTTTCATCTGTCGCCGGCTCCGGTTCCGCTTCTACCCTCGTTTCAGCCTGTGACCGAGCCCTAGCACTCGTCTCCGGCGACGCTTCCGTTCAGGTGTCCGTCGCCGGCCCTCCTGTGTTCCCGTCTGGCTCGGGTTCCAAATACGCTCTGGCCTCAGTCTCGGTGCCTGAATCTCCCGTCGTCCCCGTTCGCACGTCGCCGATCGTCTCTGCAACCGCCGCCGGCCGCGCGTCCGCCTACACCCAAGACGCCCTCGCTTCCAAGCGGAAGTTTGCGCCCGCCCCTGGATCCGCTCTGGTGACCGGCCCCACTTCCGCCCCGCCCTCCGCCTCCAGCACTGCCTCTGGCGTCGCCCCGTCCGCTGTCTCTGCCCGTTCCCTCGTGGCCGGTCATGCGTCCGTTCCGGCGACGGACTCTGCCCTTGCCTCCGGTCCCGCGAACGCCTACTCCCGCGCCTCAAACCCAGGCCCTGCATCTACCTTACTACCCAGTCCCGCTTCCGGTACTGCCTCTGACCTCGCCTCCCGTCCGGCGTACGTGTGTAATCGACCTTCCAAACTGGACCCTAGCTTCGTCTCCGGTCCAGCTTCCGCCCGGCCATCTGTCTCCGGCTCCGCCGCCATTCTCCTCCCCGGTCCCGCTTCCGGTCCGGGATCCGCCTCCGCCCTCGCCTCATCGTTCGTCGCCGCATCCGCCGTCGACGGCTGTGCCCTTCCCTCCGCTGGCGCGTCCAACGTAGACCAAAATCCCCCATTGGCTAACTCGGTGCCTGAGCACTACTTTGCTCTCGCTGCCGCCCCTCCCGCCACGCACGGGTCACCCTATCCAGCCCCCAGCCCCTCACTCCTCGCTCACGCCCCCACCACTTGCACTCCCTCCGACGCGTCTGCCTCTGTCCGCGCCCCCGCCCTGACACTCTCTGTGAAACCCGCGGCCCACCCCGTCTCGACTTCCGCTTCCGGCATCGCGCTGCGCCCCGCCCACGTCTCTTCCACTCGCTCCGTTCCCGCTTGCAACGTCCCCGGAGGGCGCGCTCTCTGCCCGTGTGGGCTCTGCGAGTGCGGGTGCGGGGACTGTGCGTCGCAGCCGCCTCCTCGCTCCGTCCCCCCGCCCCACTCGCCCTCCGACCCGCCCTCGGCGGGAGTGGCAAAGCCAAAGACAGGTAAGCATTCAATTTCTACCTACAAAAGGTATTGCATAAATAATGCACGGTTTTGCAACATCGCCGGTGGAAGGACACCATGGTACTCTTTCTTGCGTCACTTTGAACTACGAAAGTACATGTCTTGATTTCTTCAATAATTTCTTTCGTTATTTAGTATCACGTCTTAGAAATGGAGTCTGCACAGTACTGTGAGTGTTAAGGATCGAAGATCGTACAGTTAAGATCAAAACTTTACGAGGTAAAAACCCGACTTAAATCCGGAGAGCTTTACATGAAGTGTGCGGTGAGCTTACTGATCCGTAGCATAATTTTCCGTTGGACCAGCGGATTTGGTGGAGGTCTTGTGAGCACAGACGAGGACGCAAGACCAGGAAAACCCAGAACATCGACAGTTGAACGAAGTGTGAAACATTTAGCAAATGTTATTGAAAAAGATCGTCGCGCAACATGTGAAGAAATATCTGAAGCCGCAAGATTTTCAGTAACGTCCGTATTTCGAATTCTGTCAAATGATTTATACTGAAAATGCATAAAACCCGACCTCAATTGCTCGAATGCCCAGACTCGCCCTCTCCCAGTCGGAACAGAAAAGTTCCCGGAATATGGTTGGGAAGTGTTACAAGATGTATTGTGCAGTCCTGACATGGGTCCTGACAGACTTTGACTCGTTCCCAAAATTGAAAAGGCTTCTGTGAGGACGTCGTTTTTCATCCCTTGATGAGCTTTCTGCAGCCGTTACCCTCTCCATTTGTCTGAGGAACAATAAAGGAGTATTTGATGGAATTCTAAAGCTTTCCAGTAGTGAGAACTCGATAATTGAGAATAATGGTAACTACTTTCAAGGGTTGTAACGAACTTTTATAAAAAATGAATATGTAATAAAATACAAAATACTGTGCATTATTTATAAAATCATTCTCGTATGTTACTAATTTACAATACGCCCAGAAATTGAAAGAAATTAATGCAGCCTTCGGGCATGTGAGAGGTACTAACGGTTTTGTTACATACCCTGGAACTCGAGAAAAACATCTATATTACTAATTTAATTTTTTAATTTAATGTATTTTGGTCAAAAATAGTAACAAATAGTGACGTATTGACTAACGTGCTCCAAAATATACGCCTGCACTCGTTGCAATACCATTTGCGTACTCTTTGGCGTACTAGTAGATGTTCCATGAAAACGTCACAGAAAACGTCGAACTTGAAATGGCCGTCTCAATAAATGCTCAGATTAGAATATTCTCTTTCCCAATACGTAGATAATATTGAATCACAAGTCCTTAGGAACATCGCAGAGCTTCAGTAACAGAATGAGAAAAGTTCATCGAGTAAGCCAAAAAGTAATTATTGACTATCAATAAATGCTGATAGGTGTATAACATCATACAGAAGAAAAGTGCAAATGTGTCGAACGAATTAGTTTGGGTGTCGGTTCGAGAACTAAATTGCGCCATCTTAGAAACCGCGTACTCTAAGATATCTTTACTCTCTGAAATACGTGTCGCAAGTTATCTTATTACAACACAGAGCTTGACGCTAACTAATCACCTTTCTTTCGGTTACCACTTTTTCGAAGTGTGTTGCATGTTGGAGGTTGTAGGTTTCGAAGTGTGGTGCATATTATTACGATAGAAGTTACAATATTATAATATAGCAGCAGTTACTGATATAATATAAAACTTTCTCGTATTATTTGCAACTGTTACACAATATTATAAAGTAATTATTACGTAATATTAGTAATACCATATTATATATATATATATATATATATATATATATATATATATATATATATATATATATAACAGAATATTGGTGGTGGTAGATCTTCACAAACTTTCTTTTATTATTTGCATGTTTCTTTATTTTATTCCATAACTTTTACGTAATATTATTTGGTAAATTTTGCAAATGATATGAGAAAGTTTGTGCTGTACTACCACCACTACTATACGTTTACGGTCTCGTTAATCGAGAACGACGCATGTAAGCGTATGTTGCGAGTGGCAGTTGCGTGGGCGCAGAGGGCGCGCGCAGGGCGCTGGGCAAGCAGTTGCTTCGCGCGGCGCACGAGGGGCGGGCGGGCGACGCGCAGCGCCTGCTGGACGCCGGCGCGCCGCCCAACTTCACGCAGGTGCGCACCCCAGGCACGCGCACACGGGGCGCCGGGCATTCAGGGCGCGTCAACTGCTAACGTCATTAGCCCCTAGTGTAGTGAATGTGTTGTCCCTCGAGAGGTGGCGGTATTCTTCCTCCGCCCTACCGTCTCCAGCAGGGTTTTCGCCAGCCAAGTGTGTCGAACAAGCGAGGCACCGCCCCAGACGGGACAAGCTCCAAGATTCTGACCGGTCTCCAGACCGTGTGCTGGTGTAGTGCATGGCGTGAGTATAGGACAATGAAGAGGAAGGAAACATCGCGCGCGATCCATTACCCGTTTGTTACGATACTGCTCCAGCATTCGCCTGGTGTTGATCAGAAAAGTCACGGAAAACTAGCGATCAGAACAGTCGACTGCCAGAATTCTCCTCCACTCATCGACTGAATTCAACCTAGCTAACAAGCTAGTGTCGAAAATCCTGCCACCGACGGAACTCGAACCTAGGCCCTCCCGGTCAGAGGCACTGCGTTAATATCAGTTGATGCAATAAGCCACCTCTCCCGGTCACAAAGTGCCAGAAGCGAATCCTACGACCTGGTTGCAGGGTTTGTCGTCCGTAAAGGGTCCCAAACACCCTGACGTCGGACCATTGTCGCGGGCAAATTTGCTCTCGTTGAAACGAGAGAACGTTAGGCTTGAAAAGTATATGAAGACGCAACTTCTTCTTCTTCTACTACTCCCTCTTCTTCCTCTTCTTCACTGTCTTCTTTTTCCTCTTTTCTTTCTTTTCCATATTTTTCTTCCTCTGTTTTCTCTTTCTCTTTTTCCTTGCCCTTATCCGCCAAATTCACGATTTGTTTGGATAGTTTGTAATTTGATTGTACTAACTCTCATTGTGTACATGCTGGTTCTCAACTTTTAGTGGCTGAGAGAAGCTAGGAGCCAGCAATTACATTGTCTCTGCAGAGACACTCACCGGGACATCTTGGGGTTCGAGTCTCGAAAGTAGCGGATTTTCGACACGAACAAGATAGCGAAGACGTAGAAATCAGCCGATGTGCGGCCAACTCCCCAGATCGACAGTTTTCCATGGTTTCTATGATCATCACGAAGCGAATGCTGAAGTAGTACATTACAAACGAACCAGAGTCCGTGCGCGATGTTTTTCTTCTTTGCCACAACCTCGCCTCTTGCTTACACACACTAACATGCACTATACTGCAATACATAAGAGACCAGCAGGCAGATTAGATCCCGGCTGGGGCGGTGCCAGCTCTGGTAGCAGAAAATACGCTGAGGAAAATTCCCGCAAGCCGACGTAGGTCGGCGCCGGATCTCACCATTTAGAAAGGGGAAGATCATCGCCACCTCCAGCAATAAATTCATTCGCTACATTTGCAGGACTAATGACCTCATGAGCCCGGAAACAGGAAATAACCCATGATTTCCCCGCAGGGCTCCCTGTGGACGGCGCTGCACCGCGCCGCGTGGGGCGGGCACGCGGCGACGGTGGCGCTACTGGTGGCGCGCGGCGGAGACGTGGGCGCGCGTACCGCGCAGGGCTTCACGCCGCTGCATGTGGCGGCGTACAACGACCCCGGCGGCCGCTGCGTGCACGCGCTCCTGCAGGGCGGTACGTGCACCGCGCCCCGCGCCTCTGCGCCCGCTCTCAGCATTTGGGCCGCGACGGTGGCACGATTTCCGACACGAATTGCGTTGCTTGGTCGAGGTTTCCAACTGTCTGGCCCAGAATTCTAGCGCCCGGCTGCTCTGATCGGTAGTTTTCCGTGGTTTCTCCCGTCTTAGCATTTGGGTCCCGACGATGGCACGATTACGTTGTGAGGTCGAGTTTTCAACTGTCTGGAGGAGAATTCAAGCAGCCGGCTGCTCTGATCGTTTGTTTCTTGTATACTTAATTTTTTTTCTTGAAGTAACATTTGAGGTTCTATACCAAATGAAGAACACAATCTCCTAATTGCACTAGGATGAGGAAAATGAAAATGATGCAATGAACCTTAAATTGTTAAAATATTTATAAGGATATGTCTTTATGGCAAAAAGCGTACAAGTCAATACAAAAAACCATGAGCTGTACTGATATGCACTTCTTTTCTTGATAAGGAGTTTCATTTGTTCCAGGGTAAAAGCAACAGGTTTGCCAAATTGTGAATTTGTGGTAAGATATCTAAATTAATGCAAAACCATCGTGTAAATTGTTACCACTACTTGTATTAACCTTTTCTAAAACATCACTAATTTCATTTATATTATACACACTATCTGAAATTTTAATACTTTTTATAATAATAAACACTGAGTTTCAATTCATTATCCACCACAACTGAATTAATAATTTTAGGGGTAGAATTACAATGAATATGTCGCAAAAGAATACTGTCTTCTTTATGCCACCAATAATCATCCCAAGTAATCAATTCCAGTTTGCTTCTTAGTTCATCAAAAATACTGAACAATATTTAATTTAATCTTGTAATGTTTTTTTAATTTTCTTGCAACACTTCCTTCAATAACAGCAAGCTGATATTCGTTTTTTAAACCCAATTTCATTCCTTGAGGACTTCCTCTCTAGGAAGTGCTTGGAGAATTGAAGTAAGCAGGACAATTAGGCAAACCAAGAAGGCATAGCTCCACGAGACTGTCGTGTATGTTTTAAAGGAAGACTAATTTTTAGTCCATTTTCATAATAGCACCCTGAATTATTTTCAATTTCCCATGTTCGTAAATCGAATTCACAAATCTGAAAGGAAACACTGAACTTAGCAACTTACACATTTCACTTTTTATCATAATTACTTGTCACTCCCCATATTCACCATGATCCTAATTATTTCAACAACAGTCCACATGTACATAACCACAACTCGAAAGCTACACGTGCTACTCAACGTACACAACTGGATAGCCTCAACTCGAACAAGTCAGCCTTCTCTAGCCGCCATATTGGCTGTGAAAAACTCCAGTACGCAGGCCTTGTACGTTTTGATGGTGTTGGGCAAACCCCACTAGCTGACAGGTAGGTCGCCGTCGGCTTACCATCTAACAAGGGAAGATCACTGCCACTCTCAGCGAGAAAATATGCACTACACTTAAGAGATCAACGCCCTTATCAGATGACGCGTACCGAATCACTAACGGTAGCGGTGGAGTCCCTGCAGTGTCACTGCAGTCTCTCTGTCAACTGATGTCACTGCAGTCTCTCTGGTCGGGAGGTCCTAGGTTCGAGTTCCGTCAGCGCCACGATTTTCGACTTTTCAGCCAGGTCGAATTCAGTCACTGTCTGGAGGAGAATTCTAGCGGTCGGCTGCTCTTATCGGTAGTTTTCCGATTTCTCCGATCAACTCCAGGCGAATGTCGGAGCAGTGCCCTAACAAACGGGCCACGGACGCGTACGATCTTTCCTTTCACTTCCTAATTCTATCCTCTCTCCCCTACACACACACTTATACTAACATGAACTACACTTCCACACATGCCGGGAGACCGGTCGGGAACTTATAACTTGTCCCGGCTGGAACGGTGCCCCGCCGGTGGGAGATACCTGGCTGGGGAATCCCCCCGCTAGTCGACGGTAGGTCGGCGCCGGATCTCGCCATCCAGTGAGGGAAGATCACCGCCATTTCCAGATGAAAAATATGCACTACACTTACAGGAATAATGACCTCGTTTGTTGACCCACCCAGAATCACTATCAATCAATCTAACGGGACAAATGACCATAGTTGATAACGTGTCCGCAAACGTCAATGTATCATTGAACTAACGAGGCTAACGACGTGAGAAGTTAGAGTAGTGAGTGGGGTGAGTAGTTAGAGTAGTAAGTAGTGAGTAGTCAGACGCGAACTCAAAACCGTACCCACTCCCTCGCTGAACGCCGTCGGCGCGCGTGCGCAGGCGCCGACGTGCACGCGGCGAACGCGTGCGGGTGGACGGCTCTGCACTACGCGGCGGAGTGCGGGAACGCGACGGCGGTGCGCCTGCTGCTGGCGGCCGGCGCCTGCCCGTGCGCGCGCAACCAGGAAGATAAGACGCCCGTGGACGTGGCGCGCGCGCGGCCTGTACGCCTGCTCCTGCAGCACCGAGCCCTCCACGCCGGCGTGTAGGCGGCGCTCGTCCTCCATGACGAGACGCCACAAGCGCTTCCAAATCTATGAGACCACATTACACTCTTCTTTTTTTCACGAACGTGTCCAGCAGCAGTTTAGTAACCGCGTTACGTGCACTGTAGCTTCTGGGTCGGCAGTGCCACAGCGCTAGTGTGCGCGTTCGTTAAAACTACCAAAATCGTTCTTCAAAAGAGTCGTGTAAACAGGCTTTCGAGAGTTTTAGCGAACACGCCTCTTTCACCCCCCTCAATAGTCCCTGTGCACATGCGCAGGATCATGCTACAACTCCCGAAATCGTTCGTCAAACGGTAAGCATGTAAATTGGGAATAAATTTTCATAGTAAAGATATTCGCAACTAAATGTTCATAGTCTCAAAGTTTTTTAGTATCATTTTCAAGGTTCTGTATCCGAGAGGATCTTTGGTTTCTATTTTGGTCGCGAACGCTGATGTTCTTGTTCGCAATCGACTTTAAGTATGGTGGAACCAGTTTTTACTCGCGCTAACATATAATTTGAAAATTCTTTGAAAATGTTTACACGATTTATTTTTGTGACCCAGTGATATAACAATCTAATTAACATGGTATTCGTTTAAAGTATTTTGAGCACTTTTATTAATTTTTAATTATCTTAACTAACAGTTTGCTTAAAATGTACTTATTTTTATTAAAAATTATTCTTGAAAAAAATTATTTTTTTTGGTACGATGCTTAGTTTGCTGAGGAAGATTGAAATTAATGTTTTAGTTAGTAGGCGAGCTTTCAAAAGCATTTTCATTACGGGAACATATGCATATTTTAAATTTTCTACTTATTTCCATGAATAACTTTTAAGTGAGAGAGCTCTTTTTCTCATTGAAATATGTTTTCAGCTAAATCGCCTTTCAGATATTGTAAAATCTTCATTTTGGCTAAGTAAACTCACTCCTTTCTAGCTCCTTTGCAAATTTACAGACACATGCAGTTTCAATGGAAACTAAGGTTTCGAATTTACAGAGCTCTTAAGCATGCCAATAGCAGCATGTGACAAGAATCAATATCTTGCGCTGATTTTTCTCAATTTCGTGAGATCTGACCAGTACATGAAATAAGAAATAAAATAGGTCATCTTCGTCAACATACTACTACTTTATTAAGATAACTGGCTTTCGACGGCTTTGCCGTCATCGTCAGTCCAGCACCCTCTCCACTAAGGCCTCGGCGCTCTGTCGTGACGTCACCTCTAGAAGGCAAGCGCTGTTTTACCTAAGAGAACACGCAAGTTCACACGCCGAACGGCGTACAATCGTGCCTGGGTTTTAAATTTACTATTCCCAATATTAATAATTACCGTAGTTATAAAAGTAAATATTGAAGTTATAATAATACTCATGAAAAAATTTAGAATTTATTAATGATATTAAAGAAATAAACAAATGTCTACATTCTTACATCACTAGACATGCTGGCCATGTTTCCACTCATTCCCTATTTACAAGCCATGGATATCTTATTCAAATAAAATTCAAGAATTAAATAAATTCCAAAATTAGAAATACTGATTACTTCTAGACATAGTTTAAATTATATAATATTTAAATTTAATAATAAAATATATGAAGTTGATTGCACACCAATAGAAGGTTCACTAGTCAACTTTTTTTCATGAGATTGTTTTTAATTTGATGTACAGAAAATTTAATAACAAAGCATTACTGTAAATAAAATGTGAAAAATATCTTCCCTACTGTAATTATTATTATTATTATACATTTCTGGCATTACAAATATGAGTAAATATTGTTTTGTCAATAATATAAAATTAAATATACAATATACCTTCCAACAAAAACCATTTAATTAACACAAAAAATAAAATTGGAAGAATGGAACTAGAAAATGTCGTTTGTGGCTTTGAATTCATACAGATTGTCCTTAGACCTATTTAGGACAAACTGGAACAAAATTAAAATTATAAGTTAATAAACATGCAAAAAAAAATTTTAATCATCCAAATAGGAAAAATTCATTGACAAAAATATTTAATTATAATCACAAAATTGATTTCAAACTAAAATATTCTCTCAAAGTAAGAGAAACACTGAAATAAAATTAAATAAATTTATGAACTCATTAAAGTATTAGTTAACAATATTTATAAGATCTTTTGTATGAAATCAAATATTTTCTTTCATCCTGCTCCTTTGTACAACCACGATTGTTATATTGAATAAAATAAGGCAACAATATTAAAGCTCACATTTTTAAAGTCCTTTTTATAAATACATGTATATGTAACATATTTAATTCATTATTTGAATCCTTTAGTCTGGTGAGAACAAAATACATTCAAAAACATTGCTAATAAAGTTTGAAAAATGTAAATGCAGTGAAAATATTTAATTTTCTTTCTCTAAATTCAAAGTACTATAAAGCATCTTGATTTTATTTATTTAAGATTAGTCGCAAGGCTAGTATTAAAATTTAAGTAGACTATTCGTTAAGTTTGCTTGATACAACTTAATAGAGGGAAGAATTCAGATGTCAAGCTGGAACAGGAAATTTGAAAAGGAAAAAAAAGAGCATTTTTATCAAAAGTTTTAATAAAAATATTACTTACCACACAACATGTGGTTAAATTCATTACATTTTGAGGCAATTAACATATTTTATTATATATACACACTGTACTAGATACATACACATAAACACTATTTTTTAAATAGAAATTTATTGCAGGAAACATTGTCTAAAACTATAATATTCTACTTAGTAATCATATTCAACAGATGACTGCATTAACGAGGCCTAGTAAGAGGCACAGACAATTTCTTGCCTGTCTTTTCGTCGTAGCATTTTTATCAACCTTTATTATATCGCCTTCTGTGAAGTGCAGTTCACACACCTGTAAATAAAACAAGCAGAGAGTAGGGTCAGTATATCTATACATAAATTCTTGGATCAGGATTACTTCTGTTAGTTTCTTAATATGCTTCACATATGCTATGAACAATAAAGAAGATGTTTGTTAAGAAGTTACTATAGTGTATGAAGATCTCTCTTTATTCACTTGTCCATATTAATATGGACATCTTACATTAGCCACCTACAACATTTCATTACCTATGAAACTAACATTCTAAATTTATAAGTCGCGAGAGTAAAAATATTTCAGTTCTTTACTATAGAGATACTCGCACGACAGAACTATTTTCATTTGAGGAAATATTAAATGCACAAAAAAAGTATCATGTGAGTATTAAGAAAGTTTATAAATTCATATTTATTGACTACAATTGTAGTCATTTCTAAAATACACGAATCGGTTTCTCACTTCGCAACACTAATTCCTGTAACAAACCATACACTTAACCTCACTTTTAGTAGTTGAGAAAAATGTGTATAAAACGTGCATCTATCATAAATATAACGAAAAAAGAAATATTTGGATGTACATAATTCTATAATATGTTTAATAACACTAAAAGATGCTTACCTTTGTATATTTGGAAGGTGTGAAATCACGTGGCACAGCGCTGAGCCATTTCCTTCTCAATTCTGCATTCTAAATTTCACACGGGAGCGAAAACACTTGCACTTTCGGTCCCGTTGGATAATTTCCCTTACAATTTGGAACACAACACGAAAAAACCATTTTCGAAACTCTGTTTCACACAAAAACACGGCTTCGCGAACCTAAGCGCAACGAAACTAACGAACACCACGATACTGAGAGGGAGAATCAGTTTTGCAAGAATACCCGAAGCCCCTTACAGAAACTTTTCAATATACCTACTAGTTGTGACGTAGTCAGTCCGGAAATGACGTAGCGCCGAGGCCTGTGTGGAGAGGGTGCTGGTCAGTCTCGCTGCTTTCGGCTAAAGTCGGTCGACTGTGCGTTGATAGTAAAAAGAATAAGCAATTCATATCTAACACTCTAGGTGGCTTTGGTTATCATGAATCATTGTAGTAAGCTGGAGTTTCAATGTTGCCAATCAAATGATGTAGAAACATATCCAAGTTTGGTATTTAGAAAACATAATTTTGAAAAATTAGTTTCACAATGAAATATTTGCAAGTAAAACTGAATATCTGCTAACAAATAGGACATTTAAATGTATGTAATGAAGGTAATTTGTTTATTTCTACGTATCTCCTACAGTGAAATCTGTTTGAATAAAGATAGGTTAAATAATGTTTTTGAATAAGCAATTATTTCTCTCATTAGAGAAATGAAATATAAACATGAAGATGGATGCACCATTAAAAAGACCATATGTTAATTTTTGCTCTTAACAAACGAATCAACCTGGATCGTAATTTGTACTTTCAGCATTTCATAGGTGAGTTACATTTGCTTTTCTTAATGATTACTTTTAAAGGTTAATTAAATTGAGAGATCTTTTAGACGTTAGCAAATTTTGTATAGTGTCCATCCAATTAAATATGTGAAAATATGTTTTCTGGCCCTCATTTTCGTGAAAAATGTTTTAATACCTTCAAGATAACCCAACTAAAAATTTACTTTTTAGTTTACGATCAAATTTTAAAATGATTATTTATTCACTCTTGTCCAACAACGGCCAACAACTGTCAGTTAAGAAAATCTTAACTATTTTTCACTCATATTACTTTTACTTCTCACCCGTAGACTATAATATAGGGAAGAAAATTATTGGAACCTCCTTCCACGATAAGAGGTCGAATTTTTTATCGTAAAATTCATTCTTAATTTTTTGAGGTAACTTCGCACACTTGTCAGATTTAAGGGTTTATTATATTAGTTTCAAAAAGTGGTTAAATAATTTTAATTATTGGTGCAGAAGCAACGAGATACAGGCAGATTTTTACTCCCAAATTGTACGTCAGTGAAGATGGACGGAAAATTGGAAGAATGTATCACAATTAACACTCACTTTTGAAGATCACAAACTGAAGCATGGTAAACGACTTTGCAATAAGATCTAGTTGTTCCTTTCGGGAGTTAATTAAAATATTTTAATTTTTGTGAGTACTTTACATGAAACTCTTGAGACATTTTCAAAATTTTCTCGAATATGCTTCCATTATTTAAAATTTCTCGTAAGACTTGAGTACAACGCAATATTCCATAGGACCAATTTTTGCTGTTAACTCAGAATTTTTGAAAATTGCTGAAGTTTGAAATTTTTTGGACCCCTCCTACTGCCCCTAACTACAGTATTGAAGACAGAGATTTTACCGAGTTCCTTGATATCTAATGAAACCGCAGATACTTCTGATATGGCTGGAGACTGCTTACCTTCTTCTCAATTTCTCCACGCAATGGAAATCAGTGATATAAATATTTTTGTACTTTTCACAAGTCCAGAAAATCTAATAAAACCGGAGACACCTCTCACATGATCGGAGGTTGCATAGGTTTCTTTTAATTTATACGCGCTGTGGGCAAGGAGAGGTGGCTCAGGGCATCAGGTGATGTCACTGCAGTATCTCTGATCAGGAGGTCCTAGGTTCGAGTCCAGACGATGGCAGGATTTTCGACACTAGCATGTCAGCTAGGTCGAATTCAGTCGCTGTCTGGAGGAGAATTCTAGCGGCCGACTGCTCTGATCGATAGTTTTCCGTAGTATCTTCGGTCAACACTAGGCGAATGCTAGAATGAACCTCGACTTAAACTTCATAAACAAACGGGCCATGGACTGCGATCTTTCGAACCACTTCCTTGTCCTATACTCACCTCTTACCTACACACACACTTACACTCATGCACAACACTATCACACTTGCCGGAAGGCCGGTCGGGAGCTTAGAGCTAGTCCCGGCTGGGGCGATGCCACGATGGTGGGCGATATCTCTTTGACGAAATCCCCTCAAAGGTAGGTCGGCGCCGGATCTCGCGATACCGCTGGGCAAGATCATTGCACTCATCACACTTCCAAAATTCCATCACACATTCGAACACATTCACCACACTTACGGGATCTTAGCAATTGACGTGCCCTAACATCTAGCAATCAGTCAATGAGCGCGTCCTAAAGCACCGCGTGGCGTGGGTGTGCTTGCAGAGGCGCCATGAGGGGCGTGCGCGCGGCGTCCGCGGGCGGGAGGCCCCGTGGGCGATGGGGCTGAGGACGGAGAGGACGGACGAGGCGGCGCGCGCCGTGGCACAGAGTTGGAAAGTGCAGAGGCAGACAGTGCAGAGGCTAGAGAAGAGAGTGAAGGTGGTAGAACGGAGATCGCACTGCTCTGGACGGGACGGAGCGAGACGATGAGAGAGAGAAAGATGGTTCGTGTCTTTTCATTTCTCCTTCTCTCTGGCCTTTTGGATCGTTCTTCTTCCCGCTGCTCTCTGATATCGTTATCCCCCAGATCGCTGTGATATAAAAAAGTGAACTCCAAACATCCTGGGATATTGCTAAGTGGTAAACGTCATTGGAAATTTCGCGTGGTATCAATTCAAGGATGTTCTATATAAATCGCGTTAAGTTCGGAACCTCACCGTTGACTTGTATTCGAGCAACGTGATCCAATTTGGCCGTATCCAATTTTTTTAACAAACAGAAAACAACCAAACTACATAAAAAATGCAAATTTTCTGTCATTTACGTCGCGTTCCACTTGTGAATCATAACAGGCTGCTAATACTAATAAAACACATACACCACACGGGAGGCGTGTGGCAACAAAAGTGACAAAACAAAACGTGGCCACAAACCGGCCCAAAATGCTTCAGTTTTCTGGAAAAATGATATTCGCATGCAGGTTTATTGCCAATTAAAGATAATACAGGCACACAAAATAAAAAAGTTGTCAGACCCAATGACTCTTGAATGACTTTAATGACTGTTTCTCTATGAATGTCGACGCGCTGAATCCGAATCTGAAACTAGAAATGCACCACCACGCTCCAGTTTTTTAAATCACGAAAAACAAACGTGGAATTGTTTGTTTTCGGGGGTTGTTGTCAGATCCAAAATCATAACACATGTTCCTCTAGAGATGTCAACGCTCTGAATCCGAATATGAAGTCAGAATTGTAACACCACCATTCATGTTTTCTTAAATCGCGAAAAACGCACATGAATACTAGATTTTGGTTTCTTGTAGCATTATGCTCCACAGAAGCCAAAAGTTGTCAGATCCAATGACTTCAGACTTTCTCTGTATGTATGTCGGCGCGCTGAATCCCAATCCAAAGCTACAATTGCGCTGTTACCTTCAATTATTTTTGAAATCGCGAAAAGCTGGAGGGTGGTCGCGCAATTCTGGCTTTACAATCGGATTCAGCGCGTCGATATACGTAGACAAATATGTGTCACGTCTTTGGGTCTAACAACAACCCCCGAAAACAAAAACATACAATTTCACGTTTTTTTCGCAATTCAAAAAAATGGAGGGTGGAGGCAAAATTCTGGCTTCCGATTCGGATTCAGTGCCTTAAAATACACAGAAAACATGTATCAAGCCTTTGGGTCTGACAACGCTTTTTGTGTGTGTGAGCCCATGTAGTCATTGAGTTTTTCGTGAGGCAAGCAGTAGGCGCTCCACTTGCAGGCGAGGCCGCTGGGGGGCGCGGGTGTCGCCGGAGGGGCTCGCCCTCCTCCCCCTCCACCGACCCCTCCTCCTCCCCACGGCCGCCCCCTCGCCCCGCCCCTCACAGGCGCCTCCCCCGCCGGGAGGCCGGCCGCAGGCGGCGCGAGAGGGGAGAACGAAAGACGTTCGGAAGATGTTGGATGAAGGCGCCGTCGCTCACTTACAACAGGTACAGGGCGATTCAAATGGCCTCGGAGAAAACTTTTCCTTTTTCCCTGTTAAGATAAAATAAAATATTTAACTGCAAAGGTGGAAAATCCGTTATTACGAAATAAACTTGTATTGATACCGTTTGCGACTCTCAAACGCAACCAATCTTTATAAATAAGGTCTCTACATGAAAGAGAATTTCACGGTACGTGACGAATTGCACTTTGACTTTAAAAATATGAAGAAGTTGGTTTAAAAAATGGATCTAAATATTCGTGTCAAATTAAACCTGCAACACGCGGCCGAATTTTTGAATTTATATCGTTAAATAACTCCTAAACTAGGCGTTTTAGGGTCTTAAGAACAAAAGTTTTGGGACCACAGGCCTCAAAGGAATGTTTCTCACGCAGCAATGTACAGGATGATCTTCTTGAATATTCTATTATATTTTTGCTGGTTTTTACGCGTCTCGACTCTACCCCACCTGTTCAGGGTCTGTAGGATCTGCAACTGAAATTATGATGTATATGTGAAATGTATGTGAAATTAAACTAATTACTAGGTACTCTGCGCGATTGAATTACATGGGTACTTCTCTGCTCAGTAATAATATTAAATACGAATTGTTTGTGTTGACAGGTGTGTATTGTATTGTTATCATTTACGAGATAACAAGTGAAGCGGATAAGAGGGTTTTGAAGAAAAATATATATTAATGGCTTAATATGGAAATTGAAAAATAGGGTAGAGGGTGGGGTGTAACATGTGAGAGTTCTCGCACGGATACGCTAGTGTAATAAAAATAGTAATACGTATTTATATTTAAAACATCAAGAATTTTCATTTAGAAAGAAATTAGAACTTTTTACTCTAACAATTGTGCTTATTTTGCTTTAAATAAATAGATGTGTTATTGCTTAATATTATTAATCGATTTTATAGTATCAGTTGTAGATTTCAGTAAGATCTTAAAGATAACAGAATGTATACTTATCTGCCGTAATTTGGTCATTTCGTCGTTCGCTTGTATGAGTGTCCATCCATCTTAAAAACAGTTGATGTTGCGTCGTGAGCGTGAGTAGGTGATTTGTGTGAAGTTGTAGTAGTTACCGAAGCAACGATAGCGAGTATTTTAAAGTTGGTTGTTTTTTAAATGTAGAGAAGTGAATTTATATGAACACAATGTTCAGAAGTTGTCTGAAACATTTTTCTGTTTATAAAAAGACTTCAGTGATTATGAGATGCATTACGTTGTTAAAGTAATGTAGATAGAAGGATTTCTAGCTAGAATCCACTACAACATACATATCTAAATCGTAGTAAATATATCTTGAAGAAGGTCTTAACATAACGAAACGACGAAATGAACAAACGACTGCAGATAAGCATTCATTATACATTTTTAAGATTTTATTGAAGTTTATGATTTATATACCACAAAATCTATTAATAATACTCGTAGATTGTGGTAGTAAATCTGGAGTCCTTTACTTTTTATTTTTAAAAACAATCACGAAATTGTTTTGAGTTGAAAACTCATTTTTTTGTAAAGAAAATATAAAGATAAGAATTATATATATATATATATATATATATATATATATATATATATAAATAATAATAATAATAATAACAATAGCAACAGAATTGCATCACGGACTCAAGGTGTGACTATAACCAGGGGGACTGAGAGAAAACCAGGGGCCTGGGGCAGTTGATACTCGAGGTCTCGTTATTTCAAACGAAAAATTCCCTCCTACCCAATTCGTAAACAAAATTAATTTTTCCATGCCTAAGAAATAATTGATATCATTAAGTTTTGTTTAGGGAAAAATATATTTTTCATCTCTTTTCAATGAAAAAAAATGATCGGTGCCTCAATTAAATCGGGGCCTAGGGTAATGACCCCAGCGGCCCCCGTCTTCCCTGCCTATAACGAGCGTGTGTATGCGTGTGCGTGTGCAGCGTCGGGGGCGGCGGCGGCGGCGCGGGAGCGAGCGCGCATGCGCGTGGGAGAGGGCTCCGCCGGGCGCCAGGACGCCTCCCTCGGGCGCTGGGCGCTGCTCGCGGCCGCTTGCAACGCCCGCGGCGGCCGGCGCACCTCCTCACCCAGCACCCCTCCCCCTTGTGTCTTTTATGACGTCGGATGAAATAAATTTAAAATGGTGATGAAACAAATGAAATACAATGATTGTCCAGGTTATTCAATTTCTTATTACATACAGCTACTTGTATACGGTTCATTTTATTATAGATAATCATAATTTATTTCAACAGTTCACAAATAATCAAAACTCCTTCTATATTATACAATGCTTATTAGAACAAATTCCATGAGGGAAGATAGATGGATTTGTTTCAATATTTGAGAGATGTTTAAATAAATGATTTGCCTATAATAAAAGGACATTGTATACGATATTCAATTATAATGAAATACGTCATCTGAGCAAACAACTCCCCACTTTACATTGAAGGCTTAGTTCGTAACATCGGATGTAAAACATTTCGTAATATTGTTCAGTTACATTAGCTGAATATAACAAAACAGAACAAAAGGTACTGTTAAAGGCATGTTTTCATAATAGTTATTAGTGTCATTAGGCCGATTAAGCAGAAATATCCAACCGAGTGTGTTATATGTGTTATCGGCCGTGTGTCGTTCAAAATATATCTCTAATACAATCTTCTTACAAGAAAAAATTATATAATTTAGAAATACCGGTACCTTTATTTTTAATGGGATTCATTTTTCTGCATCTCATTTCTTTCGATTGCTCTTAATGTATGTCGGACGTGATACGGACGCACAAAGTGGATTTTTTCCGTTGTTATATTGCGTTATATCAACAGAACGGAATTTCGCAAAGGTTTAATCTTCTGTCCATTAACAACAATTGAATGAGTATGTAGTTAAAATGAGTATTTATGAATGAATATTTAGTTCTTGCTTCGCGAGTCGGGGATTTATCGATAATTTCCAAATCACTCGTGATATTACTTATGACAATTATTTATTATGAGAAGGTAGTATTACTCTAAATATCCTCAACGCACGTCTGATATCACAAATAACTAACTTGGTTGGTCAGTAAACTGGGTATAGCATCGGTTTTCAAACCAACCACATTCATTATTTGCTCTACAATGACGTTAAAAAATATAAAGTGAGCAAATGTCTCCCTTTGCATTGTGCACTTTGCTTTATAACACTGAATGAAATAAATATAAAATGATGATTATTCATAATCAATTAGACCTCGGAAACAAGCAACCCTCCTTTATGTTGTGCACTATACTTTATTGTATTGGTTAAAAGAAACTTAAAATGGAACCTACACATACTCCTACTGGTGAACCATGGCCCCTCCTTATTGTTATATTTACAGTAGAACCTTATATGAAACAAATATAAAATGGCGACTAAATATCATGTGGGAAAATAAGTATCGCGTATGCTGGTCGAGTCATTTTAGGCATAAATCCTACACATAGTGCTCGGATACGTCAACGGAAAAACTGGTACGCGTTTTTTAAATAGTTTTTATTATCCTTGTTCGACGTTATTATGTCTTTCAAGGGTTTTATGATACATAGTATATACAATTTTGTTTTAAGTACTACATTTTATCGTACATGTACAATGCTTGAAGACAATGATATTTATAATATAAGACAATGACAACTAAGGATACCCAGGAAGGGTCCTTCAGAAAAATACATGCAATATTTGGATTAAAAACATAATTATTTAATTTAGAAATGTTGGAACCTGCTTTACAGCTAATTAAGGAGGATGTAGTAGGTCTTTAGAATATCTTGTTTTTATTCTTGGAAAAAGATTGACTGATTTACCTAGAGTGTACAAAGGAGTGGCTGGGCAAGATGAAAGAGAAGAGTAGAAATTAGAAGAAAGTTTTAAAATCCAAGTATTCAGAGGTTCTGTAGATAATTCATTTAAAATTTTATCATTTCTGATATACCATGGAGCTTTTAAAACATTTCTTAAAACTTTATTTTGTAGTACTTCCCGTTTTTGAAGGTTGCTTTTAGCGGCACCTCCCCAAATTGGGCAGGCGTACCTGTAGGTCAGTGGAGGTCGTATAATGTATTTGAGTCTATTGATATGCTGAGTCTATTGATAATTTTGATTTTCTATTTATGAATGGATACAATTTCAATATTTTATATGTGTGTTATTAGCTAGTGATGTTATGTGGGTTTTTCAGGTTAATTTGGTATCTATTTGAAGTATTTGATATGTGGGAAGAATCCGTTTTAAGGAGAAAAGTTTTGCTTGAGATTTTTGGTGATTTATTTTTATATAAATATTGCAGTGTCGTCCGCAAATAAGTCAATATCTGAAAGTAAGAGGTAAGACATATCAGAAATAAAAGCATTACAAAGCATAGATGATACAGGAGATCCTTGGGGAAGTCCAACTTTTATGTTGTGATCAGTTGTGAGAGTGTTATTTATTTGAACTTTTAATCTTCGATTAACTAAAAAGGATTTTATTATATTTTGTAAGTAATTTGGGAAACCAATATTTCTCAATTTAAAAAGTAATCCATCATGGTACGTGTTGATAAAGTACTACATTTGGGACATTATAGTGCGCCAGACTAGATGTCTAATTCGGAGACTATACCTGTGACAGAAGGGTGCACTGCACAATCATCGTGCGAGGTAAGAAAACGAAACCCGTGGACTACAATATTTTCTTGTAGTTGGTAACAAGAGTGAAATTTAATACTCTTGCATTTAGGTGGAATCTGCGCAACATCACTTGGAAGTGTGGAAATGAGAGTTAAGAATTAGAAAAGTGTAGGGGGCAATTAGGAGGCAGTTAGGGGCCAAGTTATTTACTCTCTTATTTACTTTTAGATTAGGTGAGACTTATTATTAATAATTATTAAATCAAGGGTTGTAAATTAACGGGTGAACACGTTCGCTTTACAATCATTACGTCTACATTCACCAATAATGAAATACTTTGCAAATAAATTATTTCATCAGTGAATGTTTACCGATCACGAAGGGGAAGGATAGGCAATATTCGCACTCTCACATCTGTTTTGCGGGTTGCATCGCAGCCTTTTGCCTTGTGTATTCGGGTATATTTTGTATTCGGTTGGAAATAAAAAACCTTATCCTCAAAAAATAAACGTGAAATATTCCAAGCGTTTCCAGAATTTCTTCATTAAGGGTCTAACGACTTACATCGCAGTAACTGTCGAGCGAGTTGAAGAAAGTTTAAAAAAAACTGAAACTGAAAATGTTGACTATTGCAGAGTGGTTTAACAGCTACATAAGGAATACTCGTATGGAATAATGAATACATAACGTCGAGCATTTAATCAGTATTTTTGAAATTTGGTTAATACTGGAGAAAGGTTTTCTCCGGAATACACAAAGAGATATTAAATGTATCTTGATCACATAGTTTTACCTGTTTGACGCCAAAATACACATTTGCGAAAGAGTAAAATCTTATTTTACTTCGATTTCGCACTTTTTATCGTGCAAAACTCTGAATATGCCATCATGCCAATGGAAATGAAATCAAAACAGCTTCGGAGGCCTTTGGGTTATTTTCCGTAGGCCGCATCTACAAATTGAGATCTTTCTGGATATTCAATTATCCTAATTGAGTAATGACCCTCTCCCTTCCGTGGCGTGGGTAATAGTTGATCTGAATTTACTTGCACTAATAATTTATAAAATATGCATGTATTTACAGAGTAAAAACATTTTAAAACTGCACACTAGTGCCCTTTAAGTACTTATATTAACACATAGAGGAGTATCTGCCGCTAAACAATTTAACAATTAGAGTTAGAACTACTTTCGATATAATTCAGGACCATTTAGAAACCACCTTCATAGCCCCTTCACGCTATGAAATGGTAGCTTTTCCTTTCGTTTTCGCATCACGATTCGCTCATATTTGTAAGGCAAGCCCCTTCTGTGACTATGCGGGAGTTCATGTCACATGTGTTAAGTTCATCGGTATTCAACTTGGTCTTGATGGCAAGTAACACCCAAAGAGAACGTGATTTCCGGTTAAATATGCATAATTCATATACTAATGATTATATTAGCTACAATAAAACATGTATGTAGGAAAATGAATTACAGAGTTAAAAATTCAGTTTGTGAAATGCAGTATAGTAAATAAATATGAGTAATGCAAAATATGCAAAATATGCCTAATAATTAGCAATTTTCACAAATCTGATATTTACGAAGAAAGCAGGCAAAATGTGAACTGAAATCTGTCAGAATTTTCAGTTGATATTCTGTGCAATTTAATAGCACTAGTCTTTGTATCTCTGTTCATGAAAACAAAATCGGGCATATATGATGCTAGGCAGTGTTTAGATTATGATTTCAAACAAAGATAAATGCGCACGTCTACTTGAGCCCTCATTTCACTTTGCAAGAGTAGTGAGGAGGTTGGAAAACAGTACTAATTACATTACATCTTTAGCTCGTTTTTCGATGCAAAATAATTTCTATTACACGGGAGTGTATATTTCTGGTTATTATATTTTGTCATCAATGTATCATTTATACTTAATTTTACATTTTATCATATTATTTATCATTTATACTTAATGATAGTAAAAGAATGGGGATAGGTATTCTGGGGTTAAAGAAAACGTGTCAAGTGCGAAATATTCGGTACCACTTTCCAGCTACCACCTTCGCTTTTTTACTCTCACGAAATATAATATTAAATGTAGCTAAAAATACCATAATGAGAAATAAAATAAAAATCACGGGAATATAATGATTTTTTATTTTGATACTTTGAAGAAAAACAATAGGCATATAATGTAAGTGTTCATATTTACATGCAGTAGCATGCCCTCCCAGAATTTCTGCAGGAATATTATCTTCAAACGTGTTGAGAGAGGTGTTTTCGATCGATCTTCTTGACCATATTGCAAAGGGCCTTGTCATTACGGCACTGTTAAACGGGTGACTGGGTTTAAATTGCGCCCAAAGGCATAACGCAGAAGGTACAAGACGTTCTACTTCCTTGGAGACAAAAAGTGAAACTTGAAGTGAAATGTGAGTATGTCTTTGGCAAAAAAACCTAATACTCCTCTCGGTGTAGGTCGGATGACATGGCGTCTTTCTTTATCTTCAAGAGCGGCTCAGCTTTGAAGCATACAACGTGGGTATATTGCCTAGGCATCAAAATCTGACGAAACGCTTCATGATCTTTGGACTTAGCAAGGTCGTAGGGCCCACTAGCTTTCAGACTCCTCCTAAAAATGTTGGTTTATGCCGAGGCATCAAAACCTGAGGAAACAATTAGGCAAGTGCGTCTGCTGACGTCCTGGCTTTGGAGCTCGACTTAGAAGCGCACAACGAGGGTACGAGCCTAGGCATCAAAACCTGACGAATCGCTTGACGACGTCCGTCTTGGCGAGGTCGGAGGGCGCCCTGCCCTCGTGGTCGCGCAGGCCCTTGCGCGCCCCGCCCACCACCAGCGCCCGCACCGCCGCCTGGTTGTTGCTCTCCACCGCGTAGTGCAGCGCCGTGCGCCCGAAGTGGTTGCGCGAGTCCACGTTGCAGCCGGCGTAGATGAGGAAGCAGGCGCACAGCCCCGTGTAGTCGTTCTTGGCCGCGAGGTGCAGCGCCGTGAAGCCGTACGTGTTGCGCGCGTTCAGGTTGGCGCCCTTCTCCAGCAGCAGCGACACCACGTCCGTCTGCGCCTTCATGGCGGCCACGTGCAGCGGCGTCCACTTGGAGCGGTTGCTGAAGTTGGGGTCGGCGCCCTGCTGCAGCAGCGTGCGCACGTCCTTGATGCGTCCTTCCTGGGCGGCCTTCATGAGCTTGCGCCCCAGCGAGTCGCGTCGGGAGGGGTCGGAGGCGACGGCGGCGGCGCGCGAGCTGGAGCGCCGCTTGCCCGCCTGCGGGGTCTTGGCGCGCGGGGGCGACGCGTGCGTGTTGGAGGGCGCGCGCGCCGGGATGGAGCGCGAGGCCAGGCGCGCCTTGGAGGTCGGCGGCGGCGGCGAGGGCGGCGGCGAGGGCGGCGGCGAGGGCGGCGGCGAGGGCGGGGGCGACGGCGGGGACAGGGGCGGGGGCAGGGGCAGCGGCGAGGTGCGCGAGGCGGACGAGGAGGAGGCGGAGGAGGCGTCCAGCCCCAGCGGCAGCGGCAGCGGCGGCGAGCGCGAGGGCGTGCGGCGCCGCGGGGAGCGCGCAGAGCCGGGGCAGGGCAGCGTCGGCAGGGACGCGCTGCCGGCCTTCGGCACCTTCATGCTGCTCTTTTGCTCCCACGGCACCTCCTGCACTTTCTCTTTCTCTTTGTCCCCGTCTTCTTTCTTCTTCGACGGTGACATCTGTAATAATAATAATAATAATAATAATAATAATAATAATAATAATAATAATAATAATAATAATAATAATAATGTGTTGATTTATATTTCTATCACAAATAAAATGCAAAGTAAATACGCCTAAAAAATTAACAAGTACTCAGCACTCACTCAACCCATCAAGAAGCAATGGATTGTTGAAAACGTTTTTCAGTAATTCTCTCAAGCTCAGGTGTCATCTCTGGAAATCTGATGTGGGACCTCAAACGTCTGGGTGTGAAGGTGGACATATATAAACTTATCCAGAAGGCAGATGTGATACTATAATGATCCCGTCATGCAATAGGAAACATTAAAAACAATTATTTAGTAATTGTGCCATGGGAGGAGAGCGCCGTCAAGTGTTTTTGAAGCATGACGAGCGGCGAGAAATCGCATTTAGAAATTGAAAGAATATTCGTGTACGAGTCAAAACAATACAACAAGAAAGGATAAACAGCGTAAGGAGAACCGTCGACTGTTCTTTTTGAAAGGAAGCGCTTCGAAAAAGTCGAGGGTGGTCAGAGGATGATTTGCCGTCGTAAGGCACGGACGGAGACGCGTGGTAGGAGCCGTGAATTCTAATATGCTGTTTTGTCAGAGGCATAGTGCTAAGTTATTCGTTAAGAAAACGGATGGAATTGGAATGTGTGGTCGCCAGAAGGTTTGTGGAAACTGATGGGGCCGTGAGTGTACAGCAGCAGCTACTCCAAAAAGGGAAGTGATAGAACTTTTTGAAATTTTTTTATTTTTGTGTAGCAAGACCAAATTTAAAATACATTGTAGGACAAAAATCGTGAGATTGTGGTTGGAAGCAACGCTAAATGAATCCAATAATGAGTAATAGTATAGTAAATTTTGGAAGGTGCACCAATAATAAATTAAAGAAAGTAATTCAAATTATTTAGTATTAATTAGCAATGTCGTTAACTTAAAAAAATTGTGATTGTTGTATTTTCTTTGGCTAAAGTAATCATTTAATAATTACAAGGAAATAAACGCAGTTGTCGTTATTCAACTATGGAAACAAATTTCAGATTTTTATTTTTAATTAATGATAATTAGTCCCTACAATAATAATAGTTTTATTTACTGTTTCCCGTGTGGGCCGATTCTGCGTACCCACGGATATAAATTCGTTGATGTGGCTTCCTATTATTACGACGAGCTAGTAAAACAGGATAATGGTATCCAATATCTTGGGAGAGATTGATGGAAATATAATATTGTTATTGTGATAGGAGATAAGGATAATAAGAGCCCTGACAATACCAACGACAAGAATAGTGCGGAAACTTCTGGAATATGATGCATTTTAAATTACGTTTCATGTTTTTGTATTGTGATTGTTTTTTTAATTTTGTTAATCTGTAATATAATACAGAAGGAGAATTATTAATAACAATAGTAATAATAATAGTAATAATAATAATAATAACAAAAATATAATATTCTTAAACAGAAAGGGGTAAGTTCTGTGATTAGAAATACGGATAAAAAAGATGTGTTTGTGTGCATGAATGTTTCAGCATTACTCTCAAATGCCTGACGTAATTGCAAACGAACACGGTACAAATATTATTTACAACCTAGAGTTAGTGGAAATTCCCGGAGTACCAAAAGTTTTCCTCTTCCTAAGGTGTTATTGCTCAACTTACTCGTAATTAGTAAAAAGTACAACAGATCATTTAAAGAGATAAAATTTACAGATAAATTGCACTGAGAAAGAAATATCTACCTTTAGTAATAGCAATGTAGCAGAAGTTCAAAATTAATTATGCGTTTTAAATTTTCAAAAATTTAGAGGCTTTATCAAAATCAAACTATACCATTTTTATAAATGCACTTTCTTTTATCCGGATAAAACGCATATAAAAACATGCATCCGTGAAACCCCTCCATTTTGAAAATGTCGCAGGGGCTTCATGAATAATTGGGAATGGCACAAGTTGATTATATTACATGACGTAGTTTAAGGCAATCGTTTTCTAAAAGGCGCGGTGGCACAAAGTCACCTGCACAGCACACAGTGACCCCGGTCTACGGTAAATAAAAATATATTATACATGAGTAAAATACATTTTATTTGTGTTATATATTAAAATTTATTGTAATTAATTTCAGAATTAGTTGATAATGCTGTCCTCACCTAGCAATAAAATTGGAGACAACTTTTGAATGTCGGAAGCGCATTATGTATCGTAGGCGACAAAGATTTTTGACAACAAGCCGAGCACACACCGTCGTGGATCAAGCATGCGCGAGAGAGCACTGTGCCAATTTAATTGTATTCTAGAATATAGAACATATCAGTTTTGGGTATTATATTCGTAAACTAACGGATTAAATCAAATGATAGAAATCATTGGTGGCAAATATTTCCATTTATTGTAATAATGTATACATCATAACTTTTTTATTTATTTATATTTTTTTTAATTAATCTGTGCCGCCCTCCCCTATCTTTACCGTTAGGTAATATATAGACGTCCTCTTACGGTGACGAGTTTTCTCCCATTACACTTACAAGACAAGCGTAACGGAGTTAGTTAAGATCGTCATAACAATGCCGAAGTGATACCCAGAGAATATCAAAGTGCAGGAGTCAACGACGGGCCCCAAAATAAATTGAAAAATATTCGAATAAAAATATATATTTAATAACGAATGCTGCATGTATTAAGTAATACATTATACACATCTTTTTAGGTTAAAATATTTTCAATTTTTTTTTAGATATGGGAAAGGCATATATACATTTTGATCAGTTTACATCAGATCCTTTCCACGAAAACACAAGAGGCCACATCCTCTTTTTGAACTACAAGTTCAATACTTTTTGTGATGCTCCGAATGCACAACTATTCTCTACATCGCCAGATGGTGAAGTAAATTTGCAACGTGTTTATGAGCTGCTCTGACTGTAAAAAACACGTTTCTATCAAGGAATTACAAACTGCGTAGGTTTCGAATTGATTTGTAAATATACGACCAGCGTTTAAAGACAAAACTATCACTTAGGATTAAGAAAGATTCTGAAAAGTATCATGAATTAGGCACTGTCTTCCAGCTGCTACCTATCGCCTCTTAAAAGACATTTTTTTAATATTTTCTCAATTTTTCGGTCTCTTAAGAGTAGATTGTAATGTGACTTTAAGAATGTTTCACAAGAATAAAACCTATCCCTGCCGATCCAATGGGCGAGATCGTTCAGGCAGTAGTGCAGTAGCGGTCTCGGATCAGGGGATCGTGGGTTCGAATGCCGCCTGGGGCATGGATGTTTGTGTTTACGTTGTCCATACGTGCTCTCCCTACAGTTTAAAAAAGAAATCAAAGTGTTCGCTATATGACCCAGATATTGAAAAGCTACCTAAAAAAATACCTGTCTCTATATGTACATTTTCATTGAAATATTTGGAGTCGTTTTTGAGGAAAGGTCATTTGAACATTCCGAAAATGCGAACTTTTGAGCGCATTTTTTATATTCCAAACTTTTTGATACTCCAAACAAAAACAAACCCCACATTCTTAAAAAAATCTCGAGTTATCAGGCCCTAAAATCGTTAAATCGTTTGCAGAAATTGACTCAACGCGGGTAGGGAAAAATCATCTGAATTCATAAGTCAACTACTCCAATGTCAGACGATGCGATTCCTTCACTTCTATGTTATTACGAAATATGTAGCACGGATCGAGACTTGAGTGCAAGAATCTCCAGCGTTCACAGGAACTTTTAACTGTAGGGTTGTTTCAATAATTGACCTTGATGATACAAGAAAATATTACAATAATTGCATGAACACAAGTTTTCAAAAGGAAATACAAAGAGCCTCTATCTCAGACGTCATAAAACAGAATTATAAAGACTGTGGGGGTACAATCCCAAAATAAAGAAGTCCTGGTAGTCCGATCATTAAATAGTGGTTCTTTGGAATGAAGAACTGGAAGTCAACAAAGAAAGAACAAGGAAAGAATGAAGCTGGGGAAGAAACAGGTGGAGAAGGAGGAGGACATGGGCGAGGACGAGGAGGAGTGGCACATCTTAAGGATGAGGAGCAGAAGGAATAGAAAAAGGAGAATCAGCAGGAGTAATATGAAGAAGAGGAGATGAGTGAGAAGAACTAGGAGGATATGAAGGTATGGAGATCATTTTAAAGCGAGGTGTCATCGACCTGCTGTTTGGAGCAGCTTGGAGGATTCTACGAAGGAGCAGAACGAGAAGAAAGAGGAGAAACAGAACAACGAGGAGAAGATAAAGGTGTCGAAGTTTGTTTTAAAGCTAGGGAATAACGATTGTTGATAGGGCAGTATGAGATTCCTACAAATGCGCAGGATGAGTAGAAAGAGGAGGATCAGCACGAGGAAGACGAAGAGGAGGGGAAGATGAGGAGCTGAGGGTTTGGAGGTTCGTTTGAAAGCGAAGGAACAACGATCTGTTGTTTGGAGCAGTAAAAGCGTGCTTCAAAGGCGCAAGATGAGCAGAAAGAGTAGGAGGCGTCGTATGAAGAGGAGCTGAGCTGAAGGCGTGGAGGTGACATGCACCTGTTGCTGTACCTGCTCCTCGAGCGGGTCCATCTTCTTCTCGATGAGGCCCAGCTTCTCCTCCACCTTCTGCATGCGCTGGGTGACGGCGCGCACCGCCTCGCTCGCCTTCTCCATCTTCAGCTCCATCGTCTGCATGGAGGAGTGCATCTGCGACAGCGCCTGCACCATCATCTGCAGCGCGTCGCCCAGGGCCTCGGCGCACTGGTCGCCCGTGCCGCCCTCGGCGCCCACCGCCCGCGAGTCGCCCATCGGCCCCGGCGCCGCTGCCCACAGCAACAACACACGCTCCTCAACAGTTGCATACCCGCCACTGTGCACTGAGAAAGATGTCAAAGGAATGTGTCGTCCTCAAGACGCAACTACACGAACTACTTGGTCCCCTTAACAGACGCATACCGATGCCATCTATGTACGGATACCTGCGAAAGGGGTGAAAGGAACGTGTTGTCTTAAAACGAAATAACACTGTCCCTTTAACAGAGGCATGACAACGACTATTTACCTCCGATTGAGATTAAAGAAACGCTTCGTTTCAAGTTGCAGCAACACTGCCTCCGTAACAATAGCATACCTACAAGTATGTCACCTATCTGCGGATACCTATGAAACGGATCGTCTCAAGACGGTACTTCCCCTTTATGGGTTATCAGCCGCATATAAATGCCATACCGATATTTGCAGAACACCAATGAAGTAGGGGTTAAGAGTGATCACCAGAATCAATTACTATGTACTTGGAGGACAACTTTTACATATTTACAAATTAACTGCCTGCACCCTTGCGATTACATCGCAAACAAGGAAGAACTATGTTACAATAGGAACGTTGAACTATTACAATAGGAAACTTCTATACGGAGAAACTTTTGTTTCATTCCCTTCAGTATTTATTCTCTAAGACTAATAAAATGAAGGATAATTATAAATTCGGAAACAATGGAAACACTACTCATGGTCAACTCAGTTAAACACGTTTCAGCAAATAAAATTAAAATATTCTATATTTACAAATATCTTACAATATCTTCTATATTTACAAATTCATTTAAAAACGTAATGCATCACATATAATTATAATCGCTCGAACAACTTTTTCTCGAAAACGGCTTCAAACTACTTCTTTAAAATTTGACTCGAATAATGCTAAAATAATGATTACATGCTAAATAACATGTCATAAAAACATTTTGATGTATTCTTTTGATTTTTCAAAAAATACACATGTTTATTTTCAGCCAGACACAAGTAAAAGCGATGCTTTCAGAGCATGCAAGAGTTGCTAAGAGTTCAATTTTTAGCACTGATGCTTAAAGTGACACAAAGCTCAAGTGCTCAGATTTGTGAATGTAACAAAGAAAACAGGTTTTACTCTTCTGTAATATTCTTAAAGTCATATTTCAATTAGGGGAATACTATTAGGAGACCGAAAAATTAGAAAACTTAATGTAATGGCTTACCCACCAGCAGACGGCATCTGGGAAAAAGATAGATGCAAAACCAAAAGGCTACACCAGACGCAAACGAATAGAAAACTGATATGATAATTTTTTGTCATTCTGTGTCTCAGTTACTAATGCAATTTTGTTTGTAAAGGAGAGAGGACAATGATTCCAGATTTCATGAAAAATGCGTATGTAATATCACACTCTCAAATTCAAGTAGTTCAGTTTTTGATTGATTATATGAATAATGCAATCCATTGTAGGGATAAGGGAAAAGTAAAATTTTTTTTTCATTTGTGTGTGTGTGCGTTTCGTTCACAACATTCTAACACGTATCGTCTCATCTTCTGTAAAGTCTAGATTCAAGTTCGCCCAGCCGATTCACATAAATAATATAAAAAAGGACACAACATTATCCCATTTGAAAACTATATTAAGCACTAAATTTCTTAATATGTTTGAAACTTACCTCTAAAGTTTCAATAAGTACGAACAGTTCAAAATCATTCTCTCAGTAATATTGAAGAACCTAGCAAGGTACACATTTTCTTCGCTCTCAGTTACCAGAAACTGCTGTCACAAATGTCCATGTTAGTTCGTTCATTTAGGAGACAGTAGTTGGAAACACGTGGTTAAGAAATCAACCATAGTTAGAAATTATAGTTATCTGCATATTTCTGAAAGATTTTAAATTAATTCAATGAACACGTTACATAAGATGTGATGTTTTCTATTTCACGAAACAAGCAAGAAAATGCTCGTTTCGTGAAATAGGCGAACCTATTTCAGGAAACAAGCATTTTTATAGCCATTTTCGTGAAATTACTAGACATATTGCCATTTAAATGTTTTTCATATGTAAGTAATTGGATGTTCAATTTATTGCAATGAGTAAAGAGCGGCACGGCCTTCTGTACTGAGAGAGGTAGTAAGATCCCATACAGAGAGCAGACGGGGTTTGAGAAGCAACGTCAATGCATTATTTATGTATAATATACGAGGCTCCAAATGTCCAAATAATTCCATATCTTCCGAATTGACGCAAAAGTATTCTTTGACAAAGAAATAAGCTCAAGAAAGGTCAAATAAAATGATTCAGTTGGGGAAGGAATAAGATATTAAATCGGCACCAACTAGAATGGTCTGAAAAGCAATTACTTGACACTTGTTTACAGTAAATTACATTTTGAATTATGTTTTCTCTTTTCGCCTAGTGGCAAGTGCTTATAGAAATATAACGACATCAGATCAATGCTTTCTCCCGTTTATTGCCTTTTTGTGTTATCGTGATCAGTAGCGAAGCGTGGCGTCTTTAAGTGATCATTGCTCCATTTGTTCAGAGTCCGGATCTATCTTTTTGCAGCGCCCAGGAGGGAGAGGTCAATGTCGAAGGATGTTCAGTATTTAAAACGGTCGAAACTTCGTTCATTTACTTATATTTTTTCCTCAATTAATCTCATGTAATTCCATAAGGAAATATTGAAATTGAAATTGCTTTAGAAATCTTTTGTTTGACTGCAAAACTAAAATTCATTCAGTTGGATAAATGTGGAATGAAATAATTTATTTTAAAATTCGTTTGTTATTCGGTTAGCATTACTTTAGAAAAGCGTGCCCTTTCTACGCAAGCATTTCAAAACGGGCGTGCAATCGACTAATAAGTCGCCGTCATTTCAGCATTGAAGAGATGCCTCGCAGGATATGAGTAACACTGCATTCAAACGATCTCGAGCCGAACTGTATCTGCCCTTGAGTCGAGGGGCTGGACACTCTGTGTGTGAAAGCAGACTATCACAAGATCGGAAGACGTTTACCCAACGCCCACGTACTGCTTGTTATCTTGAGTTAACGCAGCACATCACAACTCTTAAACATCAACTAATCAGTGCTGGGAATCCTCTCCGACCCATCGGAGCCCTTCGCGACGGCTTTGCCAGAGCTGAATAAACTAGATATTGTCGAACTTTCAAATGCAGGCTTAGAAAAAATTAAAGAAACGTTAGACAATACCACTCACTAGTTCAGTTAGCATGATATGCACTAAATTTAAATTTTATATTATTTAATTTCCTAAAAAAGGTAAATGTAAGTAATTTATCTTTTAAAATAATGCGTGAAGTTTAGAAGATATGTCTTTTTATTGACACTTATGAGTTTAAAATATAAACTTGTCTAAAACCTCCTATCTTACTAAACATACAGATACATAAATATATGGAGACTCAAGCCATACAGTCGTAGTGGCAAATATTGGAATGCCTGATATAGAAATATTCTCTCTTCCCCCATACCCCCCTCTCCCCAGTTCTGGGGTCTTATTCATTTGAACATCGGTATTTGTACTCTTAAGAACGTAAAAATGAGAAGTCGAACGCTCATTCATTCTTTAACATTACTCACAATTTTGTTTTTTCCGTTTTCCCTTGAAAAGTTTCAAATTTAATAAGTTCCAAGGCAATACTGTTCGTGGGTTTTTCCAAATTTATTTTTAAACATTTTGTAATAGACTTTATGAATAAAATTTAAATTAAATTTGCTGCGCGATTTTTGCTGCGATTTTAAATTTGCTGCGATATTTATTCAAATTCACTGCACTTGCTCACTTACAGATGTCAACACCAGTGTTGCCAACGTCTGGAAAGAAAATTATGAGTGATTATTGAGCGAAAAATGTCTTGGGGTACTGGAGTTTAATCAACGCCACCTACATAGATCTATTTAGGTGACGTTGGTTTAATTCCCAGCTTACTCACTATGTAACATACAATCGCAACACCAAAACACGCAAAAAACGTTTTTGGAAATTTCTTTGAATGTTCTGGTCGGATCCAAAACTCAATTATCAATTCCTCATGAGGAGACCGAGACGTGTCAAATGACTTATCATATGTCTCAATTGGTATACGGGAAGTGGTTTAACCGTGAGTAACAGAACCGTACATTTACACATCTGCAGACTCGAAGAGTTACTCAAATATTATATTGACACCATCCTTACTCCCCCCCTTTGATACGAGGTTTTTGGAGGAATGACGCGAGCAGAAGATTAGATTTGCTCGATAAGTGGCATCCGTATTAACAATGGATGTCACAAGTTTTATTACAGCTGAAATTCTGTTCCCACTGTAATGCAGGGTATGGGATTGTCTTTTGATACTAATGAAAATAAAGATCAGGTACGTTTGAAAATTTAACAAGGAGAGCATATTCTTTCTTAGAATTACAAACACTTGAAATGAATGCCAGTAATTGTTGAATTGGATTACATCACACATTAGCACTTGAGACATAAACACAAATAAGTATACTCTAATCGCAGTAACAACAAAAAGACACTATCTGAAAAAGAATGAACATGCACATATAACCTCATGTACAAAAATGCACAACATACAAAAAAGAAAGAAATGAATCGGGAAATAATCCTCAAATACTTTCTATACAGTACACAAATAAAAATGTAACATCAAATGAACTTTCTTTGACCTCGAAAGAATTCGTTACTTTTCCTAGAATTCTGTAGCGTGAAATTTACAATAAATTTAAAATGTTAAATCATCTGTTTTCTGTCACGTCAGTCGTTGAATGAATTACACTTTCTATTGTGACTTCAATCGTGTACGCCTAAAGTAACTAGAGTAACCTAAAGTAAGAATTCTATTCACTTTGCTTGCAAATGTAGCTTCTAGCTAATTTATGCCAGATACGCTAACAAGGGAAAACAGCAATGCAGATCACAACAGAACGTTCCAATTCACGATATCACTGGTCGTTTTAAATTTGCACGCAGTCGTCTGAAATATAGACGTCCCCTGCAACCAAGGTCAGACAGCCGAGTCTCCTGGCGAGGTGTCGTTGCCGCAGCAAAGACTTCTAATGAAAAATGGATGAGAATTCGTTTCTTTATCGTAATTTGTAAGAGCTTGTGGAAGAAATTTGTGATTGGTCGGAGCGTTGAAGCGAATAATGTCTGAAGCGGTGGCAGTTATCTGCGATTTCTAGTGGCCAATGCGCGTCCTTTTATCATAGGTATAGCGCTCCACAGTGACAAGAAGTTAAGTTTCAAATGTTATAGCTTGTAAATGCGAGATAGCGGTTACAATATAGGGATATGGAAGTGGCCTTTTGAGTCACCGTGACTGGCGGCAAGCTCTCATTGCGATGTGCTAATATTGGCGAGTCCTTTGCGTGCTTCTATTGGCTTTTTCTCAACTTTTTAGTTTTATTACTAAAATATCTACGTTCTATCCAGTCTTGATATATGGCAGTGAGGGGCATTGAACAGAGCAGAAGAACGGAGAATTGAATCTTCAGAAATGCCCTTCCTGAGAAGTGTAGCTGGATATTCTCTGGCAGACCACGTTTCAAGTGTGGAGATAAGGTCCACCCTAAAAATTGTCAACCTAAATGACAAAATCAAAGACTACAAATGCCAATGGGCGAATCATATCAATAGAACGAAAATATCAAGATTAACACAAACAGTATATAACTACAAGCCCTCCGGATATCGGGATGTAGGACGCCCAAGACGAAGATGGCAGGATGACCTCTGAGTTCGAACAGACATTCAGTGGCTTACCATGAACCAGAAGAAGACTAAAATATCGCAGTATTTCACAGTTTTAGTGTTACTGCTTAAATATCTGTATATTTTTACTAAAATTAAATTCTTCTCAAAAATATTGAAAATGTCATGCTTTTCTGATTTTCTTTGGTCATTGCTATATAATTTTAAGAATTGTTTTAAGTTAAGATCACAAAACTATTCTTTAAAATGCCAGCGTTTCAGTTTTATACAACTTTCTTTACAGTTCTGACACTATGACACCAAACATACTTTTTACTTGAGATTTGTATGTATTTTTACGTTGATAGTCTTTGACTTACCAACTTCTTAACCCTTTATAGGGTAGAAAGTTGTCAATTAATATTTTTGATTTATTTTTGCTTAAGGATGTTTCTAAGACAGTGAATGGCAATGTCCATGTTTAAAAAGAACTAAATTGGTCATTTTGACCATTTCAATGAGGTGGTACATATTTGTACCAATTACCTATAAAAGAAAGGATAAAGCTGTTATAATCATGGTACAATAAAGAACCATATGTTTTTCTTTCTATTTATGTTCTATGATATCTTCTCCCTTTCTATCATATTGTAGGGTTTCGTTTTTTAATCTAAATTACTTTTTATTCATGTTAAATTCTTTTTACAATTATATGAAAGTTATCAATACTTCGGCAACAGCATATTGTACACAAAATTGAGAGTTTTCTTGGGAATGTTCAATAAAGAAAAAACATTTTTCTGAGATATTGAGAAATTAGTGCATCGCGACACTACAATACAAGGAACAAAAGTGTTCAGCAAAAAAACTTGCAAATTCAAAAATGGTAGCGTACTTTATCTTTGCGATTTGTGGAATGACGAGAAACATTCTGTGGCTAACACAGATTGCTTTGATCAGCAATATGGTTCCACAAAAAAATGGTAAAGAACAAAGAGAAAAAATGAAGTGGGCTTTTATGATTTATATGAGACTTACATCCATGATTTTTATTCATAAAATTTCGATTTTTGAAATCATTTGGCAGTTTTCCTGATTTCTTTAACTTGTATTGTTCATATACTGCCGTGAATATACCTTCTATCTTGATGATTCTGAAATACTAAATATATTTAAAGATTATCTAAATCTGAAGAAAAGTTTTAACGGATGTTTATTACAGATATTTGTAACGTATATTTAGTTTTTTATTCTATTTCTTTTGTTAATAGAAAAGACATGTCTAAGAAACGACACAATATCGCTTTATTTTCAAAATATTATCTAATAGAAAATAAGAATATGCATACTTTTTACTGTAAACATACGTGTAGAATGTTTACATTGATATTTCTAGTGAAAAATGTTTATTATAAGAAACATTGTAATTATTACTAGACATAATATAATGTAATACACTTCTTCCGAGCCGTTGTCAACTACTTCTCAAACGCACATGGTACAACCACATGAACCACCAAGGTTGAAATTACCGCTCCCAAAGATTGTTTTAGTTCCCATTGACAATCACAAGGTAGCAGCACATAATATTTTCACAAAAGGACGCTACAACGATCTGGTGCTCGTTTGCACCAAGAAACACAACCGCAAAAGTTAATAGAAAAAAGGGGTTCGAATATGTAGCAAAGACCTACATCTTATTGAACCTAACAAACACTTTTCTGCCCATCTTCTTTTGTGTATACAATGAGGAGGCAATACCGTTGTAAACAACTCATACGGGAGTCCGGCATCGCGAAATCTTTGCATGACATGACCGGTATCGATGACATCATTCCTTACAATTATGTTCAGAAGGAAGGAAAGGGCCAATATTATATTTCAAAAGATGGTCAATATAGTCTCCAAAATAATAGAAACAGTTATGTATTGTAAAAAAAATTTACTTGGCACTTAAAAACTTGAGTATCGATTTTGTCTCGAACGAAAAGGGTTATATTCGTCAGCATGGTTGCTGCCCGTACGTGTGAGAAACGTAAATTGCAGGAGTAATTTTAGGAGCAAAAACATACCACCGTGTTCCTTATAATAACAGCAAAAATAATTCCTTTGGCGTTTTGGCCTCGGAAGCATAGATTTGCATAGAAAGTTTATTTTTGTAATTTGCCAATTTCGTTGCACTCTGTATGTGACCGGAACTTTGAGTGCATATTCAAGACTCGAGGCGTTATAGGAGGTCATTTGAGGGGTCATTTTCATCATTTGAGAACAGCGAGTGCACTGCAATTCTGATGTCCGGTTGGTACACTAATTTTGTGCCGGCCTCAGATCGGACGCGATTGCAGGACGGCGGATATTCATAACTTATATTCCAATTCCATCAATTCACTAATTTTCGTTTTTGGACATTTGTACTCGAAGAAAATTTATTTCTTTGGATATATTTAGAAATATTCTCAGCGCCTCAACTCGTTTTAAGTACAACCTTCTGGAGGTGATGGAGAAGAGAAATCGCCAAGAATTTGCTGTGAATTATCGAAGCGTTTCGCAACCAAAACACAAGATACATTTGTTCACATAGGTGAGAAGACCAAGGTATGTTTTCTTCGATCGGGAATGACAAACAATGCATTATCGCATGTAATATTCTACAATTGCTATTTTTCATAGCTAAAAAGACAATAATTTCAATAGAGAAGCTAATTTTTTTAAAAAAAAAATTATTCAGCTCATCGTCAACAAAGCACAACACGTAACATGACGAGCGGGCCCATTACAGATGCACAAAGCAACATGAAGAGCAGGCCCATTACATTTTCCACGATATAACAAAAACGTTAAATTTCTTAAAAAAATGAATAATTTATTCAGCTCATCATCAACATGGCATCACGTAGCAACATGGCGGGCAGGCCCGTTATATTCTCCAGCGCGGCTCCTGCATGTGCGCGCGCGCGTCCTTGGCGCCGCCAGCGCCGCCAGCACCGGGCGCCAGCAGCCGCCGCGCCACCACCGACTTGGCGAGATCGAGCGGCGTCTTGCCGTCCTTGTCCTTGAGCTCCTTGCGCGCGCCGGCCACCAGGAGCGCCCGCAGCGCCGCCACGTTGCCGCCCTCCGCCGCGTAGTGCAGCGGCGTGCGGCCGCAGTGGTTCTTGGCGTTGACGTTGCAGCAGGCGCACATGAGGAAGCACGCGCACAGCCCCGTGGGGTCGTGCTTGGCCGCGAGGTGCAGCGCCGTGAAGCCGTACGCGTTCTTCGCGTTCAGGTTGACGCGCTGCTCCAGCAGCAGCGACACCACGTCCGTGCGGCCCGCCAGCGCCGCCTTGTGCAGCGCCGTCCACTTGGCAGAGTTGCTGAAGTTGGGATCAGCGCCTTCCTCCAGAAGGCGGCGCACCTACGAATAATGCAGACTATACTTGGGCTTTTCTAACTTGGCCGATGACAGTTCATTAACTGTTACGGTGTCATCCAATCGAGAGCAAAAACGTTATCACGGTGACGACACTGTGGTGACGTTTCAGCTCCCGATTGAACGAAACCGTAACAGCTGATCAACTGTCATCAGCCAGGTTACAGAAATCCAAGTATAGTTACTCTAATAAGGGCCAAGTTTGACAGGTTGTGAAACAAATTAGCGTCATGTCGGACATTGTGAGAGGTTGTGTCGAAGCCGTTTACCAGTGGGACTTTTGCTGCTAGTAGTAGCCAAACACTAGCTGTCAAAGCGGTCATTTCTTAGAATAATCTCTCTACACTGTGACCTCAGTTCCGTCATGGACGTTTAATGAGACACCAAGGAACGACAAGAAACTGCCTCGTTTGCTAGGAACAAATATATAAAATGAAGAGACGCTGGCTTTACTGAAGCAGTAAGTTAATCCACCAATCAGGAAACAAGACGGAGCAGACCCCGTTTCTGAACAGAAAATAAAGAGTAGTAAGCGCATCGCCATGGTGGCAGAACTTGTGAGTTCGTAGGTGCATGCAAGCGAAAGATTTGCAAGCAAATTAATCAAGATTTTCTGAATAGAATTATATGTAGTACAAGAAGTACAACAAGCAAAGCTCCATTAATAAAGGAGGTAAATATCATAAACACTATTCTTATAATATGTGATAGTTAGACATGCATATGGAATACGTGCACGGAAATATATATTTGAATAATCGGAACATTTCTAATTTGACATTCGTTCGTTGTTCGTTTCAGCTTTATTGCTATACATCAAGTTTTTCTTCATACTTACGCCCGCACATTTATTTCGGTATATATTTTATATCTTCTTTACTCTCTTATGGCTTTTGAGTTTCCATAAGCTTTTGTAAAAAGACTTGTGGAACAGTCATCTATATTAACAAATGTAATACAGCAGCCACTGTTCACTTCTTCAATTAGCTATGGCGAGATCTTTCGACTAGCAGAGATCCTAGACGCCGAAAAATGGAGGAAAAGAATCTCACTCCAGTAAATCTTATCACGGAAGTCTGACGACCAGTGAGAAGGAACGACATCCCATTGTCAATATTAATGATAAACAGGTGGGAAAGTGCCGGCTCGCTCCCTGCGCGGATAATTGGCAAGAAGTGGTAGCGGGGAACCAGGTTTTCTATAAAGGTAATTGGTAGGGAATTTCCAGTGCGAAATTTTTCATCAGTAGTTAATTGGGAGAGCAAATTGCTAGAAAAAAATATAGAATGATAAACCTCAAATTTAACTAAAAGTTTATTTCAAATAAATCATCCCTTTCTTCGAATATTACCGAAATTATACGTCGTCTGAAAGGTATACTAGCGAAGGTTGTGCCAACGGATTCGTAGGCTTCCGCGGTTGGAATCATTGTATTCTTGGCTGTCCGAGATGAGCCGTGACTCAGTCGATCGAGCAGACATTTCGGTCATTTTGTTGTGGACTTCTTCAGAGCTATACTGCTGCATTAATCCTCCCAAATATATAATTGATTTCCCCATATCCGTTGGAAGGGAAAAAATCTTAGGGAATGATGTTAGCATAGATTATCAAAAAGTCACTTTAATTTCACGTAAAATTTCAAATTCTGCACTTTTTGTACTCCTTTCATCAGTGAAGAGTGGTATTCAGAAGGTCCAAACATCTAAAAATTAAAAAGGTTTAATTTTGTAGATTACATTGTAAGGATAATAATTCAAGGGTAGCTGGATTTTACGTTTTTGGGCGCATCGTTTTCAAGTTATATCTGATGAATGACGAAGAAGCAGACCGAAGTCTGTGTCCCTAACGTTCATTATATCTCTTTAAGAAGAATTATGCAAAAAGTAACTAGTGACATCGGTTCTGACACAGCAAAAATTTGACATCTCATTTGCGTTTTACGGATCAGAATACATGAAGCGATACTTAATTGACCGTGCTCCAAAACACAAGCGCGGTCTCGGCGAGTGATCACCTCTTTGATGTCCCCGTCGTGGGCGGCCTTGAGCAGGCAAGCGCCGAGAGCCACGCGCCGCTTCTTTTGCCGGGAGACGGACCGCGACTTGGCAACATCGCTCTTGGTCCGTAAGCGAGTGTGGCAAGGGGCGGGCGGCGGCGGCGACGGCGGCGGCGATGGATGCGACGGGGGCGGCGGAAGCGTGAGGGGCGGCGACGGCTGCGGTGGCGGCGGGGGCGGTGGCGGTGGCGGTGTTGGCGGTGGCGAAGGCGGTGGCGGGGTGGCGGGCTGAGAGGGCAGGTCGGGGAAGATGGGGAGGTCTGGCATCATTGACACGCACTGGCACGAAGCGTCTACCTACAACGGCACAAAAGTATCATCTGTTTGCGAAAGAGACAAACAAGATCTATTCCAAAATATTTGAATAAATGTGTGGTCATTGCCAATATTTTTGTTTATGATATGAACAGCTTTTCGTCTTCAACATCAGATCTGCTGTTTAAGCCGCCGAAAACAGCTTATACAATTAACCTTAACGAAATAATGACCTCAAACAATTGCAATAATTTTAAGTTTAAATATCACGTAGTTATGAAGCCTACATACATAATTATGGTATCTGATGTATGCAATAACTAAACTGTAATCAAATTTAAGAAATAACTTTTATTCAAATATTTGGAATGTGATCAACTACTCACCAAGAATTCAATATTCTATTGTAAGTATACAGTACAACTGACATGAAGAGAGGTATATACATTAAATGCCGTTACACATTGTAGTGTAACAAATCAATCAGTCGGTGGTTCCTGTAAAAAAAAATGTTGCCAAGATGATGTTACGCACATCGTGCTCATGTACCAAATATTAATACTGAAAATGCTTTGTCACGAGGTACAGGTTTTGATTCCACTGGGCTCCGAGTTCCCATTCTTCTGTTATTCAGAGAGATTCTCTTGCCGACTGAGCTATGACATCAAAAATTGCCTTCCTGAAAATGTATCAATCTTATAGCGATCACTATTAGTATATTCTATACAATTCGCGTGAAGCATGAACGATCTACGAACTGTATCTACGAATTTTAGTCATTTAATCATGAATTATAGTCAAGAAAATATATTGAAAGAAATTTGACTATATTCTTAAAAGAGTCTAATTTATGTATTGTTAAATACAGATGGTCAAATAAGTACGTATGTACAATATACATGAAACGATTTATGCACGTGAGCGAAAATGCCTAGTTTCCAAATGATGCTAACCTCGCTTTGTTGGAACTTGTATTCACCATCCAGTATGGGAAAATGAATAAAATGGGAGGATGAGATTCTGGGGCTGAAGAAACCGTGCTCAGATAGATCTTTTCCGTTCATTGACCAACCAAGTTTACCTTGTTCCTGTTGGCCGCCGTGGGCAGGGGCGGGGGCGGGGGCGACGGCGCGAGGCAGGCGAAGTCGTCGTCAGACAGGGAGGAGGACGTGTCGGAGGGGACGACGGGCGCACACGGCGGCACGGTCACGTGGAGCACGCGCGGGTAGGAGCTCGCCCGCGCGGCCAGCGCGTGGCCCGACGGGCACGCCCACGCTACGGGGGCAGGCGCCTGCTGCAGGGCGACGCGCCCACAAAAACTTCCATGGCTTTCAGAGAGGCGGCGACGGTGTCAACAAATTATTTATGTATCAAACATAGTTCAAAATTAAAACATCTATCTGTTCGACTTATATATATATATATATATATATATATATATATATATATATATATATATATATATATATATATATATATATATATTTACACATATTGGTGAACACGCGCAGATAATGAAAAAAAAACAATTTTTTTCACCGAGTATTTTATATCTTGTATTCGAGCATTGTACTTAGTACATTTTTTAAAAGCATTTCTTGTGGTTATTTTCAATAGCGTTTTATTCATGCAGGCACGATTTAATAAAAAAAATAGTATTCACATGCAAAACAAATTATTTGTATATACACTTATATTTGATATTGAATCATGGATGTATGAAAACATTGACTTCAGTGAATCCAATTTCTATAAAATTCCATGTTCCGAGAACATATGCTTCTATAAACCAACGTTAAGGCATTGATTTATAAAATCGTCGATAATAAAATTTCTCCTTCAATTAATCGATGTTTAAAATTTCGATATATTAAAAAAACGATTAAAATCGATTTTAAAACATCAATATTGACTTAAAAGCATTCATGTTTTTTTTTAGCTTTTCCTTCGGTGCCACTCCCTTACCGAGGTCACTCGCGAGGCCCATGGGACGCGCGGGACTGCGGGCGGTGGCGAGGGCGGCGGCGAGGGCGGTGGCGAGGGCGGAGGGCGGTAGGGGCAGGCGTGCTCGCGCGCCGACTCCCACTGCAGCGAGGACAGCGACGTGCGCGGCGAGGGCGTCCCCAGACGGCGGCTGCGGGTGGGGCGGGCCAACGCGGAAGCGGACTCAGCACGTGCTTAGGCCCCCGCGAGTAGGGCTCGAATTATTTTAAACGAAGTGTATACAATAATTCGTAAATGTCTACAAAAAGACATAAATGGGTACCGGCTAGGTTTAGCTCAGAGACCCCATTGCCGCTGTCTCTGAAGCAGCGCTGACCGGGAGGTCCTAGGGTTCGAGGGGTGGCGGATTTTCGACGCTAGTTACTAGTCACAAAACTAGGTCGAATTCAGCTGTTGTTTGGAGGAGAATTCTAGAGGTCGGCTGCTCTAATCGGTACTTTTCTGTGGTTTCTCCGATCAACGCTAGGAGAACCCCGGAACAAAACCTTAACAAACGGGCAACGTACCGCGCGCGAACTCTCCCCTCTCCCCCTTCTCCTATCCTCTCCCACACATATACGCACATACACGCACTTACATACTTTAGACTACTATGTATGTGGAGAGACCAATCGAGAACTTAGAGCTTGTCCCGGCTGAGAGGATGCCGAGATAGGGGGTGATTCCTGGAGCGGGAAATCCTCCAAGGCGACCTAGCTCGGCGTAAAATGTTAGTGTCCAGCGGGGGTGGAACACCACCACCTCCCGCGAAGGAATACTCATTACACTACAAGGACCTATGACCATGGCAGTCTACGTGCCAAGAAACATCAATCAGTCAATTAATTAGTCGCACGATGAGTTAATCAATCGGTCAATCAATCAATCAGCCAATCAGTCAAACAACCAATCAATCAATTAGCTAATCAAAAAGTCAAGCAGTCGCACCTGCGCGCGTGTACGCCGCCTCCCGCGTCGCGTACGTCCTCGCGCTCGACCACCGCCGCCGCGTACAACTTGTCCTCGACGGCGCTGAGCTTGTCCTCGACGCTGCACATGCGGTGCGCCACGCCGCGCACCGCCGCCTCCGTCGTCTCCAGCTTCAGCTCCATGGCGCGCATCGCCTGCTGCAGGTGCGACAGCGTCTGCACCATCTTGCACAGCGCGTAGCCCAGGCCGTGCGACAGCGGGTCGCCCCGGTCGCCGTCGCCGTCGCCGTCGCCGTCGCCCTCGTCACCCATTCGGCCCCGGCGCAGCGCGCTCCTGCAGCACATACCGCCATCCGTGTTTCCGGGAGCGCCCGCTGCTTAAGTCATAACTCCGGTAAGTGTAGTGAGAGTTCTATTGCGGGAGGGTGCGGTGACATTTCTTCACTGGATGATGAGATCTGGCGCCGACTTATTCGTCATCATGCCGTGTTTCCCCTTCCAGGTACCGGGAGAGATGGCTCAGTGCATTACCTGATCTCACTGCAGTTCCTCTGACCGGGAAGTCCTCGATTCGAGTCCCGACGGTGGCAGAATTTTCGACACTGGCTTGTCAGCAAGGTCGAATTCAGTCACTGTGTGGAGAGTTACGTATAGAGGCCGGCTGTTCTGATTGGTAGTTTTCTGTGGGTTTTCCGATCAACACCAGGCGAATGCTGGAGCATGGGAGATATCTGATTGGGGAAAACCTCGCTAGCCGACGGTAGATCGACGCCGGATCTCGCCATAGAGCTTGGGAAGAAAACCGCCACCTTCCCAACACAAAAACACGCACTACACTAACGGAAATAATGACAATTGTAGTTGACGCACCCACAATCACTATCAAGAAATCAATCAATCCCATCCAGATATCTCTCACCAGCGGGATGCCTCTCCACTTCGGTCAAGTTTTAAGTTTCCGACTATTTCCCGACATCCCTGGTAGTGAAGTACTTGAAAGTGACAGTTTTTTTTAACTGCTTTATTTTAAGTCGGTTTTTAACAGCTAGGTCATCAGCGAATTCTTGTCTAGACATATTACATTATATATTTTACATTATATGTCACATAAATATTAAGATTTGAAAGTACATATTTCAGTTCCATTAATGTCTCCTTTATGGTTGTGTAACACTAATACTGTATTTGAAAGTCGTCTTCAAATCAATTTGCAGATACATTTTAAACATTTTATAGTTTTCATACAACCTATTTAAACATTCGTATAATTCTTTAGTAAGATGTAGGTTATCTCTAAATATCTGAAATTCTGTATACTCATTAATAATATGCTTTACCGTCATTTCCGTAAGTTTTCACACATTTGTTTTTATGTTCTTTAAAATAGGATTGGGTAAGATTGGTGGGTCCTATTCTCAACCTTGTGATATTTCTTTGGCATCTTTGGGCTTTTAGAATAGTGGATTTTTTCTCAAATACGGAAGTTCGAACTTCATGTAATTTTGAAATGGTATTTTTCCAAGAATTGTGGTAGTGTTTAATAATTTCAATTTTCATATGCTTTTTAATGTCTGTATAAATTACTGATTTGTCTTTGTCTTTTGCATTTATAATTTCTAAGACTTTAAGAATCGCCTGAGTTTCACAAGTAAAGACAGAATTGTAGTCTTGAAACCTAAATATACGTGACTCTTCATCACTAACTACCACAAATCCAGATTTTCCATTCATCATGGAACCATCAGTATAATAAGATTTATAGTGTTTAAATTTTTCACTGATTTCAAGGAATATATTTCTATAAAGAATTTAAGTTGTGCCATCTTTTTCATATTTTGGTAATTCCATGTTTATAGGTAATTTAAATGATTTCCGAGGAGAAATAGAGGGCCATATTTTTGTGAGCAATGGAGGGATATTCAAATTCAATTATTCTATTCCATGTAAGGAAGTCATAGAGGTTTAGGGAAACCAAGGTGTGAAAGATGAAGGTTGTCTATATTAGGTCTTTCCTTAAAATACTCAAAATAGTATTTTCGGGATTCGCAAAAACTTTCGTGGCATAGGATGTTATAAATTCTTTCCTTCTTAGAAACGAATGTATGAAATATGCTCCAGCTAATATATTTTTCACAGGACTTGACTTAGAGGCACCAATGCTGAGTCGTAGAGCCAAGTTTTGAATACTTTCAAGGCATTTAAGTCTCTTTGTTCCCGCTGAGTCATATAAAAAATTTGGATCTTATTAATGCCTGGTAAGATTTTATTAAGCATCTTCTGTTAGATCCCCAGTTTAATGAGGATAATATCTTTATTATGTTAATTCTACTGAAACATTCCGATCTTAATTTGTTGATGTGCAATTTCCAGCTCTTTTGTTCGTCAAAATTCTTCCCAAGAATTTTAATTCATAAAGTACGTTTGATAATTCTATTGTCCATTTTGAAAGTAGTGCATTTTTCTTATCTTTTCCTTAAAAACGTTATGTAATCTGTTTTTGTTTTGAAAAATTGAAATTCTGTTTTGAAGGACCACTCCTGGACTGTATTAAGGTTATGTTCAATTAATTAAGAAGTAATGTGTATATTTATTCCACTGCGAAGTATAGCTAAATCATTAGCAAACAAGAAGCCTTAATCGCTTTATCAATAACTTGAAGTATATCTTTTATGGCATTAAGAAATGGAATTATGCTCAACACAGAGCCTTAAGGAAGGCCATTTTCAATTACAACTGAATTAGATAAAATGTTGATTACTCGGACTCTCAATTCCCTATCACATAGAAAAATTTTAACGAAGGCCAAGATGTTTCCTTTTATATGATGTTCTTCTAAAAGTATTAAAAGTCAATGTTGCCATACCATTTTACACGCCTTTTCAATATTTAAAGAGACTGCTATTACATGATTTTCTGTTATAGGAGTTTCACATAATTCAGTATATTAATTCACTATTGATATTCGGTTGATCGATATCATATTGGAATTGGAATATACAATTGACCATACTGGAATGGGGATAAAATGTGTCTAGTTTAAAGATACCATGTTATTCGTTTGCTAATAATATTCTCCAATATTTTACACAAGTTGTACGTCAATGATATTGGTCTAAAACAAGAAATAGCACTTGGATTCTTATTAGGTTTAAAATGGGAATTACGATGGCCTTTCTCCAATTATCAGAAAAAATCTTGATTTCTACAGATAAAATTGTGTACGTCAAGAAGAATATTTATTCCATGTTCTGATAAGTTTCTTATTAAAACATTTGTAGCCCCATCCGGTCCAGGGCTAATGTTTTCTAAATTAGGGAGAACATGTTTAAGTTCATGTATTTGTATTTCTTCATTTATTTAATTTGAATTATTATTGGTTTTAAATTCTTTAGTGATTTATTCTGATATTTTACCATTTAAAAAAGTATGGTTGTAATTACTGGAGCTGGAGTTAGAAGCAATGTTTTTGCTAGATGTATACTAGCTTCTTCTAGAAGTAGAATCTAGCTTCTGCTAGAAGTAGACATATTAGATGGGTCATTAATTACTTTACCACCACAGTTTCAAGTACAATTCTATCAAATATATTTTTTCCGAGAGCAATTCTTTATATTTTTTTCCACGTACCAGAGGTAGAAGAATGAGAATCTATTGATGATACAAAATTTTGCCAAAACTTATTCCTACTTTAAGATTTTTCATGCTTTGGCTCTTTTTTTCTTGTATTAAATTTTGAAAAGAGAATCAGGATCATTTCTTGTTTTTTTAACAATTACTATAACTAATTACTAATATTACAATTACACTTATTGAGTGACGAAAATCAAGCCATAAGACTTGCTCTTTCGTCAGACCGTCTAATTTTACATTCCGGTACTCCGTATTAAACTTAAAATAGATCGTAGTACTTACGTTTACCTACATACTAACTACATTCACAAACAAAATCTAACAAACATGAACATGCTCAAGTTAATTTACGAAACCATATTGACTTACTATCATTGTCATACTAGCATTAATCTAATAATATTGATATAGTAACATTAATATTAAAATTACGTGAAATGAAAGAAAATAAATGAGATGAAATTAGTATGTGTGGCAGTGACTATGTTTTCCTTTTTTGGCAGGATATGACAATTGTCCAGATCTTCCGCCCAACCACTGTAAAAAATGAAAAAATCTTAACAAGAATACCACTGTAATTGTCAAGTTTTCTTTCTTTCGTTGGGCATCACCCTATTTCTTAGACTTAACTCCTTTATATTGTCCTTCATAACGTCACTCCTTCACATTGTACAAATTTCACCGATATGATATTACTGAATATTCTTTGACATATTTTGCTTATTTACAAGAACATTCTATAAATAATATTTTTTGATAGTTTTGTCAAGAGAAATCTGGTACCATCTCTAACCATTGTATTTGAATTGTATTGATTGCCTGGTACAGCGTAATACTTTCTATTGAATCAATATTGTTATTTCGATGTACTACGTTTCGATGGCTGTTGACTACTGTCTCAGGCAACTCTAGGGAGAGGAAAGGGGCTCGGGAATGAAAATTTAGATGATGTTATTTCATATATACTACAAAATAAATTCTTGTTTAAGTATTATTGTGATCAAAATCGTAAGTGGTGTTATGAAATCGTTGTTCTTATTACAAAATTAAGTGTACATGAGTGACGTTCATATAGTCTAGGACCCTTTTAGAAATAAAAGGGTTCTAGACTGTATGGCTCTTATTGCTTCATAAAAGTACATTAAGTGTTAAAATCGAAAGTGTTAGACTTCATTTTCAAAGTTATTAAATTACAAATTTAACTGTCCTAGATGCATAGAACACAATTCATGCTCTTGTAATGAATTTGATGTTCATTATGTCAATAATTCAGTCACGGGGACTTGGGTCAGAAATAATCTCTATTTTTTAGTAAAATTCTCTTGTAATAAAGAAGCCTATTCAAAAATGCCGATTTTTTTTAGTATTACCTACAGCAGTACTCTAATCTTATCTGCATATTTCTTTACCGACATTTAAATTTATTTTTGTCTGTCTACCTACAATTTAATTAAAACAAGAGCCTACCTTTTTACAAATTAGATGAATAACGATCCACATGCAGTTTCTTGCTAATGAAAAACATTTAGACATGCGGCGCTCTTCAATACTGATCGGAAACCTACACCTCCTCGTCTGTAGCAAGTACATCATATACTATTTATCAAATAAACGTAGTATTTGAGCTGTTATTTTCAAATATTCAATCATAGGAGGAAACTGATGTAGGATCTTCTAATAATAACTTCAAAGAATTAGAGAAATATATTAAATAGGTGAAATTGTTTTCCTTGTTTGGAATCCTTCATTTCACTAAATTGTTAAACATCGCTTCAAGCACTTTTTCTTCAGATTATGAAAAAAGGAACAATGTATAATATTGTCCCAAGGTGTTTTTATGGCATTGACACTAAAATTTACTACAATGAGAAAGTATAAGCGCGGCCTCCTGAGATACCGCTGGCCAAGGCAGTCGTATGCAATATCCGCGCATGTTTTCTTGAGCCCTGATTTCGCTAGAGGCGAAAGGCATGGAGGATTCGTTATTTTGATGATATCATTATTATATCACATCGGTAGTTCGCTTTTCCATTGAAAATAATTTTTATTATTCAGGAGCAAACATTTGTGGTAACTAGATTTTCTCAACATCGCTTTTATTCCCAATTCATCCAATGTTTATATAAGAGTGGGGACAGGTATTCCGAAGCTCAAGGAACGTGCGCGTATAATAACATATTTTGTTAACCCTCAAAAGGTAAGATTGCGACCCGAGCAATTTTTTTAAGGTACTACTTCCTTTTTTCTTCTCAAGGTCACGTCATTATCTTACTATCATCTTTCCTTTCATCTCTATCCGCTCCTTGAGTCCTTCGAGCAAATATGCGCTAGAATGGAGTGTACCTAATAATAATAATAATAATAATAATAATAATAATAATAATAATAATAATAATAATAATAATAATAATAATAATAATAATATCTGTACTATACAAGTTGTCCACTGCTGTAGTAAATGAAGAAATCTACAAACACTGCGAAACAAACCGCATTTTGCCAGAAAAACAAAACGGATCCGTGGAACCCTGGGCTGCAAATAGCAACTTACCATCTACGCTCTAATACTGAAGCAGGAGCAAACTGAGAAACGAAATCTACATGTGTATATATATATATATATATATATATATATATATATATATATATATATATATATATATACATGTAGATTATACCAAGGCATATGATTCAGTCCCTCGCGACTGACTATTGAAAGTTCTTGAAACTTACAAGATCTCTCCGGGAATTATTAAATGCTTGAAGGCGATGATTATGACGTGGAGAACAAACCTTCATATTTAAAATAGAAAGGGTTTGTAATGGCTATCGAAGATGCCAACTGCGAGCCAAAAACTATGAGAAAAATGTTTTGAAGATGAATGTGATAGACAAATGCAGAAAATGTGAATCATATGGCGAATCAATTGAGCACATTATGACGGGCTGTCCGGCATTCGACAACGCCTATCTTGGAAGACACAACCAACTCGCAAAATCGATACTCAAGAACTTGCTATTAAACATGGGTGGGTTGACTTTTCTTCGCCGTATTACAAATATTCCAATACACCTTAAAATATACCCACCTATATACCCGCCTTGCTGCCCTCAAATTCCTGTAGCCTGTTTCCAAATTTCTAATAAATATATGGGCGCCAGGAAATGGTTACGAGAATGAGCTCTCAAATTATATTTAATTATAATTCCGTTGCTGAATCAGTCGGCGGGTTCTTTACCGAAATAATCGTGAATACTTACGATTACTTAATTTGCTCCCCATACGAAGAAGCGTGGAATCTGAAATGCGAAATTTAAATATTTTACTGGAATACATGTGACGGCAAATGATAATCAGCTTTCATCAATAGAAAATAACAAATTTATTCATAAATTTTAGTATATTCTTTTAAAATAAACAAAGTATAACATTCTTCTTGGTCATGGCCTTTACTATAGCGCTATAGAATCTGTTATCCATGAGAATCTTGGGCGCTGTCCTGGTAAAGGATGTCTCCCCGTAGACTTCAGCAATGGGCCTCGTCCAATCTTCTTTCTTGCTACCGACCAAATCAGTATCTTGTCGTTTCTTCTCATAAACCACTATTCACCTGCTTGAATTGCTACAAGTTCTAATACTCCTTATTGTTCATTCCCTAAGCAAAATCTTAAGTGCTGTTAAAATATTAGTATATAAGTTCACCAAGTTATAAAATTACGTCTATGAAAATTATATAAGCTTCGGGCCCGAGTTCCTATCATCGGAGACTAGGTTCGATTATCATTGTCCACTTAATAAAATTTATAAGTCCCACTTTTGTCACTCGCTCTTCACTTCGTATAAAACAATTTCTGAGTTATATCTTTTGAATACTAACAACTAGTCACTACGTCCGAACTCGCGTAAATTTTCTATGTTTAAATAAACTGCTATGTATCTAGCACCCTGATCCGATCGCTATCGTGTCGAAAGCTCGAATGAATATTTTTGTATCCTTCTTCATGTCAACTTTCTTCATCTTTTACTCTCTTGTTTTAAAACAAAATTATGCGATCTACCTCACGGCGTCATCTACGTAATTATTTTTTACCAATAAGTCACTTTTTCACATTCCCATGGCACTTCCGGTATATTAGAATGGAATTTTCTCATTCGTGTAACTAAGCATCTCTTAAGTTTATTTATCTTTCTTCGTAGGCGAAACCACGGATGCTACTTATCGTCCGCTTTTGAACTAATGGGCATTTTTTATATGTTGCACTCCGGTACCATGCTAATAAAGTGTAATTTTTAATGAATTTTGCTGAATTTCATATTGGTGACAATCTGGTATGTCACAACCTGTATTGGAAACAAAGAACCATTTGATGTACTGGGACCAATTTGTTATTTCTAACAAAACAGAGGATTATAATATCCTCCTTATTGATAAAACCAATCAAGTAGCCTCTCTAATTGATATTGCAGTTCCTCTGACTCATTACATCCGGAAAACTGAATTAGAGAAGATCAGGAAGTATGAGGAGCTTGCAAAGCAATTGAAACAGATCTGGCGGTTGGAGAAAGTTCTCATACACGGCGGCGGCGATGGTGTAGCGGTTAGCGTATTGAACTGCTACACCCAAGTTCGCGGGTTCAAACCCGATCGAAGCCGTGGATTTTTAAGGGCGAAAAAATCCTTCGTACGCCATCTTCGGAGGGGAAGTGAAGCCGGCTGTCCCATGTTAGTATATTTACTCCATGGATAATATCCTTAAGTCTAAATGATGCCTCTGTGCTAAATTCAAATCGCCTGTTTCGTCGCCCAAGTAATACCTTCTTTCTCTTGTTGAAAGGAGTGTAACGAAATTTGCGTGGTCAGACGGAAGAGCAGGCCTCATGGCATGAGTCTCGCCACGTAAAATAAGGCAAATTCAATTCATATATGCTTTAGTGATCTCATCAGGAGTGATGTAGAAAACATTTAAAAAGAATTTGTGAAATTTGGAACTACCAATAAAATTGCAAACTCTTGGACAAAAGGCATCCTTACTTCAGACCTGTGTCGGTAGTAAGGCAGTCATATTGTTCGATGGTTTAGTAAGGTCATGTGGGATAGGATGAATTTCCTGTTCATAAGAGCAGAATCTGGTTCTAAGACACCAAAAGACAGATTTCTTTTGTCCATTTTAACTGAGAAATAAAGATAATAATAATATAGTTATTATTATTATTATTATTTTATTTTTCTGTTCCTTTCTCAGTAAGCATTGGGAACCATTCATACGACTTAGGCTCTGGCGAATGCAAGTGGTTATGGCAGATATGAGGAAAGACGGAGAAGAAATTCATCTTTGTCCGTCGTTCAAGAATTTTCGCATAAGTCTGTAGGATTGAAGCTTTTTGGATGGATATGCAGATTCCTTTTGATAATCCTATTGTTGTAAGGCCTGAAGCAAATCGGTCCGTCACCACTCCTGTGGCTGAGATGATTATTGGCACTATTTCAACCTTACTCAGTTGCCAAACATGTTGGATTTCTGCTGCCAAATTCTGATATTTAGAAATCTCCGATTCTGTCATTGATATTGTTTGTCAGTACACAGCCTACATTTATGATTATTGCATAATTTTGTATTTTATTGATAACTACTATGTCCGGGCGATTTGAATCCACAGTTTTATCAGTGACAATAGGCCTATCCCAGTAGAGTACTATTTCAATACTTTCTATAACAGGTGAAGTTGAGTATTTGTAAAATGGTGGAGGGTTCTCAATTAGTCTATAATTTGATGCCAATTGTCTTTGGATTATTTTAGCTACTTGATTGTGCCTCCGTAGATATGCAGTGTTGGCAAGAACTGGGAATCCTGCAATCACATGGTCGATGGTCTCATTTGGTTGATTACACATTCTACAGACATCTTTTATACTGCTCTTCAGTATGTGTTTATCATAATTGCGTGTTTTCATTAGCCCATCTGGAATTGCTATTATAAATCCTTCAGTTTCAGGAAGTAAATATGCCATTATTATTATTATTATTATTATTATTATTATTATTATTATTATTATTATTATTATTATTAATCATACACACATTCTTCTAGACCATATTGCACAGAATCGCACAAAGAGACATTGGTCATGTCCCAGTCCAACACAGCCCAGCCCAGCCTCCATCCTGTCCTGCCTTACTCAGCCCGAAAGCATCTCGTCCTGTGAACCTTGTACCTGACTGTCATCAGACGTGAATGGGAAAAACATAGACACGGAACTTGTTGCAGCTTATGATATGACGTTCGCCTTCCAAAGCTGTCTCGCTGCGCCAGTCACGGCTGGATCGATTGGCGGTGACGATACGCAATTGCAAAATTACCGCGGGAGCAGGTGTTCCCAGAGATCCAAAATGGCGTAAGCATCGCTTTAAAGAGTTACCATTCTCCCCAAAAAATTAACAAAAATTCGATGTTATGCAACCCGCACGTCACTTGTGTATTAAGGGATTGCGTTTCTGCAGTGGGGGCAGAGGCAGTTCGAGGCGTGACGGCGCGGAAGAGACAGGAAGATTGATTTATTTGATTGTTAGTTATTTCGGGCGCGTCAACTAATGATGTCATTGGTCCCGTAATTGTGATGCATGTTTTTTCATCAGGAAGTGGCAATGATTTTCCCCCGTTGGATGGTGAGATCCGTCACCGGCCTACCGTCGACTAGCAGTGTTTTCCCAGTCAGGTATCTCCTACCAGCTGGGAACCGCTCCATCCAGGTCAAGCTCTAAGCTTTCGACCTGTCTCCCGGCATGTGTGCATATGTAGTGCATGTAAGTGTGTGTGTGCGTGTGTGTAAGAGGTGACGAACGGACAAGGAAAGGGATGGAAAGATCGCGTGCGGTCAATTTTTTAGGATACTGTTTCGTCATTCGCCTGGTGTTGATCGGAGAATCCACGTACAACTACCAATTGGAGCAGTCGGCCGCTAAATCCTCCAGACAGCGACTGAATTCGACCTAGCTGACAAGGTAGTGTCGAAAATCCTGCTGCCATCGGGACCCGAACCTAGGACCTCCTGGTTAGAAACAATGCAGTAACATCAGTTGATGCACTGAACCAGCTCTCCCCCTAGAGACAGAAAGAGCTGGCACCGGGGCAGAAAGGGGGTTGAGGGAACGAAGTTTGACGTAACGTGGTAGATTGATTTTTTTCGGGCATGCCAACTGCAATGGTCATTAGTCCCGTTAGCGGATAGTACGTTTGAAGCCTGAACATGGATGTGTTCCGGCTCCGCTGGATGGTAAGATCCAGGGATGACCTTCACATTGGCTCGCAAGTCAATTCTCCTTCATATACCTCCTCCATTGGAACACAGCCGCAAGTGTCGCGGGACAAACTCTACGCTCTTGTCCGGTCTCTTGACATATGTGGTACATTTTTGCCTTTGCGTGTGTATGTGTGAAAGGAGAGGGTCTGAGACAAGAATGAGGAAGTAAATATTTTGTGTGTGTGTGTGTGTGTGTGTGTGTGTGTGTGTGTGTGTGTGTGTGTGTGTGTGTGTGCGTAAAGTGTGTAATTACTGTGTAAAGTAATATGCACATTCTAACTACAATTGAAATATTTTGGTTTTTAGTATTATGTACATACGTATTCAAAATTGAATTGAATTAAATTCTATGTTTGGAAAAAGGTATTTTAATTGATAAACAGATCAATTTAATGTTAATCTATTGTTTTTTATACAGAACCTGATGATGGGAAAAGAAAGATTCTCGAAACATTGTGTGTGAAAAAAGCTTTTTTATGAATAAATTAAATATTACGTGACCTAAAATTTATCCCCTTTAAATAATGCTTGGTTCTCTAATAAAAAATAAATATAATATGCATTACAATATATTATTATTGTTGTTAATATTGCATGTTCTGGAAGACAAGAGTACTCGACCCTATGCATTTCCACTTTCGCATAAAATTATCAGATAACCAATCGTCTGTAGTCGGTCGTTGACATTTCAATACATCACACGTTGAAAATAAGTTGTTTTTAGGGATGTTGCGAGCGCTAAAACACTCCCTTGAGCCAATCTGTCGAAACTCATGCGTCGAAATGCTGACCCCAGGAAAATACCTTCGCAACGGCGGCGCTCCGCTTGCAAGTCACGGCGTCTGATGTGGCCTCCGAGAAATGTTGACAAATTATTGCGTAGAATGGAAAGGGGATCTCTTTCGAGTTATACCTCCTTATACAATCATTTTTTCACACATTTTCATTATTTTTCATTATTTGATAGTTTTAGCAAAAGTATGAAGACATGTTTAACATTTTGCGTGAGAACATTTTTAAACATTTTACGTGATCGTGAAAGTTCAGTGAAGCCCTAAATGTAGGGAGGGCAACTCCTCCCCCAACATACGCCTGTAAAAGTAACTATAATTGGGGGACAATATAATTATTTATCATATTTATTTCTTGTAATAATTGTGATCTTAACCCATTATAAATTTTCTCTCCAAGTTGAAATACCGAAATTGTAAACTGAGCAATGTAAAAACGCAATCATGTAGCATATTACCTGAAATGTTTCTCTATTTTTTTACGGATATCGTCTTTTGTACACGAACATGCTTTAACTGCCTCAAAACATATACTTGCTGCACATCAGTGCAAAATCAGTTGTCTACCAATCAGGTATCACATGTGAAACTTCGTTGTATGAGATTTCCCGCCACATGTTCTATGCAAAAGTTTATGATCTTCGACCACTAATGGCCCCAAAAGTTCGTAGCATTTATTGTGGCTCCTGTGTTTTCGAAAGGCATATGCCACAGCAGCAGCATAACGGCATAACAAACAGCAATTCTACATGTGGAGTACCGTAACAAAACGAAAGAATTTCAAACAACATTATTTATTTCATATAAAAGGTCATTGTTTCTCATTTGTTTATACGAAAAATGAACAAAAAATAAATGTTTAGAACACGTTGCGAAGTACGCTGAGAGCGGAACGTTCTTCGACCGAGGCGATTAGCCGTCCAATTCCTTCAACACGTTGAAGCCATTCTACCGTTTCTGGTTCCACGATGGCACGATGTAAACCGCGTGGAATTTACGGAGCGGTTGCTGAAGCCCTGCAATACTTCTTGGAGGGGGTGAGCATTTGGCGAATGGTGTTGGTCTTGGCCACTTCGAACGGAATCTTGCCGCCGTCGTCCTCTGCGAGCTTGCTGGCGCCCGCCGCTAGGAGCGCCCGCACCGTCGCCTCGTTGCCGCACTCGGCTGCTAGGTGGAGCGGCGTGCGACCGAACTGATTCCAGATGTCCAGCTCCGAGCGGGCCTGCACAGACACAGACCGTGACGTCAACAGTGGCATTAATGTGGTGCAATTTTGGAATCATTGTAAGATTTAAATAATATATTATTTTCATTTTGAACTATGTATTTTAAATTTCTATCAATATCCAACTGTGAGGACTATTAGAATTTTCACTATTATTTCAACAGGTATCAGCATCACTACGAAGATAATTAATAGATATTTATGAAATTAGCGGTAAAAGAGACATTTTATTTTGAGAGTAGCAAATATCGCGTCAAGAGGCCGATAGACCGAGCAAAATAAAATAATTTTTACCACATGCGTCATATACCATTTTTAGACAGCCTTATTGGCTTTCATTTTATTTTAATATAATCATACAATTACTGTTTACATTATTTTCATCATAACTGATGCGAACGCTGATTGTTTTCTTGTTGCATTCACATATTTACCTGTATACTTGAGCATCGGCTGACTTTTATCACTAGAGCTAAAAATTGAACTTTTAGCATTCTTTGCATACCCACCACGCTTTTACTAAGTGCTGTGTAAAAATACTATTGTGATATCGGATTAAAGAGAAATACCATCAGATCAAATGTGTAGTGCGTTTTTCAATACAAAAAAAATGTTTCCATTACATGGGAGCCAATATTTATGATTAAGAGGTTCTGTCAACTACGATCGTTGCTATCATTAATGATTAATTCAACTAATGTTAGTAATGGTTGACTGATGGATTGATTAAAGTTTTTCAGGGCATTTGAACTGGGAATGTTATTAGTTCCGTAAGTATAGCCCATGTTTTTATTGCAGGAGTTGGTGGTGATCTTTCCCCGCAGGATGGTGAGATGCAGCGCCGACCTACACGTTAGCTTCCAGGATTTTCTCTATCAGGTATCTCCCACCAACGAGGCACCGACTCACCCAGGACAAGTTCTAAGTTTCTGATTGGTTTCCCGGCATATGTGTTAGTGTAGTGAACGCAAATTTAAGAGTGTGTAAGTAAGGGGTGAAAAGAGGACAAGGAAGAGGAAAGAAAGATCGCGCGCGTTCCGTGGCCCGTTTGTTAGGGTATTGCTCCGGCAATCGCCTGGTGTTGACCGGAGCAATCGCTGAAAGTAATGACCAGAACAACTAACCGCTGAAATCCTTCTCCAGATAACGGCTGAGGGGGGAGGGGGCGGGACGCACCTGGGCGAGCATGGCGGCGCAGAGGCCCGAGTGGTCGTTGTGCGCCGCCATGTGCAGCGGGGTGTTGCCCGAGGCGGTGCGCGCGCCCACGTCCGCCCCCGCGCGCAGCAGCGCCGCCACCACCGCCGCGTGCGCCTTCATCGTGGCCCAGTGCAGCGCCGTCCACCGCCAGCTGTTGCGGAAGTTGACGTCGGCGCCCTGCCGCAGCAGCCGACGCACCACCGCCTTGCGCCCCTCCTGCCCCGCACACACACTCTCGCACCTCACAAAACGGCCCTTGTGGATAGAGACTCAGTGGACTCAGACTCAATGTTACAAATTTCTACGCCGTTTAGGGGGGTCGAATGTGATCACTTTGTGCCAATGAACATAGCGTGAGAAATTGCTTGTAACGGAGTGGTATGCATTTATTACAAGTGACGTGGCATTTGCTGCTGATCGTTAGGCAATCCCGTGAACACTTATATTCGGCATGTGCACACAATTTTTTTTACCGTATCAGAAAGCAATGAACATCTGTAAGTAATGGCTTAAAAATCATGGAAAATTACCACATTAATAAGTGCTTACAACTCCGTTGAATGCAGATTCTTATTAAATGTTCATTGGCGTAAAGTGATTATTTTCGACCGCTCTACTGCCCTAGAAGTTTGTTATATTTATACCTGAATATCTTTCGTCGCAGTCGAAAGCGCCGCCTCGTTGAGGCGAGTATCAGTGATGGAAGGATAGCAGTTCATCACTACACCACAAGCTTCTCGACTGTGTGTCTATTTAATCTTCTCTACAGTCTTATTTGCATCGGTTAATAATATTATCTGGGCATCACAAACCGCTGTTGATTGAAATTGTATTATTAGGCAATTTGATTTACGTTTATGCTTTAACGCTTTAGTGTTGAGCGATTCGTTTAATTATCGTGCCACATTAATATTCGCTAGGCCCTAATTACGGTATGCTAGTCACTACTTCACAACTTCCCTCGCGGGGGATGTTGAAAGTTCTTTCCACATGCGCTCCGCCCTTAAAGCTCCTACAAAAAACGTTAAGTCTCATTTATTAAATTCGTTCTGTTAGACTTTTCTTTCCATATATGTCTTTGTTACTACGTTATTGTACCTGCTCTGTTTTTGCTGTTTTCAATACATCGCAAAAGAAACATCACAGGGCGACACCACATCGGGAGATCTCGACTGCTACAGGCTAATTACTATTCCGTCGTGAATCTATGATAATTTACAAACACGATAAAAAACTTATTGTTTCAAAGTGATCATCGCTGCACAAAGAGATGAACTCTAAAAGTGATGGTTGAGTGGGGAATCTGCACATTGTCATTTCAATCCGAACATATCCTTTTAATTCGCTTTCATCTTCATTGGTGGACGATAGTGATAATTAGGGGGCGGATTTTAATGAAATATCATTTTTTTCCTCTTTTCACTCTAAAACAATACCGTTTAGTATAGAAATTCATTTTATGTTATGAGAAAAGGAAATGACCCATTTTTATAGGTCATTATTTTTCATTTTTGTCTATTTCGACTAACAAGTTTTTTACCTTTTCCCGTCATTTTTCGCTCAGAAATTGTTTTGACAGCCGTTGTATGTAATTATTGGGACGTATATCAGCGCTATTGCCGATTCGGACGATTTCGGGAATACTAAAGCCGGAGATTTCCTGGCTGTCCAAACCAAAAGTTTGCAAGTTGAGTTCACTTGAACGAATGGAAGAAGCCTCGATTACATCAATAACGAATCGAACAGATTGAGTGGTTCATTCGAACTGGTTTTGATAAAACTTTTTACGACATTTTTCTTCGGTTTTAGGGCATTTTTAAAGCATTTTAAGATAATTTTATTGATCATATTTGTCGATGATTTAGGTCATCAAAATCCGTCCCATAGTGATAATCAACAATGAAATAAAATTGGGACGTTCTGAGGGGAAAGTTAACACTAACACGGCGGGGACACTTTGTAGTATTAAATAGCAATATAATAATAGCAATAAAAATAAAAAGTATACGAAGGAGATCATCAAGAACAAGGACAAGGAGAAGAAGATGAAGGAGAAGCCAAAAAATAAAAAGGAGGATGAAATGAAGATGAAGAATATGGAGGAAAGGAGGAGGAGGAGAAGAATAAGAAGAAAGATTTGAAAAAGACGGTGTTAAAGCAGAAGCAAGGAGACGAAGGAGGGGGGGAAGGAAAAGGCAAAGAACAGGTACAGTGCGCCAGGGAAGTCTCTGTCCTACGAGTCGAATCAGGGTCTCTTATTAAAAACTGCATTTATGTTAGTAGCAACCAGATAACTGGGAAACAAATGAAGGAGACGGAACTTCCAGCATCTATGATTGTGGTAAGTTCGCAATTGACGTGTTCAAGCTGCAGCTCGTGCTACCAACATCATTTTTGTTGCAAACACTCTCACCAGCAAGGTGCCACCGCGGAGAAAGTTTGCTGGCGCGCTATTTTAGTGCAGTGAGCTTTCCGAAAAGAGCATTGTGCGCGTTGTGAAGCAGCGCGTGCAGAGGCTCGTACCTGCGCGGCCTTGAGCAGCTCCCTGCCCAGCGCGTCGTGGGCGGCCTTGGCGGCGCGCGGGGCGGCGGGGGCGGGGCCGGCGGGCGGTGCGGCGGCGGCGGCGGCGGGGGCGGGGCCGCCGGCGCGCGGGGGCCGGCGGGGCGACGCGGCGGCGGCGGGCGAGAAGTGGGCGGGGCGGGGCGTGGGGGCGCGGGCGTTGGCGGGGGCGGGGCGCGCGCGCGCGCGCCGCGGGGCGGGCGCGGGGCCGGGGCCGGGGCCGGGGGCGGGCGCGGGCGGCGAGCGGCGCGCGCGGGCCGGGGCGGGGGCGGGGGCGTGGGCGGCGGGGGGCGAGCCCGTGCTGCGGGGCGTGGGCGGCGGCGCGTGGCCCAGGCGCGTGCGCGTGGAGGCGGTGCAGGTGGAGCCTGAGAGGGGCCGCAGCGAGCGCGGGCGCCGGCGCGGGCTGTAGCTGGAGGCGCTGGACGCGGAGGAGGAGCCGGCGCAGGAGGAGGAGGAGCCGGGGCGCAGGCTGCGGAGGGAGCCGCTGAACACCGGAGCGCGGTGCTGGCTGAGCAGCAGGGGCCGGCACGAAGACTCCAGCACCTCGCCCGTGCCCCCCAGCTGCAGCGCCGCGTCTTTCCGCTCCGGGGCGGGGGACGACAGCGGACGGGGCGGGATGAGCGGGGCCGGCGGGCTGTGCGGGGTGGGCGGAGTGGGCGGGGTGGACGGGATGGGCGGGGTGGGCAGCGGCGGAGCGCGGGGCGCCTCGTCCAACTCCACCTGCCACAGGCGGAACAGCGTCAGCGCTGCGCGCGAGCGAGTAGTTAAAAGGCACGAGGTAGGGAGTTAAAAGGGAGGACAACGAGCGAGGTTCCAGTACGCACCGCCTGGATCACATGGCTACAGTTCGTGGTACGCTGCTTATATGGAGAGACATGAAATACGTCTCACCGTGATGCTCCGTCGAATAATGGTGATTCTTCTCAGTTTTTCGCAAGCTTTCAAGGCCATTGTGGCTGCGTTAGTTGGTAATGTTTCTTTTAAAAAAATCTTAATTTGTCTTGGTTAATTAACATAGTTTTTGTAGTAGTCAGAGTTGTCTATGTTTACACCGTAGCGGAGAAAGCTGCCTGTGGTATGCGCGATGGTACCAGAGTAAGTTGGCGAGTAAGTTGCACTGCGGTGTTCACGTGTCCAGAAGAGGTCGACATTGCAGGTGTTGGCCACCTTCACTGGAGGGTTCTTCCTCCGCACTCACGGGGGTGTATGTTTAGGGTCGGCCTTGGAGGAGTTATCCCATCGCAGTGAGTACGGGTATGGTACATGCTAGTACATGCTTAGTATTAAACTCGGCTTCCAAAGGACAGCTTCCAAACATAATATTCAAGTCCTGACATCTCTAACGACCAAATATTTTTAGTAATAGAGACAGTGGACGTCACGACAGAGCCTGGTAATGTATTCAAGCATTGGATACACAACTGTAACATCAGAATTACGAATCATAAGTAATTGTGATTTTGTTTCGCCTGTAAAATCTTACAAGTTGTTGTTGTTGTTGTTGACTAGCTGCCTACAACTTCGCGAAACGTCATCCCAACATTACTTTTAGTGTCTTTGGAAATTCTAATCTTCGTAAGTTAATATATTAGATCACATTCTTTGAGTCCCCCTTGCAATGTTCATATATCGAAGTTCCTATGCATGCTTATATGACGACGTTTGGATTGTTGATAATTTTGAAACAAATGTCATGCAAACCTTGAAATATTGCTTAAGGCTTATCCCATAACTGATAGTTACGTGCAGTTGAATAGTTTGCATTAATTATTTCTAGTTTTAATTCATAGTTTAAATTTAATTTTGAAGGTGAACAGGTGATTGGGTTGTACTCCGTCACAAATAAAGATTTTTTGGTTTATTGTTTGACCTTATTTTTATCAGTTTTAACATCCTCATGAAACTGTTAAAAATAAAGTGAAACAATATATTATTAAACGCCACATAACACACGTAAACATATTTATTTTTAAACACTTTTTTAACCGTTAACTGGTGATGTGCCTTCAAACTTCTATTACCGGCGCCGTGCGGTCTGTGAGACCCCAAACGTTTTAGGCAGATTATTTTCGGTGTTCCATTTTGATGTTGACTTGGCATTTTTTCAAATTAACAATGCTATAATAAACAGGAAAATAAAAGGGTTTATAATTAATTTGTAAAATGAAAATAATATAATTATATATTTCTCGCCGAGTAAATTTTTGGTTACAAATTATTACATACAGTTTCTTCACTATTAATTATCTAAGAACTCATAGAATGGTATGAAGATATTATTTGCTACATTAAAAACCTTCATTTAAATACGATAATGCATTGTTATACGAAAATTACCCATTAATAAAACATTTTCATCGCATCTTTATACAGTTTTATTGAAGTCTCTCCTTCAACCATTTGTGTCCGTTTTTTTTTCTTAGAAATATCCATCTCCTGTCAAACCTGTTGTAGTATTCTTCTCATTTTCCCTCTTCCTTGGCTTCTATTTCTTCTGTTTCTATTTACCTTCACCTATTTCATCACCTCATTCTTTAATCACTTCCTATCCAATATTCGCATCGTGTTCACTTTCTAACGCAAAATCACTGCCCATATCACTGTCAATATCATTAGCCTTTTCCTTTATATACCGATTAACTGCACCATCAAACGCAGTAGCCTTCAGAAACACATTCCCAGATCGTCCAGCACGTTCACACATATTCACTGTGGCAAGAAAAGTCTCCCTACTGGCGGTCTGCGAGACCGCTCTGAGACATCAACTGGCCCTCAAACGCCAATGGCCGTCACTGGAACCGCTGCCCCACGCGTGAGAGTAGTTTAGAAAGAGCTAAGAAGGTGCAATAAAGAAAAAACTGACTGCGACGTACCGGAAAGGAAGGCTACGTGTTTATTCTTCCTCAGCGGTCTCAGAGACCGCACGTCACCAGTTAAGGGTTAAATAGGTTAAAGTAATAATGCGAAGGAGGGGAGAGGCGTGGGTCCTCACCTGCACAGAGGCCTCCGCCACCGTCGCTTCCACCGGCTCCTTCTCTGGCGTGTTGGGTCTGTGGTCGCCTTCCTCCCCGGCGCCCATCCCCTCGCTCAGCGCGGGTTCCTCGTCGTCGCTCGCGATGTCGCCCTTTTGGCTAATCTTCCGCTCCACCTCCTTCAGCCTCTTCTCAACCCCGTCCATTCGCCTTGGGTTTGATTGTTAGTGATTCCGGGCGTGCCAACTACCGAGGTAATGAGTCCCGTAAGTGTAGTACATGTTTTTAATATGGATGTGAAGGTAATCTTTCCCCACTGGGTAGCGAGATCCAGCGCCGACCTACCGCGGGGAACTACAGAGCGGGGATTTCCCTAACGCGATATCTCCCACCAGGGGGCACCGCCCCAGCCGGGACAAGTTCTAAGGCCCCGACCAGACTCCCGGCATGTGTGGAAGTGTAGTTAGAGTAAGTGGGAGAGGGTAGGACAAGGAAGAGGAAGATTGCGCGCGGTCCGTGGCCCGTTTGGTAGGGTACTGCTCCGGCATTCGCCTGCTGTTGATCGGAGAAACCACGAAGAACTACCGATCAGAGCAGCCGTCCGCTAGAAGTCTCCTCCATACAGCGATTGAATTCGATCTAGCGGACAAGCTAGCCGCTGGAACTCGCACCTAGGACCTCTAAGTCAGAGGCACCGCAGTGACATCAATTGATGGATTGAGCCACCGCTCCCGGTGTTCGCCTTGGGGAAGGGAAAGTTTGTGTTTAGGACAGCCGTGCAGGACGCGCGGCCCGTCGATGAATTTTCTGAGGGCCCCCATCCTTGGGTCTGTGGGAGGTGAATTGTTTTGACTGCAGACTGACCAAATTGATCCTGCTATTGCGGTTTGGATGAACACGACACGCGCGCCACATGTCCGCCTCCTTTCCTCCCCAAACTGTTAAAGGATTCCATGGGTCGATGTGGGCTCGAGAGTCTCAGATGGCTGTGCATGTAGAAAGTCACAATGGGATAATGGATCTCGCGGTATCAAGGAGTGGGAGACTAAGTGAATGCGCACCAGGGTGACAAAGAGCATTCATAAAACTGAGAGCGAGAGACGTCGGTGAATCGTAACTGCTACTGACAATGACGAACGACAATCACAAATTCATGTGAAGATGGTTTCAGAATAATTCTTACAAACGTCTTAGGCATAAAGAGGGGTAAAAAGCTATCATTTTTGGTCAATGAACAAATACTGGAAAATTGCATATAATAATATGTTATATGTAAGTTATGTGCATTCATACAAGGCCACCTGAACGGCCGAGGTGGCTAGAGCGTGTGCCGACTCAGCGCCTCGGTCCGAAGGGTTGCGAGTTAGTCCCGCTGCGGGCAAAGTTATTTGCCCCTTGTCTTTCAGGTATGTGTATTGCGGAAGGCTTTGTGAGGCTGCTGACTAGAGACTGAGGGTCTAGAGTAAAAATGTGTCCCCATGAGGGATGTAGTGGGGATCCGGCGCGGATAGTCGAATTCAACATCCTCTGAAGCTAGAAAAAGACCTAGGAAGAAGACATTTACACGTGACATTTGCTCCTGTTGTTACGCCATCCCGTATCGACAGACATTCGGCCGGAACACGAAATATTCATGACAATGTCGGAACATGACCTGCCGGACATATTTGCCTAGGTTGCCTAAATTTCAGAGAAAAATGTCACATGAGCAATTCTGTTGTAATCCATTTCCCACTATATGTCCATTGGCAAATTGTAATCATTTTCAACCCCTCTACATAGCAGTGAAGTTTGTAACATTTATTCTGAGACACCTGTGTATTATTTTTTATTTAAATTAATTCATTTTCATTTATTTTAACATTCACATATTTTGTAAAATGAATAATATCCTAACACGGATCGAAACGTAGTCAGCAAATGAAGATTATGTACGTCTGTTACTAAACCGTTTGTAAGTCTATAGTAAACAGGATATTATTTACAGAGGCTTATCTACGGTATGGCAGACATGGCACTTGCTATGGGCACCACTCACAAGGGGTGATATTTAGAGTATACCCGCTAAAACAAATAACAACCCTAATTTGAAATATCCTGACAGGGGTGCAAATTCTGTGCTTGCCACGGGCGCCTGAATACATAGGTACGCCTCTGATATTTTATAACCTGTCGGTCGAGCATCCGCTCACTTGTTCTGCGTGGTTATCCCCTCGGCCACCAGGCGCAGCAGGTCGTCCGTACGCTCCGTCTTCACGTCGATGTCGGTCGTGATGTGCTGCATCTCCGTCATGATGCGTCGCATCAGCAGGAAGGCCCCGTCCAACCGGGCCGACGACGCCGACGCCGACGTCGCCCCGCCCTCACCCCCGCCTTCTCCTCCGCCCCCCTCGCCGCCCGCGCCCCCCGGGTGAGCCTCCAGCTCGCTCATCGTCTTCTCCACGGCGCTGAGGGGCAAGTGGCTGTCATGCGGCGCTTGTTTGCTGTAGCCATTCTGAGCCATTCACAATAAAATCGTAAATGTAGGCGTTGATAGGGTGTTCAGGGAGGAAACGCCGAAACTCGAAAATAAGCTCTTAAGACATTTTTAAGCAAATTTTGTCTAATAAACTCCTGGGATTTTCTCAATGGCTGAGACGCAAAAAGCACTCAAAAGTTGGTTTGAAAAAATACTTTCTATGCAGAACTTTGCATTATAGTAACGTATAAACACTCCAAAGACATTTAAATTATTTATTATTTCCAAAAGAAGTTAATATATTTGTTCAGAAATAAAAATTAAGACATAAAAAAGCAGTCGAATTTTGTAAATTGGGTGCTATTTTATTTCTGTGTTAATTTTTATCTAACCTGATATCAAAAGTTTCCAAGTAAGATTCTTGGATGGAAATGAAGTATTGCCCCTGCCACTGCTCATTTTAAAATTTTTGTAAAGTTTTATTCGTAACTTTAAATTAAGTCAGATCTCGTGAAACGTATTTTTATTAAATAGGTTCGGTTGAATTTGGAATCGCACTTCCCAACTGATGATGTGCTTACCTCCAATGATCCTCTAAACATAAATTTTCGTCCGCGCCCATTCTCTTCTTATTCTTAGAAGAAATTCTCTGGAAGCTGACCACTTCTCCATCTTCAGCTATCCAGAGGTGCTATTGAGGAGTTGCATTTTGACCTTTACAAAGCTCTAGTTTTATGAATACGAATACGATTCCATTGAAAAAATACTTAATAGAAGACCGTGTGCAACATTAATTTCATTACATTACACATATTTATTATAACTTCTTTACGAAACTAGTAAGAAATGAGCCATTTTCTTAAATACATATTGTTCTGTCACGAAAAGAAGCACTTTTTCCCATAATTTATGAAATGAGTGAACACTGAGTTACAAAAATTGGTTAGCGATATTTCAGCGACTCGTTTGTCGATGGAAAACTTGTTTTCTACAATGTTGAAAAGTCATGGCCTTCTTCATCTTCCGTCCAGGTGGCTGTCAGCGACATATTACAAAAAGGTCATTCGGATAGAAAGCAAAGTGCACCATCCTCTTAATCTTTACGAATAAATGTGATTTTGATATTGTTCCCATATTTGTCTAAATGTAACGAAAATATATATGTAAAAAACAAGGCTATAAATAGGAGATAGTTTCATTTACATCCCTTTGAAATGCTTTTATTTGATTTATTACAATTTATTACAATCGTATTCATCATTAACATTTATAAGGAACTAGCTGGTGTACCCGGCGTTGCTCGGGTTTATAGTAAATTATTACACAGGGAGAGGAATTCCATTTTTTCATATCCTGCGGTGGGACCTACTATCTCTTCTGTTGTATCCCTTCTCCGCCCTGCTCCTCTCTGCCATGCTCTGCACGGCCACGCTTCGATAGCCCTGTCTTCTCTTCACCCCCATTTGGAAATTTCCGGTCTCCCTCGCTCACGTTTTCACAAAAAATTATATTTTTCTAATTTGGGCTTCCAGCTCTTAAACTTTCTTCACTTTATAACTAAAAACAATAAACAATTCTAAACTACAGAATAAAATACTTGTAGACTCACGTATATTTTGTGTTTTTTTTTGTGGAGTTTCATATATTACTTCCAATACTGTCAATAAATTGTCACATTGTAAAACTTACTCTTTTTTATTTTTTGTCTTCTCTTGTATTCATAAACAAATATTTGAAATTGATCTGTCAAATCGTGACATTGAGGGGTCTGACTGTTTCAAGCGAAGTTTAAAATGCCAGAGTTCTCGCACGGAGACGCTAGAAGATAGATATGGAATATGAATGTATATGTCAAAACGTAATTGACGAATCATAATCATAAAAGTAAATAAAAGTATCAATATTGAATGTAATTGCCAGTATTTATAATTATTTTGAAAACGAAAAATATAAATAAGTTTAAACTACGCGAAAAAAAATATTTTTTTACGTAAATCAATAACATTGAAGCATGAGAACAATACTGGTCCATCAACATGTATATTATGGGTACACACTAATTTGACAATGTTCTGAACAAAACCATATTAGCTTCATTATTTGATCTGAAGTGCTATTTATTAAGGATATTGAAATGTGAATAACAGAAACCAATTCATGCGTTGGGAGCAATTGCAATGCAAAATAATAGCACAGATTATTCTCAATATGTAAGTGATCATTGCTTAATTGCTTAGTACATTGCACTGTCTCAACCTACCTCAATTTCTGTACAAATTCAAACTCCAATGTTTCCAAGCCACTTTGTACATAACACGGATTAAAGATAATGCATGTACCTTGTCATCTTTACCACTTTAGTTACTGATTTCTTCCAAATATTCCACCAATGTTCAGAACTAACAAATCACCACCGTTAATACAGGGACATTACATAACCTTATTCAAAGTCCAATGAATCTCGTAATAATTCTGGACATTGATGAAACCAGTAGTAGATCTCAGACGTCATCCTCTGGTGGCGCACAGCTAAACTATTGACATTGATGCGCTCTTGAATCTGTGATGTAAAGCTATGCCAAAAATGTCGAGAAAATAATTATTTTGTAGATATATTACGGTTTATGGTTGTAAATCATAGCCTATAGTACTCCAGGCCTTTAAAGGAAGTTAGCACAAAAGTTTCATCGGCATTGGTTCAGTAGATTCAGAGATTACCGCGTTGGAAGACAACGCACTTCTGTCTTTATATATTAGTGTAGGTATAGATATAGATATAGATATAGATATAGATATAGATATAGATATAGATATAGATATAGATATAGATATAGATATAGATATAGATATAGATATAGATATAGATATAGATATAGATATAGATATAGATATAGATATAGATTACCGTAAGAGATTTCTTACAATGATTTTTATTGTTTCATCACTTATTCGATTATATAAGGAAGTATTTGTTGTACAAACTTACGCATTTTCAGTAACGCTCAAACGGGATTTTCTCAAAAATGTCTCCAAATTTCCTCTTCAATATTTTCCAACAAAGAGTGCTAATTGCATTGTTTAATATGACGTACAGTTCATTTTGGTGTATTCTTTTGTTTTTTCAAAAATTACACAAATGTAATTTTTTTAATATCTCTCACGCCGTTAATATGCACATTTCCATCGATTTGTATACATTACTACATTTGTGAGTTAAAATGTTTCAATGGACTTCAAATGAAGTTTTTCCAAAACTCAATATATTCCAGTGAAAAAGAGCTTCAAATTCCGCATTTACAGTAATGCTTAGTCGCCATTTTCTGAAAAACAGCTTAAAATGTTTCAATAAAAATTTCTATTTTGGGCAAGGTCTTTTTTTATATTGTTCAAGTTATATTTCGTTTCTACAATGAGGAAACCGAAAAGTTGAGAAAATATCAAGAAAATGTACTTTCGATGACAATCGATGGCAGCTGGCTAGAGAATGGAGCAAGACCTTAAAGCCAGTCCACACCAAGGAAAGTAGAAAAATTTGGTACGAGAAAGTCTGTGCCATTCCGTAGCATATATAGTTACATATTTTGACCGAAAGTAGATATACTTACATATTTTACCCAAAAGAACATATTTTTACATATTACTTATCTTTTTCCGTGTTCCTGCAAGTGTTTGATTTAATTCTTCGTATTTCCTATATGTTTTGGTAAGGAATCACCCAGACAAACAGTTGAGCGTTGTGAAACACTTTTATCTGTAGCGTCCTCTAAAATGCTGCTATCGCATCGCGTTGAAATGAGTCCGTCCATAAAAACTGACGGTATTGCAAATAAAAGGGCAAGGCGACGATGCAATCCATAGCTTCTGGTATGTAAATTTTCAGCGCAAGTAAGGCAGAGAACAGAAAGGAAGTTTGGTTTGTGAAAATATACGTTTAATAGGCGATATCGCGCATCCACTTCACATCTTTCAATGGTCTCCCTTCATCTTGATACCCTTCACCAGAAACCACATACCAGCTCAGAGGGTGCCGTTGAAATTTTGTTTTCTGCGGGTGTCACGCGCGAATCTCCGTCGTTGTTTGTAAATTATCTCTATGGGACGAAAATCTGGAGTATAATCACGATGTTGCACTGAAACTTTTGAGTAAACCCTTATGGGGCAGTGGTAACATTGAGTGAGAATTTGGCACAGGCAAGTACGACTTTTCAGAGCAATATCACTTTGGGTAAGAACATCTTAAGTAGAATTTATACGATCTAAGTGTCAATTGGTTAAATCTGAACCAGTATTGTTATTATTCTCAATGAAAACTAACAAAATCGTACCACACTCAGATATCGAGAGAGACTGTACCAAATCAGTTTAATATAGACGTAGATACATTGCGAAAACGAATTAAATCTATGAAAAATGAAAAGTCGCGAGGTCCAGATGCCATTTCAACTTACATAATTATACTCGGTGGAGAGGCAATACTACCGTATTTAAGAAGATTATTCTAAATTTTGATCAACAATTCCAGCGTGCCCGACGAGTGGAAGCTAGCTAACATTGTTCCGATTTTCAAGAGCGGTGATAGCAATTTTTTAGCCAATTATAGACCGGTAAGTCTCACGTTAGTGGTATGTAAGCTAATGGAACACTTTTTAACTAGCTATATTAGACAAGAATGGGAAAAAAGAATGGCTATTTCAGTGACAGAGTGGTTTTAGGAATGATTTATTTTGCGAGAGTCAGATAGTATTATTGTTTCAGGATATAGCAAATGAACTTGATGTCAGTGGAAAGGTGGACGCCGTAATAATAGGTTTTGCGAAGGCATTTGATGTTGTTCCACACGATAAACTGGTTCATAAATTAATTGAATCGGGTATTGACACCAAAGTTGTGGCGTGGATTGAAGAGCTTCTTCAAGATAGGAAACAGAAAGTCCGAGTTGGACAACAATTTTCGACTCAAGCAAAGGTTTCTTCAATAAATATAATCCAAATTGTGTATGATGCTAATATAAAAAAGGTTTTATTTTCAATTGCAACTCGTACATTGTCATTTCCTGGCGTACCCTTGGGCGCGCAGTTCGCGCAGCAGCGATATGGGCGGCAGCTTCTGCTGGGCGCTCGCAGCCCTCTCCAGCAGCAGGTGCAGCTCCTGCGTGCGCGCCACGTCGCCTGGCGTCCGGCCCGCGTCGTCCCGCGCACTGCAACGCACGGCGCTCTCAGCACGCACCTCCGCAGGGCCTTCGCCTTTGCCAGGTGGTCATGACAGCGCTAGTAGCGGTAGCAGTACCAGCAGAAGCAGCAGCAGCAGCAGCAGCAGCAGCAGCAGTAGTAGTAGTAGTAGTAGTAGTAGTAGTAGTAGTAGTAGTAGTAGTAGTAGTAGTGGTAGTAGTTGTGGTAGTAGTAGTAGTAGTGGTAGTAATGCTAGTATTGGTGGTAGTGGTTGTGTTCGTGGTGGTGGTAGCAGTGGTAGTAGTGGTGATAATGGCGGTAGTGGTAGTAGTAGTAGTAGTAGTAGTAGTAGTAGTAGTAGTAGTAGTAGTAGTAGTTGTGGTAGTAGTAGTAGTAGTAGTAGTAGTAGTAGTAGTAGTAGTAGTAGTAGTAGTAGTTGTGGTAGTAGTAGTAGTAGTAGTAGTAGTAGTAGTAGTAGTAGTAGTAGTAGTAGTAGTAGTAGTGGTAGTAATGGTAGTATTGGTGGTAGTGGTTGTGTTGGTGATGGTGGTAGTAGCAGTGGTAGTAGTGGTAATAATGGAGGTAGTGGTAGTAGTGGTAGTAGTAGTAGTAGTAGTAGTAATAGTAGTAGTAGTGGTAGTAGTAGTAGTGGTAGTAATCGTAGTAGTAGTGCTAGTAGTTGTGGTAGTAGTAGTAGTGGTAGTAATGGTAGTATTGGTGGTAGTGGTTGTGTTGGTGGTAGTGGTAGTAGCAGTGGTAGTAGTGGTAATAATGGAGGTAGTGGTAGTAGTGGTAGTAGTGGTAGTAGTAGTAGTAGTAGTAGTAGTAGTAGTAGTAGTAGTAGTAGTAGTAGTAGTAGTAGTAGTAGTAGTAGTAGTAGTAGTAGTAGTAGTAGTAGTAGTAGTGGTAGTGGTAGTAGTAGTGATAGTAGTGATATTAGCGGTAGCAATGGCAGTTATGGTGGTAGTGGTAGTGGTAGTGGCAGTGGCGCCCGCCCGCCCACCTGGCGACCGCGCCCGCCGCCACCAGCACGCGCGCCGCCGCGGCGTTGCCCGTCTCCGCGGCCGCGTGCAGCGCCGTGCGGCCCGACTTGGTCTGGCCGTCCACGTCGCAGCCGGCCGCCACGAGCAGCGCGGCGCACGACCCGCTGGCGTCGTGGTGCGCGGCGATGTGCAGCGCCGTGAAGCCGTACGAGGTGCGCGCGTTCACGTCGGCCCCGCGCCGCAGCAGCAGCGACACCAGCTCCGCGTCCCCCTGCGGGTGCGTTCGGCGTTTTGCGTTGCCAGTCGTGGCAACGCCTATGGTCATTCGTCCCGTAAGCCTAAGGGTTGTTTTATCTCTGGAAATGGCGGAGAGCTTCTCCTGCTGGATGATGAGATCCGGCGTCGATCTGTACGTCGGCCTGCGGGGTTTTCCCTTTCCAAGCATCTCCCTCCAGCGGAGCACCGCCCCAATCGAGATAGTCCTAAGCCTCGACTGGTCTCTGTGTGCATGTAAGTGTAAATATGTGTAAGGAGATACGTTTGGACAAGGAAGAGGAAGGAAAGATCGCGCGCGGTCCGTGTGCGTTTGTTAAAGCTTGTAAAAATACAGTTCCGGTATTCGCCTAGTGTTGATCGGACAAACCACGGAAAACGACCGACGAGAGTAGTCGATCGCTGGAATTTTCCAGACAGTAGCTGAATTCAATGTAACTATCTAGATTATGTCAAAAATTGACCCTAACGTGAAAATTGAATCCTGCAGACCAATTAACGCACGAAGAGCATCCGGAAAGTGTGTTTCCTTAGGTTCTCTACAAAAAATAAACACATTATCATGGGAAAACTCTTCTGAAGCACACACAGCATGTTACCCTATTTTTCAACATAAATACCGCCATAATTGAAAAAGTTGTAAGACCTTGTATTCGTGTCTCGTAGAAGACTGCTAGTCAGCGTTAGTTAACAGGTTTGACAGCCATCTGCAACTCTGCATCATAGTGATACGCTTAATACTGACTGGACAATATCTCGTAGAGTAAAAAAGATGGAAAAAGTTGGACGCAAGTAATACATAGTGGGAACAATGTAGAGATTTTGACAGCGGGTGTGATGGGTTCTTCTACTCCTCGTTAATCAAGTACCATGATGCGTCCATGGGCTTCACCTATTATGGATTCGGTGCGTGTGAAAGCAATGAGGGACTTGTCAGGTACATCGTGTGGCTGGGAGAAATGTCAAAGTCATGTGGAATTTCAACTTCAGTCTGGGGAGGGGAAAATTTCCACATGTTTATTGCCAAACAAATATCATCCTCGACCCGTCCATAAGCCTAAGAAGTTTACAACATTTATTATGCACCACTGTGCACATAGAGTGGAAGTGGACTTGCCTTGCGGGCGGCCCGGTGCAGCGGCACCCATCTGCCCGCAGCGGAGAAGTTGGCGTCGGCGCCAGCGTCCAGCAGCTGCACCACCTCCTCGGTGGACCCCGCCTCCACTGCCTGCGCCGCAACACGCCAGCTCCCCTTCCATTTATTGACCATTACACTCGCAGAAATTAGAACCAATAGTGTTTAACTACACATGTATTCGTAAAATTCCCCAAATAGGACGGTGTATCAAAAAAACGTTTATTGCTTTTTCTATCGAATTTTTCTTGTCGCCTCTCCCTACTGACTAATAATAAGCTGCAGCTCATCTGTCTTTGGAGGCGGTATGTATCGATCACAGCGTTGATGTGCAACAAACCTCGTTTGTACTATAACCTAACCTACTTGATTTTAACATGCTTTCAGTTATTTTCAATAATTGGCGCATTCTGTAACTCTATTAGACGTAATTTCATTCGTGGAATAGTGCTATTAAATACCACTCGTACTTTGGAAATACCCTCCTCGCTTCGTGAGTCGCGGATTTATCGACAATTCCAAATCACTCGTGATATTACCTGTGCTAGTGTAATAATAGTAGTAATAATAGTAGTGTCATAATAGTAGTGTCATAGTGTAGTAATCAGCTCAGTCAGTAATAAAAATATGGATTTTTTGGGCGATATATTAACTTTGATATTTCAAATTTTAACATCGATGTTTTGAAACATCGACTTTTTTCTATCGATTTTGCATTCCTATTTGTAACAGTGTAGGCATTTTGCGCAACATGAAGAATCTTGACGAATCACACTATTGAGCATTTGCGTATGCACAAACTCGAAGTGGCAGCGAAGCCCGCTAATCCGCCGGATTTAGCGGCGACTTATATCGCATGCTAATCGATCACTCAGTCATCGAAATCTCGGCAGAGTGTGCTGATAACTCCACTATGCCACCACAGGAAAACAATCGATATAGCATGACTGAGTGATCGTTTAGCATGCGTTTATATATGATGTTGGCCTGTAGCAGATCCATGAACTCCAACACCGATTGACCGGTCTCGATGAAAGTTGGCATATCTTCGTGTTTTTTCATTAAGAAAGATTTTATGCCGTTCATTTTGTTGTAACTCCTCTAGGTGGCGCTGCAATACAAGATGACGCTTCGATTAAATGCAATTCCCAATCCACCTGGGCTTGGTTGACGCCGTGTGACGCAGGGCAAGACCGAGGAGGATAGGACGGGCAGTGTGTGTGTGTGAGAGAGAGAGAGAGAGAGAGAGAGAGAGAGACAGAGAGACAGACAGAGAGGTAGAGAGAGACAGAGACACCGAGATACACACACAGAGAGTCAGAGGGAGAGACTGAGAGAGATAGAGACAGAGACAGACAGAGAGAGTCAGAGAGAGGCAGAGTCATAGAAAGACAGAGGCATAAAGAGACAGAGACATAGCGAGACAGAGACATAGAGAGACAGACACATAAAGAGAGAGAGAGAGAAATAGAGAGACAGACAGAGACAGAGAGAGAGACAGAGAGAGACAAATAAACAGAGGCAGTCCGAGAGAGAGAGAGAGAGAGAGATAGACAGACAGACAGACAGACAGACAACGAGATAGAGAGGCAGAGTCATAAAGACATAACCAGACAGACAGAGAGCCAGAGACAGAAAGAGAGACAAGCCGCAATGGCCGCCAGCGCGCCATTGAAAACCCCGCCGCAGGAGCTCAGCGGCGGGACGTCATCGCCTGCGGAAAGTGCGGCCGCGGGCCAGGAGAGAGCCGAGCGAGCGGAGCGAGCGCAGCCGTCACCTGTCGGCGCGCTGCAACGCGCCATCGGCCGCACGGTCGGGCTGGCCGGCGAAGCTTCTGCCCTAAGAGGGTATATGAGACCTCTCCGGGAGCCGAAGCCAGTTGAAGCGATCCCGGCATAAGGCGAAGTATTGTGAAATATAGTGCAAGTGTAGTGAGCGTTGACAAGCAGGGTTACGGACTCCTCTCCTGGATTTTTGGCGATTCGGCAAATTTTTCCGGACATCTACTGGCAATCGGGAACATGGCATGCTCTACGGTACATCTACGGGTTATACGGCACTTGCGCTTGTCCATGGTACATTCTCTGGTGAAAGTGTGTGATAATAAACTACTTTTTTACGGACTTGGTTTGTTGATTTGGATTGATTGATTGATTTTTTCGTGTTTCCGGGTGCGTCAACTGCTTTGGTCATTAGTCTCGTTAGTGTAGTGCATGTTTTTTGTCGGGAGATGGCAGTGATTATCCCCCGCTGGATAGCGAGATACGGCGCCGACCTACCGTCGGCTAGTGGTGTTTTCCCCTAACCAGGACTCTCCCACCAGCGAGGCACCGCCCCAGCCGGGACAAGCTCTAAGCTCCCGACCGGTCTCCCAGCATGTGTGGTAGTGTAGGGCATGTTAGTGTATGTGTGTGTGAAAGGGGAGAGGATAGGAAAAGAAAGAGGAATGATCGCGCGCGGTCTGTGGCCCATTTGTTAGGGTACTACTCCGGCATTCGCCTGGTGTTGACCGGAGAAAGCTACCGATCAGAGCAGCCGGCCGCTAGAATTCTCCTCCAGACAGTGACTGAATTCGACCTAGCTGAAAAGCTAGTTGATTTGGATATAACAGAAACAGAGGGGCAGTCAGGGAAAGAGAGAGACTGAGAAACAGAGAGGCAGTCCGAGAGAGAGAGAGAGAGAGAGAGAGAGAGAGAGAGAGAGAGAGAGAGAGAGAGAGAGAGACTCGCCTGCAGCAACTGTCGTCCGAGTAGCGCGCGGCGCTTGGCGGCTGCACGTGCGCCGCGGGAGGCGTGGGTCGGCGGTGGCGAAGGCGGTGGCGGCGGCGGCGGCGGCGGCGAGGGGCGCTGGTCGGAGCGCGGGCGGGGCCGGGTGGCGGCGGCGCCGGCGGCGGGGGCGAGCGGCTGGGCGGGAGGCGGGCGAGCGGGCAGCGAGACGTCGCGCCGGGGCAGCGCCACCGCCGTGGGCTGCTTGGACGGGGCCTTCCGCACGCACCGCGCAGACAGGCGGTCGGTGGGCGCTCCCGTCGACACGTTCAACTGCCGGCACGGGACAGCAAAGCGCTTACACAATCACAATCGCCGACCTGCTAAAGCTCTCTCCCAATCAAACTCAACCGGCTGCGTTCATCTCAGAGTCACTGTCGCAGTCCTTTCAGCGACTCTCAACTTGAGGTTCTAGGGTTCGAGTACCGGCGGTAGCAAATTTCCTACTCTAGCTGCGTAACTTGGACGAATTCAGCTGCGCATTGGAGGAGAATTCTAACAGTCGGCTGCTCTGATTGGTAGTTTTCCATGGATCCTCCAATCGCTACCAGACACACACCGCGAGCCGTCGTGTTGGTTGGCGCCGGATCTATTCACGATAGTAATAAGTCATAAAATAAATTCAGTTTACCCCGGCACATAAAATTAATTATTTCCATGACAAAGTAGACTTCAAGAAATTGTATTTTCAAGACAAACTGAAAACCTTCCCTGATTTGCTACAGCGATATGTGCCATAAGTCAATTCTTGTGACTTGGCAAATATTGCTTTAGAGAAAGTCTTAAGGGAAAGTCTTTCTTCCTGATTCAGTAATGTAACAAGTGCTTGAATCCCAGTGTTTGAGTTCTTTGAAATTGCCACAATGCTGTAAACGTAATGCTTACGATAGAATGCTCGGCGCGACCCCCAATGTAAGAAACATCTAAAACAATTGAAGTTATTGCGCATCGCTATTGATCCGTTTATCTGTGTCCCTTGCTATAGCTATTCCTCAATTACGTTGATTTGATAGATGATTCCGGGCGCGTCAACTGCTAAGGTAATTTGTTCTGTAAGTGTAGTGCATATTTGTATGCGGGAGGTGGTGGTTATCTTCCACGTTGACTTGCGAGATCTGGCGCCGACCTACGTCAGCTTGCAGGATTTTTCCTAACCAGTTATCTCCCACCAACGTTGTACCGCCTCAGCCAGGAATAGCTCTAAGCTCCCGACCATCCTCCCAACAAGTCTGATAGTGTAGTGGACGTAAGTGTAAGTAAGTAAGGGGTAAGGATAAGGCAAGAAAGAGGAAGGAAAGATTGCTCGCGGTCCGTGGCCCGTTTTTAGGATACTGCTCTGGCATTTGCTTGGTGATAATCGGAGAAATAGCGGAAAACTACCGATCAAAGCAGCCGGCCGCTAGAATTCTCCTCAAGGCAGCGACTGAACATGACCTATTTACCTCCCTAGTATCGAAAATCCTGCCACCATCGCGATTCGAACCTTGAACTTCCCAGTCAGGGGAACTGCAGCGTCATCAGCGATACCCTGAGTCACCTTGGTCGGTCCCAGTTACGTGTGTCTGTCACTATTACTAATATATTCTTAGACTAGTCTACAGTTTTTCTTCGTACGTATTGCTTTACCATTTGTTCTTCAGATTTAATTGTCGTTCTCTCGATGGCATAATCTTCTTTCTCGCCATCTTCATCGTATTCATCGTCTTCATCCTCTCCTTCCCCGCACGCGTCCAGCTTCCATTCTACCGCTTGCAGCCTTCTGTCGATCTTTGTCACCCCCAGCTTGTGAACCTGCAACAATGGTACCCTCAATAAGCTGCATCGTGCCAGATGACCTCACAATGGACGAAATAGATAATCCAGAAGGTAAAAATGAGAAAATGTAGAAAAAGATACTTGGAAAATGCCACAAAGTTAAGAAATGGTCGAATATTTGAAAGTGAGAAGCGCGTTTTAAAAAGCGAAAAGCTTAGTTAATAGACTAGAATTAAAATAGATATTTTGTTCATGAAAAATCTGAAAAAGCATGGCAGAATTCTGACCACAGAAATTAATCAGAAGCAAAAACATACACACACACACACACATCATTATCACTTTTCATTTACCAACCCCTCAGAACCGCCAATTGTTGACGCTGTTTCGATTAGAAAGAAACCTGATATAATTTTGCTGACTATTTACGAAGTCTGTTTCACGAATAAATGGCGTTCTTTTTTCTGCTTCTTCTTCTCCCTCATTTTCTTCTTCTACTTCTCTCCCCGTTTCTTCTCTTTAACGCCCTTCTTCCTGTTCTCATCTTCTCTTTCTATTAATAAAATTTGATTGTGAAATGGTCTTAATAAATATCACTTTTCTTCAGAAAGTTCCATTAAAATTCCCCATCTGAATCGCGAGAGTATCGATAATTTACAAAGCACGCGTGGTATTTCTTATAACAATTTCATTCATAAAATTAATATCAATTGCGTTTAACGATAGATATGGTATGCCCCAATCAGGGCTGTATGTCCCAACTAAAGAAATGAATCTATCAAAGAAATCGCCTTTTCTAATTGTGTTTTTCTTATCATTTCTCTCTACAGAATCTTTTTCATTTCCTCTTTTGATATCCATCATGAGTTATGCAGTATCGTGACTGTGCATTGAGGTTAGGATGGAAGGAAGCTAGGGAGTGACTTCCGATACACAAGCGGCCGCTAGTCCGTTGCTGCCGTTAGTTCCCGGAACAGCTCGTTCAACCTCCCAAAGCCACTCGCCACGCCGTCAGACTCCACCGCTTTTAATACTTGGGGCAGAATTCCGAGCGGTTCTTTCCGCTGCCGAGCATAGCGAATCCGCGCTGGCTCACACTCATGCCAAATCTCGATTTTCTGGTCAAAATTAGAAAACATGTTCAAATTATTTTCAAAATGAGTCCATCAATATTTTGGAGGTCAGTAATTTCAAATTTGATATTTGTTTGTCGAAAAACAAAATGGATGATTCAATATGGTGGACCAAACTTGGAAAAACGCATTAAATTTTGATAAAACTTTGTGTGGGTGTGTATTTCTGGTTGCTAATTTCAAATTTGATATTATTTTCCGGAAATATAGATAGACAAATTACAGAATAAGAAAAGTCTAGAGAATGTAAATTTCAATCTCAGTTTTTTTTATTAATAGAAGAACAAAAATATGCAGCACGAACACGCGTCATTCAAAAAGCAGCTTAATATTCATCATCAGAGCGTTCGGATTCATCCTTACTGCTTTCGTTTGTTGGTATTTAAATTTGTGAATTAAAGCTTGTTTGTTTCAGTAATTCAATTGCTTGAGGTTCTAATGATTTGAATTTCCTTGGAAGTAATTTACGTACGGTAGATATTAGCGGATCTGGCGATACTAAAAGTCTCAAAAAACATCTTGCATATTTTTCAATGTTAATTTTCAGCGCAAAGTCTCGCATATTTCTTTTTTAGTTTATTGCGAGACTCTTGGGCTTCCTTGGTTATTTTTCCAATTGACAAAAGCAATGTGTCAATATTTTGGGCACTGGCGATCAACAATTTATGGACAGTTGTGGGTAAATAAAACCACGGATATAATTCGACAAATATTCAAACAGTTTCTATGCAATATTCTTGATACTTAGGTAATCGATTTCAAAACCCAAAGAAATAATTGTGTGAAACTGTTTCAACAAATTCTCGTTTATTCTCGTAATTTTGGCATAAATTTTAGAATTTTCAAAGAAACATGGCGCAGTGTTGCCATCGTTCGTACTTCCACACTTACCAATAGTCCTAATAGCCATATCTACCAATCTACCGGTAGTCCAATTGTTGACGGAATTGTTTCTGAATATTTTTTTTCTACTTTCAATCTTCTCTTTGGCTTCACCACGGTTTTGCAATTTCTTGACTTCTAATTTACACGAAATGTGCAAAATTCACTCGTAAAAACGAATCCAAGTATATAAAGAGGATATACCTAACTGCAAATATTTTTCTTTAATTGGTTTTTTGAAGCATTGCATCTATATTGTTAAAATGTTTTGAGTTAGAATGGCAAAGTAGCACTTTTCACTGGAAGATGTCTGTCTAGGAATTGCACACTTTGCAATCGACTATGGTTAAGGCCAATTTGTAAATTATTGTCACTTCTTTTCCGTCAACAATCGGGTTATAGAGAGTAAGATTTCGGTTTTTTCTTTAATTCTGTAAAATAAATAATTCGGTATAAACCAGCGAACAATATAGACTGAAAATTAAATCAAACTTGATTTTGTCAAAAATCTAGTATAGAATGAAATATATAATATAACACTATTTATTGCATACTTTTTCACGATTTGTTGTTTTTACTGCACGTTTCATAGAGTTTACTGCACGAAAATCTGATCTCTATTCATAATAAAACAACCAAAAACAAAGCGCCCAAAATGCGCCTTAGAAGTCATGCGCTGCTAAAGACAAAGTGTAATTACGAAAAATGGTGCAACTCGGGGCAACTTTTTTACAAAAATTGTTTAAAAATGATTGAAGAACACCATAAAACTCGTTTCAGACCGGAAGACCGTGGAGGATTTTACTTACACATATTTGAAGTTTAAAAAAATTAAAATGTATTAAAAACAACATTGTAAAATATGCGATAAGTCAAAAGCAATCAAACGTTATTATATGATATTAAAAGCTCGGAATGTACTTACTTTCACCTTTTTTGTCAATTTTGAATCAGCAAAATATCTTTAGAGACAAAAATACAACACATGCTTCAAATGTGTTGAAAAAAGTGCAGTGTGCGAACAACCATAGACGACACACTTTATGGTTATGTTGTACCCCAACTCACGCAGGAAACGTTGGCGACTCGGTTCTCCTATCGCTCATTCGTAACGCTTAAACTACCAACCTAACTATTCAGACACATTAAAACCCCTAAATTGAAACTTCGATTGTTGGATTTTTGGCCAAGAAATCGAGCTTTGGCATGATTGTGCGGCCGTTGAAAATGGGAGCATGTAACGGAATCAAATGGGTGGCATGTTACGGAATAAAATGGATGGCATGAAACTGAATAAAATGGATGGCATATAACTAAATAAAATGGGGACATGCAACTGAATAAAATGGGTGCCATGCAAGTGAATAAAATGGTTGGCATGTAACTGAACACCATGCGTCCGGGAGCGGTAGGTCAGTGAATCAAATGACGTTACTGCAACGCCTCTGACCGGGAGGTCCTAGGTTAGAGTCCTGACAGCGGTAGGATTTTCGACACTAGCTTTTCAGGTAGGTCGAATTCAGTTGCTGTCTCGAGGAGAATTCTAGCGGCCGGCTGCTCTGATCGGTAGTTTTCCGTGAGTTCTCCGATCAACGCCAGGCGAATGCCGGGGTAGTACCCTAACAAACGGACCGCGCGCAATCTTTCCTTCCTCTTCCTCACCCTATTCTCTCCCCATACACACACACACACACACACATTTACACTAACATGAACTATACTACCACACATTCCGGGAGACCGATCGGGAGCTTAGAGTTTGTCCTGACTGGGGCGGTGGCCCACTGGTGGGAGAGTCCTGGTTAGGGGAAAACCCCACTAGCCGACGGTAGGTCGACGCCGGATCTCGCCATCCAGCGGAGGAAGATCACCGCCATCTCCCGAGAGAAGATCATGCACTACACTTACGGGCCTAATGATGAAAGCCATTGACGCGCCCGGAAACACGAAAAAATCAATCATTCAATCAAACACCATGCGAAGCACTTCGGCCGGTGCTGTACGGAGTTGCGCTGTGCAGGCTGTTGGAAGTGGGATTCCTGCTTTTTTACTTTCTCGCTACCACTTACGCAATAGAGAGAAAGTTATGTTATACTGTGCAAAAACGCAATTTTTGGGCATAAAAACTCTTAATGTATGGCACTGGCAACGAAAAAATGGATAAATGCAGTTTCTAAATTTAGAAAAATATCCTCTGACACGTGGTGTAGCCAGAATCCATGGTTTTGTTGGTCCTTGATGGCGAAAAATAGATTGATGGTCAAACACTTTCTTCCGTCTGTGAACAACGGTAGTGGCTAAATCGTCCAGCCTATTTTCTCCATAATTGATATTTCTCTATTGATCTGTCTGATGTCGCGGTCCCTGGAATTTGAAACTGATATTTTAATTTGTGGGGGAATGGGGTACTTTACATGAAGCCTCCGAGACAATTTCACAATTTAAAACAAATGGCTTCATCATTTTTTTATTAAATTTTATTGGATAGTGCAAAATACTTTTTAAAAGAATGATTCAGGTTTTGTTTTCGTTGAAAACCCTGATTCTCTGAATATTCCAAAAATTGAAATTTCTTTCGGTGTCTTCCTTCAACTGCAATTATGAAGAGAGAGATTTTTCCCTTAATGGAATCTGTTCCTTAAAGATAGATTCTTAAATAAGTTCATGTAGAATTTCTCGAAAATTTGAGTGCTTTTTGCATAATGTTGCGTGAAAGTATATGCTTTTTTAGCATGATATTTTAGTTTTACCTGGAATCCCAGCGCCACCAGTCCCACCACGTCCTTCATCTTGTTCATCTTGACGTTCATCTGCAGCATGCAATCCTGCAGATGCGCCAGCTCCTGCAGCGTGTGCTGCATGACCTCCCTCAAGGCCAGCACGCGCCGGTTGGTGACGCCGCCCCCGCCGTCACCACCCCCGCCCCCGCCCCCGCCGCCCGCGCCAGCTCCCGGCCTACTCATCGTCCACACGCCCACTCCCCGCTCCCTGCAGGCAACACCACACCCACACTGTCGCTGGGAAAGGGTTTGAATAGTTAAAACCAACAACCGAAACCGTTCAATTCATTTTGAACAGGGTGTTATATTATTGCCAATCCAGGTCTTTCCTAACGTTTTTGTCTCTGACGTTTGAAAAACAAAAAAACTTAAACCTTTGATCCCTCACAGTAATATAACTTTACCTACTCCACGCAATAAATCTTAATAGCACTCTATAGCAAATATTTTATTGGATTTAAAAAGTAAGTTTTGTTCTCTGAAGTTCAATTCATTCTAATAAATCATTTAAAAAGAATTACTTATAAAATATGTCATTATCATTTACGACATTTAATACCAAAATATGCACTGTCGAAAAGCATAAAAAACGATGAATTTATAAATTTATCAAATAAACATAAAAATTAAAATAAGTTTAAAAATTAAAATTACTTTATTTAAAATAAAAATTAAAAGAAAAATTATCACATCGAATGCATTGCAAGTTTGTGCGTGCAGTGGTTTTCTTATCCACCCTTGCTGGCTTTGTTAGAATTGATAATGCATGCACAAACAAAAGTTTGTGTGTTTCATTATTTCATCCAAAAACAGGAATGTTCGTTAGTGAGACAATGATAGGGTGTTGGGGCAGGCGCGCCCAAGAACGCGAACACCAAGTTCTGGGTCTTTACTCTAACACAACCCATGTTCGGAAACACCACCTCTTATTTTGGCAATTTGGCAACGCGTGAAATACCTTGGGCATCCCTTTCACTTTTAGCGACCGCCGGACGCGTGCCCTCAGATTTCGGGGTGAGAGAATGAGGCTAATTTTATTTGGAAGAAAGAGAAAGCACTTATTCTTTGCTTGTTACTCTTCAGTGAGTTGTAGCCACTACACTGAAAAGAGTACCATCACGTTACCAAATTCGCGAAAACGTTCATATAACACGCCATTTTAGACATAAATGCAATCTATATACTCGCCGTTCTTTTCAATACAAAGAGAAGAGTACTCCTCATCTGCCGTGCAAATTTCAGCGCCGTAGAGCGAATAGTTTAGGAGATACAGCCAGTCAAAGATGACTGTATTTTGGACATGTTGAAAATAAACTAGAATGAGAAAAAGCGTCTGGAAGCCGTATTTTTCGTCCGAATGAGGCAAATGATGGTATTTTCTGAAAGTTTATAAAATTTGGAAACAGGCTATGCCTCCAGAATTGAATTCACAATAGTTTAGGAGATATGAGCCAATCTTTTTTTCATGTTAAAAACGTAAAAATTAATGGAATGTTGAATTTCCATGGCGCTGAAATTTGCACGTCAGATGAGGAGTACTCTTCTCTTTATATTTCTATTTATGACTGGTATTTCGAGCACGGGAAACGTGAAAAGAACTGCGACTATATAGATTGCATTTATGTCTTAAATGGCGTGTTTAGAATGTTTTCGCGAATTTCAGGAAACGAAGCCTCAGAGAGAAAAATGTGCTTTACCATTGTAATCGCCATTAAATTTCGAGTTAGGACACAAGTTTTCAGAAGAATCGGCCTCCGGTCGAAATTTGCGAAATTCAACAGGGGGGTCCATTAATGTTTACGTTTTTAATAAGAAAAATGATTGGCTCATATCTCCTAAACTATTATGGATTTTTCAATTCTGGAGGCATAGCCTGTTTCCAAATTTTATAAACTTTCAGAAAATACCATCATCGTGTTTCCATAATCCCTTTCTTGGCAATTTTAGTCACTCTGAGCATTTATTCTAAAGTCCGTTTATTGTCATTTTAAGAAACTAATATTTTATTATTTATTTTCAATAATTATTAATTTACTACTTATTTATGCTTTATTAATATTTTAATAATTTTATTACTTTCTTATTTTTTTAATTTGCAGGTTCCGTAATAATAATAATAATAATAATAATAATAATAATAATAATAATAATAATAATAATATATTATTATTTTTTCATACAAATGAAGAGTTAGGCGATATTTCACGAGATTTTTTTTTTATTTCTTTCTGTGCCGGCTTTTATCTATATGTATAAACATGTTAAGTTGGTTTGTGAACGCTTCAAAATTTAAAAAGTTCGGCATCGATTGAACTCAAATTTTGACGCGATATACAATCCGCTTCAAATATTGTTTTATGTATTTTTTGCGTCAGTTACATACCCGCAACCGCGAGAAAACAGCTTTTTAACGGTCAGCTGTGTACCAGCAACCGCGCCATCTGCCGGAAACGAGAACACTCGCCATACTAGCTAACGACAACCGCAGTCACGTGTGAAACATTACCCGTTCTCATTTACATTGTTTATTTACAAAAAACGTTAACACAACCAAATACAACCAACGCACGTTGGAAAGCTATTTTGCCATCTTCATACACAGCTAGGCCACGTCACATGCAGGAATATGCTCAAGATGGAATGTCATCTCGTCGGAGATAACTTCTCTCCACATCTTCAGTATTAGAGTTTTGTATCTTAAGCACACTGGACAGAATCGCTGTAAGAGACGATTCGTTTGCCCGCTCATGTCTCTGCCCGCCCCACGCCAACCTCCACTCCCCCACCCTGCGCAACGCGAAAAGGTTCTGGCGAGTGAGCCGCTTACCTTCCCCTTCATCTCTTGAATGGGAAAAAACACATAAACAGAAAAGTTGCTGTAGTTGATGACCTTTCGTTCATCTTCCCCTCTGTTATTTTGACGTGCCACGGCTGTCGTGAAATGAGGCAAAGACACGCGGTTGCCAAATGCCAAAACAAGAACAGGTGCCACCAATCATGGGTTGCCAATAAAGACAAAGATCCTGTATATGAGGTTAGGATATTGCACGAGACATGGGTGTTTTCAGCTGTGTTTGCTATTAGGAAGCATTCTCATACCCTCGACTATTATCTTTAAATCTTCATCTTTTCCTATTCTCCTGTATGTACTGAGAATTGATGTTCTAGGGACAATCTTGTCCTCACTGAGAAACGTAACTCCCTAATCCCTGAGAAGATACAAGCACCGAGATGGTCCCACGGGCTACCTCGGGCATTAATATCTGTACAGAACAGAGGTGGACCGAAGAGCTACCTCGGAGTGAGGTTCTGGAAGTCATGTGGGTTTTTCACTAGGTAGATCGACCAAGGGGCACCGTCTCTCCGCCGAGGCTCCGGTAGCTCTCTCAGGCAACTACAGATGGCAGCCCGGAGTGAGTCAAACAGACCGAAAGGAGTCCTGACACAAAGAAAGAAAATACGTTTATTCACACGTTCTACATACAAAGTTGAGTAATTTCAGAGGAAAAAATCGCCATCTTCCCGTCAATTAGATGAACGAATGTCATCTTGCTGATAAACATTTCGATTCTGCCTAGCAGTTTCTTGACGATTCCTTTCCCCCAGTAAGGTCCAGAAGGTTGTACTCACAGTTAATTAGAGGAGATTTTTAAGTTTTTCCGAACAAAAATCTACTTTTTTCAGATAATAACGAAGTAAAACACACATTTTTGAACTGACGGAATTCGGAGTGCACAATGTGCTAGGGATGGCGCGCAGCTCCACGGACGCGACACCCTGAGCACGCTGGGGCGTAAATATATTTAAAAAGATAACTGGTTCGATCTGACTTCGCCAAATTCAACACACACTTATTTTTATGTTATTTCAATATTAAATTCTATAAGCATTATTTAATGGAAACAAAAGTGTACAGTAGATTACCGCGTAATTCTAAAAATCTTGACAAAAGTATTTAAAAATCTGTTTTTGAAACTTAAGAAGTAGAACGTGTATTTGAATGTACATCATGCTTATAAATAAACAAGATCTCAATTGAACATATATTTTTTTGAACACTGAAGTATTGGAAAAGTTCAACTTACCTTCAGAGAAGAAATAAATATGTGGTTTCCAATTAATTATTTTCATTACATACAAGGTTATATTCTAAATACTACATAACCCTCCATCTTCTCCACTCATTCCAATCATTTGCGTTTCATGTTGCAAATTCCTGTCGGAGAGGGGAGGTATTAAATCTTTCTTTAGTGAAGAACTTAATCCTGCGTACAAAAATAACTTAACAAACCTGCTGAGTACGATTTGATAATTTCATGAAACAAACAATATTTAATTTTCCAACACGAAGGAATATCATTTTCACAAATCAAACATCTTAATGTCTTATGTAAAGAATAACCAAATTTTGATTAGCCTGAACCATGAACTTGAGCCCATTACACCAACTGTAAACATTCCCACAACAATTTTATACAATGAGAATTGTAATCACTTCGTTCTTGTGGTATGATCAAGATGACCGTGATAACGATGTAGCGAATACAGTCTACTTTTGACACCCAACGTTTAATAGTTTGTCCAACTAATTCAGTATTTACATCCAACAAAACAAATACATTACTATTGATAAGAAGAAAATCGACATCTTAAGCGAGTTTTCAAAATTCGAAGAAATTAAGTTAATTTTTTACAATTTTCAATTGTGTGGCATTTTAAAACTAGTGGTGCTACAGAATGGCACAGACTTCCCCGTAGTAAAGTTTCCTAATTTCCTTGGAATGAATTGGCTTTACGGTCTTCCCTATCCTCTTGCCAGCTGCGATCTATCACCGCCCACAGTACATTTTTTGACATTTTCTCAATTTTTGGTTTCCTAATTGGAGAACTAAAATATTAAGAATTAAGGAAAATTATTTAAGGATATTAAAGAAGAGTAAAACCACGCCCTAATTGGCAATTTTCATTGAAAAACTTAGATCTGTTTTTAAGAAAATTTAATCTGGCGTTTAAGAGCCAGATTGAAAGGGGTTTCTTCAATTTGGGAAGAACCCTACGCAGGCGCTAATAGTGTTCCCAGACGAGCGGACGGACAGACGGAAGGACGGACGGGCGTTTTGCTTTCATTCGGTTTTTCGGCATGAAGGACCCACAAAACAGGATTCTGGCTACACCACGTGTTAGAGGATTTTTTCTCTTAATTTAGCAACTGAATTTATCTACTTTTTCGTTATCATGTCCCGGTAATAAATGTTTACTTTCTCGTATACGTATAGAAATACGGAGTAATATACGTAGGATAGAGAATGTTATGCAATGCTTCCCGAAAAAACCGCCGATTTTCGGCACAAAAAAATTCATTCCCGGGCCCAGACAACGAAAAACTGGATAAATCCAATTTTTTTAATGAAGGGAGGGGGGGAATCCTCTAATTCGTGGTGTAACCAGACTCCCTGTTTTGTGAGTCCTTGATGTCTAAAAAATAATTGAAAGCAAAACGTCTGTCCGTCCGTCCGTCTGTGAACACTGCTAGCGCTTAAACCATGCGTACGATCTTTTCCAAATTGAAGAAACCACAGCGCATCTGGCTCTAATTGAAGCTTTAAGATTTTGAAAGACATTCTTTAAAATTTGGGGGTGCTTTACATAAAGCGCCCCAGACACTTTCAAACGTTTCTCAAAAACGGCTCAAATTTTTTCTTTAAATATTCAGTAAAGTATAGAGTATATATGACCTTTAAGAAAGTGGCATAGGTCCGATTTTCGCGGTTAAATCTTAATTTTCGAAAATTTCAAAAGTTAAAATTTTTTCGAAGTCTTCCTACAACTATAAAGTTGAAGGCAGAGATTTTTTCCTTCAAATGAAATTTGTCGTCCATAATTAGTTCATTCATTAAGGACATATACACTTTTTAAACATTTTAGTAGTTGTCGTGCAATAGTGCGTGCAATATTTGCAATATGAAAAAATAGCAAAACAAAATTTTTTAAACACAGCTCTAAATTTTTTCTTTAAATTTTTAGTAGGGGTAGTTCCAAATGTACAAGAATACAGGAATATACGTTTATATATATATATATATATATATATATATATATATATATATATATATATATATATATATATATATATATATATAAATATATATACGTACGTATACGAGAAAGTAAAAATGACTTTGGGCGAGAGCAAGAGGATTTGGAAACACCGTAAAGCTAGCCCGTACCAACGAAATTAGAAAATTTACTACAAGAAAGTCTGTGCCATTCTGTAGCACCTCTTCTCGTATACGTTCGCTTATACGAAGTAATATAAGTAGTATAGAGAAAGTTATGTAATGCTGCGCGAAAACACGGCGAATTTTCGGCAGAAAAATTCATTTTGGCTCCAAACTTTTTCTTTCAATTTTTAGTAGGGGTAGTTCCAAATGTACCCTATACGATGATATAAACGTCATATTGCTCTATCCTTTTGTTTTTCAAAAATTACAAAAATTTAATTTTTTGACTTGTCTCTCACGTCGGTAACATTTACATTAGAGGTGATTTCTTCACATTATTAAATTTAAGAGTTCATGAGTAATAGTGTTAGTAGTAGTGGTATTGGTTGGGGGTAGTGGTAGGGGTAGTGGTGGTGGCGGTTGCTGTGGGGGCGGCGGCGGGGGCGGCGGCGGCGGCGGCTGTGGCGGTGGCTGTGGACCTGGTACTGGTACTGGTAGTTGTAGACTTCTCTCAGAACTGCAAATTCTACGTTTCTTCGTCACCCTAATGTTCCTGAAGTTAATGAACTGATAAACTCTCTGGAAAATAATTATTCATCAGGATTAGATGAAATACATTCTATCATTCTTGTGTTGGCCTGCCCTACTGTAATTTCCTGGAAGCTAATAATATCTATAACAAGTCACAACACGGTTTGAGGAAAGATTATTCCACGGCTACTGCTTTTGTTAAATTTATTCTTGGAATTCTTGGAAATTTGGAAGCAAACAAAAGCAACAAGTACATTCATTGACCTCTCAAGGACATTTAAAAGTGTATGTCATTAAATTCTGTAAACAAAACTGGACATAATGGAATAAGGGGTTGGTTAATAACCTTATAAAATCATATCACTCAGGTTGTAAATATTGAACAGATATTTGCTGACATTTGAAAATTAATTTCTTGAAGTTAAATGTAATCTTCAGATACCATAGGAGTGCCAGGTCTATAGCTACTTCTGATATGTTAACAAAATTCCAAGTTCCACTGATGTTTCTGTAATTTTTAATGCAAATGACACAACTTGAATAAGTAATGGACCCAACTCATTTAGAAACTAATTTAACAGAATCTTTAATTACACTTCAAAGCTACTTGTCATTGAATAAATAAAAATTAAATCTTGACAAAAATGTATTAATTAACTTTATACTTCATAATTTCCCTCAACAAAGCAGTAAAGAAGAAGAAATAAAAGAGGTCATCTTCGTCAACATACTAGCTTTATTAAGATAGCCGGCTTTCGACGGCTTTGCCGTCATCGTCAGTCTACAAGATACAGAAAGATATGACAAAATTATAAATAAATACACAATAAGATAGAAAATTAAATTACAATTAATGGATACATAGCAGTTCAAAGTAACAAAAAAAAGGATAATCAATAAAGAAAGACACATTATATGATTGCAAAAGATAAGGAACATATAGCAAATAAAATTGCAAAAATGAATTGCAACGGGGGGGGGGGATTAATACAGATAATAGCAGTTCAAATTTCAGATTATAAATATATGTGAAGAAATATACATTCTCATATTCAAAAGAAAGAAAACAATTAGTATATATATATATATATATATATATAGTATATATATATATATATATATATATATATATATAAATATATATAGATATAGATATATATATATATATATATATATATATATATATATATATATATATATATATATATATATATAGATATAGATATAGATATAGATATATAGATATATAGATATATAGATATATATAGATATAGATATATCTTTCTGTATCTTGTAGACTGACGATGATGGCAAAGCCGTCGAAAGCCGGCTATCTTAATAAAGCTAGTATGTTGACGAAGATGACCTCTTTTATTTCTTCTGATAAGAACGTCAACAACACCAAATCAGAATTCTCACAATTCAGTAAAGAAAAGGTCAATAATGAGGTTGTGAATTAAACAGACTGCCCTAAGTTTTTAGGAATATTCATCTATGGAATCAATCTTACAATGAACATGCTTCTGCAATGAAATAACCTCCAATATATTTCCGTTAGGGAAATGTATCCCCATACTTCAGAACTAGTGCACTCTAATCAATTTTTTATAGCATTTTCCATTCTCATGGATAGTATGATATCGAAGGATGAATGTGGGAAGATATAAAACAAAAAATTGGTAGATTAGAAGTCCTAAGAAAGAAATGTCTCAGAAGCATATTTAAAATAAAATCAATATGCTCTTATAAAGACTACAACATTAAATTTGAAAAAAAATACTGGCTGTTGTAGCATTTTCTTTACAAATTATAACTTTTATTAAGAAACAATCAATACTTGGTTAGTAACAAAGATTTATATATCTATCATACTTGAAAACATTGGGATTATCACAGGGTGCACTCTAGCAAATTCTCTGTGATAAAAGATTCATACTGCATTGTTGCACAACTTTTCAGTAAGGAACCTGTTTCCATAAAAGTCAATGATAACAAGGCCTTCAAAACATTCCATAAGTGCTGCCTTGCCGCTAAATTCCTATATGAACTGAATGAATTGCTGTAATGCACAAGCAATACTTATTGAAATTTGGTAATTGATTTACTTCGTGCCATTGGAAGATAAACTATTATTTACACTGTCATGTTATATCAACTGAACTTCAATAATTTTAAAACCATAATTATTATTAGTTAATACATTAAAAAATGTTAATAAATGTAATGTTCATTGAAAGCTATTACTATCTTATTTCCCTAAATTCTAAGGGTTATTATAAGCAAATTTAATAATTACAGTATGTTAATGTAGTTTGTAGTTCTAAATTTATGTAATGATTCTTATACATTATTGTAATTATTAACTCCTGTAAGGAGCTCTTCCGCTGTTTATTTTTACTATTATTGTTAGTTAATCTTTATTACAATTCAATTACAATTTTAAAGTTGAACAATTGTTTGATCGTGAAACCACTTGTATAAGTTCATAAGCAGTAATTATACAGTTTTATTTTTATATAGGTTTTCTAAATGGTTTACAGGCCCTCTCACTAATATCCTTCACTATGTTTAAAGCAAGGAGAACAAGGCTTTATATTTAGGTAAAATCTTGTTTGCCTAATAATTTTAAAACAATAATAAATTCTACTCATTGTAACAATAAATTATAAAACTAATGACATAAAATCCAAAATCTAACTTGAAACTCTAAAAGCTTTTTAGTTTTAGCTTTAACAGTTTCTTTAGCTCTCTTGTAAAATTTAGTTCCAGTTTCATGAACAAAATGCAGAATCTCTGATGTTTAGAAAAATAATATATTTTCTTTTTGTTTAAAGTCAGTTACTGCAAATGTTTGTAAATCAATTATTGAAATTGAAATCAAAATAAAGGGCTACATGGTTTATATGGTTTACATCACATCATATTCCAATATGGTTTACATCATATTGGAATCCATTATTAGTCACATTGACCATTACTGAATAATCACGGAAAAGAATTAGCGCCTTGATTTTGATTGAAGGTAATGTTGAACATATTAATATTAATTAATAAATTAATTTTAATTAATAAATTAATTTTAATTAATAAATTAATTTTAATTAATTAATTAATCAAACAATGTTGAACATGTTGATTTTAAGCTGTTTTTCTTTAATTAGGAATAATTAAAATAATTCATTTCTTATATTGAAAATGTTGAACCCATTGGCTCTGCCAGAAAGGTTTAGCTCTGTATATAATGGTCTACATCCATCTTGACACAGTTGAGAGATAGAGATACTCTTGATGAGTTAATAAAGAGATTTTCTTGAAAAGAAGTAGAAAACATTTGGAATCTGGAATTTCAAGATATTATTGCTCATTGAACTTGATTAAATATACAGCAACTCAAATAAATTATTTTCCCAATTTGAATTTAACAAGTAACTGTTACAAATTAGTACATATACACACTTACAAATTAAATTTTTGCCCATAATATATGATAACAATGAAGAGGAAATCTTTTTAATGCAAATTTGAGGGGTCTGAAAAATATTTTGATATATTGATATCCAACTACAAACAAAGTAGCTCAGGATCATCTACTTTGGTTTCTCAATAAAATTAATGAATATGAATCGTTTTAATACGTTTTTGGCATTTCCTAATTTGCATTGTATTGCCAATAAATTCATAGCATAAATGAAAATTTAAAATGAAGTTGTGTCCACAAATATATTATTTTGACATAACTCAATTATAAAAGAAATGATAGTACAATATGTAAAGAACCCAAGGTAATATGTTAAAAGAAAACAATTTTAAAGGAGTTTATTACATGAACAAAGATTTTTATTCCCCTGATTAATTAATGCATTGAATAATACATGATACAATTGGCAATTTCATTTGAAGAATTTCATTGAATCTGCAATATACTATAAGACCAACTAGCCCAAAAGAGTTGTAAATGCTTAGTGGAGATAAAGGGGATAAAAATATATAATTTTTTGGGTATCATTATTCATTTTGTTTTTGTGAATAACAAATATTCATGTAAATGGAAATGTTAGAGACGTGATTGGCTGATTTTACACTGCACAAACAATTACATGGATTTTTGTGCCTAAATTGTTTGTTTGGAAGGGTAAAATGTATTTAAAATGCTGGTTACTTTGTCACAACAAGTCAAATGTGATATTTTATATTACATTATTCAATGTCAACAGAAAATAAATTAATTATTTTCTGTGGTGGCAGAAAAAAAACCTTTTATTTAAGTTTGCTAATTGTTCAAGATTCAAAGAATATTGCAATGTTTACTTTTTGGTAAATATCCATCTATTTAGCAATGATTTCAACAACTGTTGCTTATCTTGGTCATTTCTTACAAGCATTTGATTTGAAAAACCGAAACTACTGTATTTTGTGCCATTCAAAAATATTTTAATTTTATGTAAATTAACTTCGTAGTTTTTTGTTTCTTTGAATATTAAAGTATTTGTATGAGGTATTCTATTTACACATTACAACATTGGGAAAATCTTCAGAAAGTTGGAAGCTGCGCGCTTTGCCAAAGATAGAACGTTGACAAACGAAATTGCTGAACGTGCGGAACGGACAGAACCTAAACGTAAGGCTGTCGGAAACGCTCGTTAAGCACCAAAATGGCGCTAGAGTCACCGAACTGCGTTGGGATCTATACTTGGCTTTTTCCAACGTGGCATCTACGAATAGTATCTCCAAGCTGGAATTCGGCACGACTTTTTGCGTCATTCTCAATCCTGCTGCTAGAGTCGCTTGATCTGCATAACTGCTTGATATGGTCGCGATCATGCGACACCTTGCGGCTGGACCAAGAAAGACGCAAAAAGTTATGCCGAATTGTTTCGTGGGAATACTACCCGTAGATGCCACATTATAAAAACAAGTATAGTTGCCTGGACATCTGGCTTTGCTTGTCATAGCATCATTGCCTGACCATAAACAAAGTGTGGGTGCTCTGTGTTGCCTGACAGGAGATGTAAAATTGAAATAACGTGACTCATATTCAGGGTAAATTATTACGTTTGTATGCCTCTGCGTGTAAAGTGGTGTAAATCGCGTTTATGTTTGGGGTGCCAATGGAAATATCTATTTTGTGTTCAGTGTACCTGTATGTAGTTGGAGACTACAAGCTATTTTCATCCCTCCTCTAAATCGAATTTATGTGAAGGATGACGTGTTATATCGTCACCAGTGGCATGAATATAAAACGAAACATCAAAATAAAAAAATATATATTGAATATTCACTTGCCCTGTTGTACTGCATCATTCATTTTTTTACACATAAATTGTTCTCTAGGTTGATTTTTATTACCTCCATAGTTACCGAACGGATGAATATAACTTAGATGGTTTCCACAAACGTAATGGTATTATGTTTTTTGGTATTTTTTTAAAGTCACTGTCTGTATGCCAACTTTTTGTGTCTGTGACACTGAAGTGTGCAAGTGATATGATGATTATGATTGCATCGTGCCCTTCGCCTTGTAATTCAGACCCAGTATTGTGGGGAGATGATAGTGAATGTAGCAGAGTATTCTGTGATAATTGATATAATAGTTGCAGTATGAACTGTTTTGAAGAGAAATTCCTGTTTCACTTTTTTAATCAGTATGCTAAAATGTGTTTGTTTAAATGGTTGTAGGGCTATTTGAAAATGGTGGAATCAGTCCTGTCTCTTTGTTGGGAAGGCCACACCAGTGAGCTAGCTACAGTATACGCTAGTTTATTGGAAAACAATTTCTTGGTGGATTGCACTATATCTGCTGGGGGTCAGAGCCTAAAAGCTCATAAGCTGGTTTTATGTGCGTGCAGTCCTTATTTTCAGGTATGTTTATTGTTATTATATAAAATGAATTTTTTGACTCTGTTTAGTAATTTTTATTTTTTAATTAATACAAATATTTGTCTGTTTTAATGCCGACTGTCAACAGTCAAAAGTAGGTTTTGACTCTACAAAGGATGCTTGATAAGTAACTTGGTTTGATGTGAAAGGCAATAATCTGAATTTTCTGTATTATTTTGTTTTTTGACATAATTCCTTTGCAGTTCAATGCACTTGGCCCAATGTTTCTCCGGGGTCAAAATTCCTTTTCTAAAGTGATTTTCTTGAAGACCCTTGAAATAGTCATTGACCACCTGGATGCCTTCATTGGTGCGAAATTGTGTCTAGCTAGTAAAGTTTTTAATTTTTGAAACAAATGTAAGTCTGAGGGAGCCAAATCAGGTGATTAGGGTGGATGTGGAAGCAGTATCTTTTTTCTTGCTGTTTCTGAACATTTATCTGTGTTAACTGTCTTAAGTTTCTTGAGAAGGGATGTATAGTACTTTCCAGAGATGATTTTTTCTTTTCGAGGAAGTCTATTAAAAGAATACATTTTGTATCCCAAAAGACTGACATCATCACCTCTCCTACTGATGGAATGCATTTCACCTTTTCTGGAACTAATTCTCCTCTTGCAGCCCATTGTGTTGGTTGTTGTTTCGGGTGTGTAATGCATCCAAATTTTGTTCATGGTAACAAAACGGAGTAAAACATCTGCTGGACTTGGCAATGGAGTGAACTCGGCAATGTTCACATGAAATTTCATTTCTTCCCTAGAGTAAGCAATTGCAGCACTCATCTAGTGCAAAGCTTGTTCATACTTAATTCTTGATGCAAAATTAAATGCTCTCAGTCAATTGAGATACCTGTTGTCTCTGCTAACTAACACACTTTCACTCGCCTACCTGCCAAAATATTGTGGTCTCTGTCAATGTTTCCTGGTGTCAACGAATTGGGTGCCCAAGGTCATGGTGTGTTTTTGATACTTGACCTGCATTGCTGAAATTTGTTGACCCAAAGTCTCAGCATACATAGGAAAGGCAGGAATCACCAGTGTAAGTGCTATTGATTCTGTATTTCTTTTGCATTTTTCCCTTCCTTAAAAGAGAATTGGATTACACCATTAGTTTTATCCATCTTTCACTCTCATTCTCAAACTCTGGTGTTTAAATAACTGTCCAACAATGAATGAGGAAAATTATAATTTGTAAAAATGCATTTTTAATTCTCAATAATGAAGCTTTAAATTCACACACAGATTTTGCTTTCATCATCTTTGTTTGCGAACCAAGTTACTTATCAGATGTCCTTTATGTATTTGTTTTTTGCTCCCCCTGAAATATGCATGAGCCAATTTTAAGTTCAAATGATGGAAAATAAGAAAAACCGAAACTACTGTATTTTGTGCCATTCAAAAATATTTTAATTTTATGTAAATTAACTTCGTAGTTTTTTGTTTCTTTGAATATTAAAGTATTTGTATGAGGTATTCTATTTACACATTACAACATTGGGAAAATCTTCAGAAAGTTGGAAGCTGCGCGCTTTGCCAAAGATAGAACGTTGACCAACGATTTTGCTTTCATCATCTTTGTTTGCGAACCAAGTTACTTATCAGATGTCCTTTATGTATTTGTTTTTTGCTCCCCCTGAAATATGCATGAGCCAATTTTAAGTTCAAATGATGGAAAATAAGAAAAAAATATTCATTTGTAGTAAAAACCTCTTTTCCTTGACTTCTGCCACTTCTTTGATATTAGGCTAAGGTAATTTTTTCCCTTTATCCAATTGTCTTGAAAATTACTTTTAAACAGCCCCCCCACACACACCACCACCACCACCAATCAAATTTAAAATCAAAAATGTTGAAAAATTTGTATTATGGAAGAAGTTAATTTTTGAACTGTGAATATGTTTTTATTCAAAATATTTGAAACCTAAAATAACATTGCATGACATGTCAGTAAAAAATTAAAAATTAAAATTCAATTTTTTGGGGGTTTGATAGATGGAGTAAAAAATTAGTTGAATTATTTTTATGATGAGTGAGAATTAATGCTATAAATGATTTACTTAATTTTGCTGTCTATTTATTGTTTCACTAGGCAAGACTCTTTCAAATATATGTAGAGGTTTTTATAATATAACTTATATCCTAAGATAATTTATAAAAAAAGTAGAGAGAACTTTCTTGCTTATACATTCAGCTAGTTTTCAATACATTTCATTCAATTAGTTTTCAATACATTGCATTTTTTTATGGCACTAATAGTGATTGAATGCAATATGACTGGCCACAACATATAGTGTCCTAGATTGATTGATTGATTGATTCCTTTAATTAAATCTTGATCATTTTTCTCTCCTGCTTAATTTTTTTTTTTAATTTATTTATATTTTTAAATTTTATTTTATAGAGGCTGTTTCATGAGGAGACTGGAAAGCATACATTTCTCATCCTCTTAGATGCAACGTTTGAAACGCTGAAGGCAGTGATTGATTTTATGTACCGAGGGGAGACCCAAATTCCACAAGGGAGCTTGAAAGCCTTTATAACTCTTGCCCAGACCCTTCAGATCAAGGGTCTAAATAATCATTCTAAGAATTATGTAAGTAATGCAATAATACATTTAGTAATTTTTATTCCTCATATTAAAAACTTAGATATTGTGTTTTGTTTCTTTCAGACAAAAGACAATGTATCCAGCAATACTGTTGGAAATGACCCTGGGGATCCATCTGAGGATAATCAAAACATTGCTGAAGATCCAGGCATTAGTGCTAACTGTGAGGTCAACCCTGAAAATTCTTCTCAGCTGCATCCACACTGCTCAGATAGTTATCAAGATTCTGTGAATGCAAACTCTTCTCTTCCCTTTGAAGGATACAGTGCCTCACATGAGCAAGAGTGGTGTTCACAAGAATATCAAAGACCAGAGGGAGGTGAAATGGAAGTTGTTGTGAAACGTGAACCTTTGCATGCTGTAATTTCAGAAACAAGTAACAACGCATGGCATGCAATAGTTAACAGTGGTGAACATGTGGCTGGAAGTGTTACAAGTGAAATGGACCAAAGAACTGCCTCTGTGTTTGGTGCACAGGATTTAAATCAGCACTCAAGTATGTAATACTGTAATATTTGTAGTATTTACAATTTGTTTGGTTGAAGTTTAGAGCACGGTTCAACCTAAGGAAGTCATTTAAACCAGCACTTCACGCCACTCTGGTAAGGGGGAAATCCATGGTGAAGGGACGAGCAGTGATTAGGGGATTATGAGGGAAACCTTTCGGTGGGGAGCGGTAGTAGCATATGGGGGGGGGGGGGGATAGCATACACAGTAAAATCTGTCTAAACCGGAACCTGTATAAGCTGGAAACCTGCCTTAACTGGAACATTTCTCTGGCCCATGAAGTTATATGGCATTACACACAGCATAAAATGGAACCTCTCCAATGTGGAAACATTTTCTCATGACCTGCAAGGGATCTTTATGAAACTGAATTCCTGTGAATTTAATGTAATTGACAGAGAGGTGAGATGTTCTTAATGAAATGAATGCATCTGCAAGCCTGTTCTAATTTCTGTATCCCTGTGACAAATGATTTAGTCCTGGCAGCCGGACATTGACAGGAAGAGGCATCAGCTGTCAATGTAGAATTTGACCTTGGTGACATTTGTCTCTCAAGGCGAAGGCTGTAGGAGAATTCCCTCCCTCCCAATCTTTGAGCATGGGAAGGGGTATGGACATTGCTTCTATTCACAAGTCTCTCTGCCCCACGTTGAAAATCATAACTCATCGACTAGTTACACATTGCTCAAGTTCATGCGAGAGTATGATGTAGTCATAGTTCTGGCTGGTGATGCATTGTACATTGAAGAGTCAGCAAATAATTTGAATACAACCACTAACTAAGCAGTAAGGTGTTGTGTATTTTTCAACTCGGAAGATGTCAATGAAAAGTGTTTAATATTAATTTATTCACAATTTCTTCCATAAATATGATATATGTAAATGTATTTTGATAATTATAATGAAGTCGTATATTTTATTACGGTTAAAGTAGGGAACACGGTACACCCTTGGAGTAGCGTGGTGGTGGGGAGGGGGCAAAGGAGGGGAGTCTCCTTAAGCCCTCCCTCAAATTATGCTAAGCGCTCTGATAGAAATTAATAAAACTTACCAATAGGCGATTTTATTGGCTCTCCCGTAATATACTTTGTCCCTGTCACATTTTAATGCTAAATTACTTCCAAAGGCAAGTTTTCTCGCTTCACTCGCCCGGATCCAAGTCACAGCAAGGCTCGGGTCTATATAAACATCCTTGAGTCTATCCACCACATAAATACCAATTCACTTTTATATGAAACACCTCAGTAAGAATTTGATAGAAAACGTCAATAATTCACACTGGGCAGTTGCAAACACATTGTGAAAAAAGAACTCTACAAGCTTTATTACAGAGGCATACCTCCACGATTGAAACACTATTTAGTAATAGAGCTCTTGCTAGATATTAGGGTAAAATTGCCTCCCCTTATAATCGCTTAACCACCCCTTGTCCTCTCCACCGTGAATTTCTCCCTCGCCGAAGTGGCACAAAGTGCCGGTTTAAATGACTTCCTTTCACTGTGTTCTAGATTTCAGCCTTTATTATTTTCAGGGCAGAAGTATCAATATCACACATGTAAAATGGACTACCTTGCATGAAACGGAAATCTCCCTAAACAGGAATTTTTTGTGTTCTAATCTATTCCGACTTAGGCAGACATTACTGTACTTAACTTAGTACATGCTTATAAAAAGCAAAGCATGGGTGGTTTCACCGGCGATTTTAATAAATTGTAAAAAATACATGACTGAAATAATTTTATTGGTTTGTTATTGGTCATGAACGTGAACTGAATGGAAAAGGCCACTGCTATTGAAGGTTTCTCATTTCTGTTATGTAAGAGAATAGCTTTGAGACTACTCTTTGAGGACTCTATAAATAGATGCCATTCTTCCTGATTGTGTACCTTCCTAATTATGTAAGCTGCTGATTGATGCCAGTACTATATCAAACTAACTGTCATTGAGAAAAAAGAGGAAAGATCAAGAGGTCATTTATGGAATGTAATACTAGTGTTTAGTTGTAACAGGTTCTTTTCTTGAAGACAAGATCATTCAATTCTGCCTGCGACAACGGCTGCAGTTGCAGCCGTGCTGCAGATGGTGTGTAATCAAGATCTTCATGATCTATTGGTTTGTCACTGGTATTGTCTGTTTTATCTTTCGTTGTCCATTCCATTGGTGGTTTTAGTACTGGGAGAGAATCAAAATGTGGAACTGGGTGCATTGCAGATTCCAAGAATCTGTGCTTTGATTTACTTGAGATTCCTGTTACTTTTGGTGAACAAAAGTAGCAATCTGTAATGTGGTCACTAGGTTCCTTCCACCACTATAGTATGGCAAGAAGCGTGTGTTCCATGCAACCAACATCTTAAATAGTGAGAGCTACATGAACAATATCTCCGTGGTGACAAATACTTGCCGTCATCTACCTTTGATTCAAAATACAACTCGTACAAGTCACCTTTTTGATGATCAGAGAAACGGGATGTCTTTGAGACTTGGTTGTAAACTTGCCACACACCTAACAGAAAAGATTTGGTGAATTAACAGACTTCCTAGATATTGTTGAGTATAAGAAAGACAAGAACATGCACAAACAATATTCTTTATGTTGGCAGAATTACACCATCATGAATAGCTACTGAGTGATCTCACTATCAATTGACTGATACAAGCGCAACTTCCTTTTATCTACCAAGTGCTGATCTTCCCTTCCCCTTTCTACTCCCAACACTAGGCAATGATATTCTGAAAATAACAGAACATGATAAGTGCCGTGACAACATAAATAACATGCACTATGTAGATAAAATTGCATTTCCAGAAGAAAGTTTAGATGATAGCAAAATATGGTTTTTACTATTGTCATCAGGGCACTGAAGTATATATCAATCACATATTTTTGTTCTGTGGCAAATTTCATTGTCCCACTGTGTAATCAATGTTTTGTTTTGTTTGAAGATTGCCATAAGTCTTCTTTTGGAAACGTGCAATCAATGGAGATACTGCCTCCGCAACAGCAGCAGCAGCGGCGTCTGCGATTGAGGAATGAAGTGTCATCCGTCCAAAATTTTGCTGAGCAAGAGGAGTCATTGCCACCAGTGGTTTTTGTTCCTGTAAACGAAGAGAGTGAAGAACCAATGGATGATCGTGATTGTCACTTACATGATGCAAATGAAAGGGTTGAAGGAGCGGGACCTGCACGTGGCAGACACAATTTCCTCCAATCATCTAGTAAGTAGAAGAATATATTTACTTTTGTATTTCTGCTGCTACGAGGGCTATTGTCCATGTGTTGTACTTGAGTCAGTTAACGGTTTTGACATGACCATGCGTGATATTCCCTTGCTCATCCTTGCCCTCCTCTCTCTTAACATATGTAAGCACTCATACAAATGTACTTGCACTACCATATCACACATGTTGGAAAATCAGTGGGGAGCATAAGAGCTGGTCCTCACGGGTGATTTTTCACTAAAGGAGATTCTGGTGGAGTGAGACCCTGCAATCTGGCATGTAGGTCAGTGCTGGATCTCACATTCCAGGAGGGTAGAATGCTGCCACCATCTATAAAATGCACTACGCCTATATAAGATGCACTACTCTTATGGGACAAATAACTAAAGCAGTTACCCACCAGAAGCACTACTCTCTCGCTCACTCTAATAATCATGGTCTTTTGTTTTGTTTAAAGATTGCCACGAGTCCTCTAATGGAAACATGCAATCATCAGAGATGCTGCCTCCACAGCAACGGCATCTGCAATTGAGGAATGAAGAGTCATCTGACAGACATTTTGTTGAGCAAGAGGAATCACTGCTACCTGTTGTTTTTGTTCCTATAAATGAAGAGAGTGAAGAACCTATGGATGATCGTGACCATCCAGTAGATAATACAGATGAAAGGATTGAAGAAACAGAATCTGCAAGTGACAGACACAATTTCCTCCAATCCTCAAGTAAGTAGAAGAATAGATTTACTACTGTATTCTTCTACTTTCAGGGATATTGGTATGTGCCCTTGTTTGTGTCAATTTACAGTTTTGATGTGAACAAAAAAATTAATTCCTGTATTCCTTCCTTAGGAAATCCAATGTCTTTAAAATTTCTTTTCTGAATACACATTTAATAGATTGCCACATGCTTAGTAACACTACTTTCTGGGTTCATACATAAACATTGTTTCATACTTTCGTATCTGTTATTATTTTGAAATACCAATGCCAAAATTCTAGGAAAATAAAAACAAATAGAACTGAAAATCCATGAAAAAACTAGGGCTCCCAAGATCAGAGAAAAAAAATATGAGAAAATGAGGGAAAGGCAAATTAAAAACTAAAATAAATACAGTGATGCAAATTCAGTAGACAGTGATGCAGTCTATTCAATGCTTAAACTAGGGGTCTCTGAGTGGTTTAGCAGTTGCTGTGGAAACACCTGTTATTCTTTCCCTTGGTTATTCTGTGTTTATTGGTGGCAGTTATTGCTGTTCAGGTGGAATATAAATTGTTGGTCAGGTTGAATATGAATTGAAAATTGAATGTATTTACACACTGTTTATTAGTAAGGCCATTGACATCCATCCTTAGCTACTTGTGGTCATATTGAAGGTATGACCAATGGTATATTGAGAAAAGAAACCTCCTTTATTTCCCTCTCAGCATAGGTGCTCTCACTAAATATTTTGCACACTTAACATTGGTCTTTAAATCATAAATTGATGAACTTAACCAAAGAAAAAGAACTCCTTTTCGTTTTGTAATTAATGAGAAATGTTTTTCTTCATCAAGAAAAGAACAAAAAATTCAGCACTGTTGGAAAAGCTTTATATGCATATATTTGATCTTTATGGCCCTGAAAACATTACTGTACTAAACTGCTTTTACATTGTGAAAGCACTGCATCTTATGGAGAATTCACACGTTGTTGCCATTATGACACGTTCTCTTGCTCACTCGTTCAAGAATCGTCAAAATCATGGCTACCTTCTCAATATATGCATCTACTGAAAAAAGTTGTTTATTTACACAGTTATTATTATCTATATATTTAAAAAAATAAGGTATTCCGCCATGGCTTCGTTTAGAGCTTCTACTGAACCGATTGTAGTATTTTTTCCTTTAAATGAAAGAATGTGATCCCTAGATGTGTTATCAGATATTGTTTGTGTTAATTCACCAACATTTACGGTGTAATTTAATTAATTAAATCATTCTTTAATAGTACGCTTATCAATAGTCAATTGTTTTCTTCCAAAGGGTGGCTGTTTCAAAATTGATATATATTATAGATGTGCGTCCTCGCCGCTTCATGGTGGCGCTGCTTGATGTTTTTGTTTTGATTCTTGAGATTTGTTCACAATTCGTCAAGTTTTTGTTTCAGTGTAATAATTGCATTGTGAAGATGACAGTTTACATATACATATTTGCTTTTGTAGTGTATTTTGTAGAGAACAGTCGGAGAGTGGGTTTTGTGCGGTTGTAGTGAAGTTGTTTACAGGTTATGTCGAATTCCGAATCGTTGCCCACGCGCCCCAAAAAACTCCAACGCACTACATTGACTGGGAGCAGGAAAATAGAAAGTCAGCGTATGTGTCGTGATAGTGAGGTCATTTCGTTTTCTGTTGGGTTATTGTCTATAAAATGTGAGTTTTGTTCTACTTTGTGCTTCTCATGTCAGAGAAATTCTGTAAACGAGTTTACTGTGTGTTGCTTACATGGGAAAATAAGTTTACCTTCGAGCAATATGCCAGAAGAAATCAACAGTTGTTTATAGGAGATTATGACACATCAAAAAACTTTAGAAATAATATCCGCCAGTATTATAGTGGTATTTCTTTTGTGTAATTTGGTGCCGATATTGTATTGCCACCTGCTCATGGGCCATACGTGTTCAACATTTTGTGAACTCCACAGCACAGAATATCTTCGTTATACCCTGAAGATTCAAACAATGCAACATATTGTGAACATTAGTCTGGGCACAGTATTTTACATTTATCTTAGATCACACCGTCATATTTTGACGGGTTCTCACTAGTTATTATTATTGTTATTATAGCCCTTTTTTATTAGCGGAAGTATCTTATACACAGGGACCCTTTACCTCTATTCTCTGTTATAAAAAAAATATTTTCATAAATTGTTGATTGTGTCATCAAATATTGAGTAATTAGTTCACACTGTAAACGGTACACTATAACCAATTAAATTTGATCAAAGAATGGTCAACCTGACCAGGGACCCGGGATTCAAACCTCGGTCTTCTGGTTTATGTCCAGTTGATCTAACCACTAAGTTACCAAGGCAACCAATTCTTTGAACAGGTTCTTAGGCCTCATGTATTGTCCATTGTTATATATAATTGTCACTACCTTGTCACCTTTTTGGATACGTTTATGCTCGGAAATATGTTCCACAGATGTAAAGAGAACCAAGTTGTGACCTTGTTACTGAGTAACAATTGTAGTTTAATAATTAAATTTGTTTATTTATTAAAATAGTACAGTAAAATCTGTCTAAACCAGAACTTGAATAAGCCGGAAATTGCCTTAAACAGAAAGTTTCCCTGTCCCTTGAAGTTAAATGGCATTTTACACAGCATAAAACGAAACCTCTCCAAAGCAGAAACGGAACAGTGTCTCATGTCCCACAGGAAAAAATCTTTATAAAACGGAATTCCTGTGAATTTAATACAATTGGCAGAGAGACGTGAGATGTTATTAATGAAATGATGCTTCTGCATGTTTGTTTTAAATTCTCTATCACTGTGAAATGTGATTTAGTTGTGGCAACCGCACATTGAAGAAGAGGGGCTTCAGGTGTCAGTGTAGAATTCGACTTTGGGGTCACTTGTCTCTCAAGGTGTAGGCCATAGAGAATTCCCTCTCTTCTGACTTTCTGGGTGTGGGAAGGTGTACAGGCTAGGCTTCTATTTACGCATCTTCTTGTCTTTCATTGAAAATCATAACCCCATGACCGCGTATGCATTGCAAGGTTATCAGAAAGGCATAGTTCTTGGGTGTGATGCATTGTGCGTTGAAAGGGTCAGCAACCAATCTGAATACAGCCTGGAAGGTGTGTATTTTTAAACTCAGAAGCCGTCAGTGAAATGTTTAATTATCATTTATTGGAGATTTCTTCCGTAATTATGGTATATGTTAAAGTATTTTCATAATTATAATAAAGTCTTGCAATACACTACTTTCTGAAATGGCAATATCACAAGTGTCATAAAAATAGACAACCTTGTATAAAATTGAAACCTCCCTAAACTGGAAATTTTTGGTGTCCAGATCAATTCTGGCTAAGGCAGATTTGACTGTATTAAAATGCCTATTAATGTATTAAAATGCATTTGTTACTCGGTAACAAGGTCACAACTTGGTTCTCTGTTCATTTGTGGAACAGATTTCTGAGTATAAATGCATTGTTTTGCCACTTATTTAATTTATTTTGGCATTGATGTTACTAAGTTTTTGGTATAATTGCTCCCACTGTTCTTGTAATCTTTCTTCTAATTCCTTTTTTGACTGAATGTTGTGTTTGGGAATTCTAATTTCATCAGAGAGTTGTGCCAAAGATTCTCAATAGGGTTTAAGTTTGGAGATTAAAGAAATGTATACAGTGGTTTGGAACAAATGTAGAGAAGCCATTCCCTCACTATCACAACATGGGTGTTTTTCACACATTTTCATTAACAATTCATTTTTTTAAAGGGTCACATTTTGTTATGTTGATAAAAATGAAGAGAATGTTTAGTGTCATTGTCGTGATACAACAAAACAATTTCTAATCCCCAGTTTCTCTGCGTTTCTGTGCCAATTGTTCTTGAGAATATTGGGATAATTTTGTCAATGGTACCTTGAATAAATGCACTCCACTAGTGCACTACTGCTATGCAGCCCCAAATCATTATCATGTTCCCACCTCCGTGTTTTAGTGCTGGAATAAGATTCTTAATATTAAGTGACTCAATTTTCTTTCTTCTCGTAAGTGCCTACCTTCTGACTCGAACACCATAATTTTACTCTCATCCACAAACACGACACTTTTTCACTCAATCTCCATCTTTGTATACTGCTTTGTAAATTGCAACCTCTTTATTTCTATAGGCCTCGTTGATGAAAGTTTTTTCCTAGAATCTCACCCATTATATTCAACATCTCGTAGCACTCTATAGGCTGATCCTTTGATTTTTCTTCCTCTGTCACGATAACATGCATTCTTTCCTGTTACTGACCTTAACTGGCCACCCTCTTTAGTAGGATTCTTCAACCCAATATTCTTTCTTGCACCTCTGTATTATGTCAACTGTGTATTCATATAAATATTTAACATTTCTTCTATTTCTCTTTCTCTTTGCACGTGGGCCTTGGTATGATGAACGATCACCAATTGTCGCTCCTTGAATGTAGTGTTTCCATTTTTACAGTCCATCTTTCTGAGATCTGGCACTTCTTGTGTCAAAACAGTTGCTGAACATAAACTGATATTTCATTTCATGTTTATAGATGTTTTCACCCCACAATCTCGTAGCAAAGATGAAAATTATTTAATTGACACCATCATTTGCAATAAATTTATAAGTGTTTCATGTCTAAAAATTATATTATGAGTAGACGTCAGAATTTTAGGCAGAAAAAAGTAATGTTTTAGGCACCTAAAATAAGTAACATTGTGAAATAAGGCACTACTAGGCATGAAAACTGACATTTTAGGCACTTAAAATTGGTTACAAAATTATTAAACCAGGCATTTAAAAAACATTAAACGTGAAAAGTTATGTTTGTGGCTTTTAAAACTGATCACAAAAGGATTAAATTAGGCATCTTTTATTTTTCAGTAAAGTCAAGCATTTTTACATTTATGAGTGACCGCAAGCATATTATTGTTTCTTCTCAACCTGTCAACAGCGCATCTGTACCGTGATTGGGGGCAATTGCCTAAGTAATGCATACTGATTGAAGACAAGTGTGAAAATTTCTCTTTATATTGGCTTGCAGAGCCCCTTATGTTCAGTATGTTGGGTGAGAGATTTCAATGCATAGTCGAATGCGTATTCAAACAGGGAATATTCACATTTCAGGAAATTCTGGAAGTATTTACAGTATAACAAATTTAAAAAATGAGTAATTAAAATACTATAATTCTTCAAAATTACTTGTTTTAGGCAGTTTTAGGTAAAAAATATTGAAATGGGCATCAACCACTCTTTTGGGACATTTTAGGCATTATTAGATGCCTTCAGTATATCTATTTTTCCATGATTTGCAAACATTTGCAATTAGGTACTTTCCATGGTCTCCTAAAGGAACTAGATAGGTATTTGTCTTAAAATATGAGGTCTAATTATAAGTTAATAGGCACTAGAAATTATATTAAGAAGAAGAAAGTTGGCTTGGCCTGAATATTAATGTGACTGACTGTATGTACAAAATAGTTGTACTTCCCTTCCCTTCTATTTTACTGTTGCCACTTCAACCCAGTTCACTTTATTTTTCTCTGATTGTCATTTCTCCATTCTCGTTTTCTTTTTTTAATTTTTTCTTTTCTCCTTTTTTTTTAAATCGAAGGTAGAAAGTGTACTGGTGCCTGTTGCTCTGCAAAATTCATTCACGCTACTCAATATGTTTTTGAATGTTTTCCCTTTATGTACTTTTAATTTTTTTTTTTTTTTTTTTTTCCCATCACTTTTAATTATTTCACCCTTTTCTGTATGATTCATTTTTCTCTTTTATTATTAACACACCACACAATCGACTAAATATGTAGGACATGTGTACTTTCCTTTACCACTGCATATCTACTATCTTCACTCACATCCACCAGCAAAAACAGACTGACCAGAATACCCAGCTAGACGAAATTCATGAAAGGACTTCTCATGATCATTCACGTATTGATTTGGATAGTCCCTTCCATTGATAATCTATAGTAATAAAAGTGAATTCAAGGACATGTAACCGACATTGATATCACCAAAAGTAGCGTATGAATAGGAATGAAATTTTTACGGGCTCTTCTTCAGGATTATTGCAGTGTCCATGCAAAGTTTGTTAAAAACTAACACAACTCAAATGCAGAAAATAAATAATTTAAATACTATGTTTGTAGATGCACTGTGACCATTTTTCACCTCTTGCTTAGAGCATATGGTTCCTAATATATTCCGCCAGATCCCAGTAGTGCTGCAGCAAAACTGGTACCTAATTTATTCGCTAGAGGTCAGAAGTTGTGCATAAGATTAGAAAAATTTCATCAAGTAGCAATGTGTTGTAAAATATAATGAAAGAAAATTTTAGTATTTTATTAAAATTTGAACCAATTATGTTAAAAATAATATTGACCACTGTGGTTTATATAAAATTGATCTTTTCCACTCAGTCACAAGGATTGAATATGAAGAAAGCTCAGGCAGCGCTGGGTATTTTGCTAGTGTCACATAAAGAAACACTTCCTTTCAGATCTGTAGAGCACAAATCTTGCACCTGAGCCTTGTCTTTTCATTGTGTCTCCTGTTGTGCGTGACTTGATTTCAAAATGAACAACAAATACACAAGTAATGTATCTGAGTACCTTTGGGTGATGCTTAAAAATGATTTCATCATTTTCCTCAGAACTTTATTGCTGAAAGTTTTTAATTGGCCTTCTAGCTCAACAATATCCCAGTGACAATATATTCTTATGCACAAATTAAAAATTCACACATTTTCATTAACAATTCGTTTTTTTAAAGGGTCACATTTTGTTATGTTGATAAAAATGAAAGTGTTTCTCCCAGCTTGAAGTAATTGTATCCATTTTTTTTCCAAGATAATTCCATCAATTTTTGGATATTTTAATGATTTGAATACAAGGTGTTCAAAAAGTCAGTTCTGTAGAAATCCACCATCTTCATTATTTTATTTTAAAAGCATGCTTTGCCAAATTTGAATCTGTAATGTTTCTATTATTATTCTATTTTTCTAATCTGTAATAATAATGGAAACATTACAGATTAAAATTTGGCAAACCATGAATTCAACGACAGATTTAAACTCTTTCACAAATAACTATGATAATATAATAAAGAATTGCAAGAGAAACAAAATCAGAATCTAATACAGGTTTCATGGTAGAATAAGACTTCCCCTTCCCTCAGCCCACTGATAGCCCGAAATCACTTTCAATCTAGTTCCTGAGCATAGGAGTGTCAGCTAGCATGATGACTGTTCATGACAAATTGGCAAGCTCTACTGTTTTTTAAGAAATGTAAAATGTACATTGTACTGTGTATGTGCTACTAATTATATTGACAATTTTCCCCATCCACCTACACATAAGATCTGTAATTAAATCTGTTAAGTTAAGTTAAAAGAAATATAAATCAAAAATATGTTCCAAATGTACTAAGTTCACCAGTTTATGGAAAGGAAATCTTTTTTTAGCAAGTACCGAGTGGTAGTTCTGAATAATTCTAGAAATTTATGTTTTCAGACCTATACTTGTTAGACCAAGAGAAAAAGATTCATGTTTTAATCAGCTGGTTAATTTAGGTCTCTAGTAATGAATATTTTTTGACATACATGATCTTGAGGGCTTCTTGTAAAGTACCCCCAAATTTTCAGTGTTTATTTCCTGAAACAATTAAGGTTAAGTCGGGTATCCTGCTGGGTTTTCGTCTTGGCTCTTAACTTTTTGACATGTTTGTTAAGGATTTGCCTTTAAATATTAGTTTCTTTTATGTCCAAATGCTAGGAAGCATTTTTTCAAGATCTCAGTGGAAGGCCCAAATTGACAGCAATCTGGTTTGCAAAGCAGAAACCACTGGTTCAAGTTTAATGCTAAGGAACTCCCAGCACTTGTATAACATACCTATTGAACTTAATGCTGTAGTGTGTTGAATTGTATGTGTCATTTGCCATCTTCACAGCTTGACGCAAGCAAGGGTCTTTCTGCCAACTTTGCTTCATTCTGTTTTTACCAATACTTTGAGATGATTTATGCTCTTCCTCTTGTTAATTATTTTGAGCTTTGTTGTGTGTTTTGTGTGCTTTTTGTGTTGATTGTGAGTGTTGTACATATTTAATTTAATTTATTCAACCAAAAATAAGGCAATTGTTGAATTACAAAATAGATTACACAGTTTTGGAATAATATAAAATTGCAAAGTAAAATTAGTTACAAAAGTTTAAAAGTTAAATGGCAAGAAAAAATTTGTACCATATGTCTTATCCGTTTGCAACTGTCAAGGTAAATCATTTAAAATCATTCAATAAATAGTTTCTTGCTTTCTGTATACATAGATTTCAGTTATCATTAGATCTATATTAATTTCATTAGCTACTCTACACATCTCAAGAACAGGATTGTTCCACCAGAAATGACTTCTCGCATTTTAAAACTCACAATAGACTGAACATGATATTCCAAGGCAATTCGGATAAAATAAATTGATAATCAATTCTGTTTGTGATCAAATTGAAAAAAAAAATATAATTTGAAAATTTTTAATTGATCCCACTGAAGATAAATCCAAACATTCTGTCACTTGTTCATAATTTTGTGATGACTTTGGTGATGATAATTTAACTTTCCAAGCCATCAAAGTATAAATTTTGTTGAACTTTTTCCATTTTGTACATTTGATTTTTAAAACCAGAATGCTATATGTGCAATGCTCTCAGTAAAAACGTTCTAACAATTGTTAGTTGTAATATTTGAATTGAACATTTATCCAAAAACTCCACTGCTATTCTTCTGATAAAACCCAATATTTGTAGTGTAGTTTTTACAATACAATTGATATAATTTTTAAATTTAGCTTGGTATTGAAGATTACACCCAGATTCTTCATAAAATCATGATTCAAAACTCTGATAGTTCTAATGATTTTGATAAGTCAGCAGAGACCTTGCTCTGGAATTTGTCTTAACCTTACATTGAAGTATATTTAAATGCAATTTATTATTTACTCACCATTTTGACCTTTTGTAAGATCCCCAATCTTTATGAGTTGACTATTCTGTATAACTTGAAATCATTGGCAAACAGAAGAAAAGAAAATGAAGGTATCTAGCATTCATGAATGACATTTGACATTTATGAATAATAATTGCAATTACGGTTCCAATGAAGACTCCTTAGGCATACCCATGGAAATGATTTTTATTCTTACTTTCTGGTATTCGACTTTTCAAATAATTATTAACCCAATGTAACGTAAAACTATGAATGCCAATTTTCCTCGGTAAAATATGATTTGCACTATGCCTTTGCTAAGTCAGTTTTTATATATGTTGTCAATTTGGATTCCAATTTTTCCCATATAAAATACTTAAAAGCTGGTAAAATAATTGTAACCAATCTATCGCCTTAGAAAGCTTATTATTTATCTATAAAAATAACATTTAATTAATGATACTACTTGCTTGCAAAAGTTTTGGAAGTACATTCAATGTGGAAATTAGTTTGTAATTCAGCATCATGATTCTGATTTAAATTTCGGTGTTATAAAGCCTGTTTTCGAGATTGTCATGAAAAAGCTTAAAGAAAATGTTTTGGAAAAATTGCAAAATAGGTGTCAGATTTTCAACACATACTTTCAAAAAAATTGGAGAAATACCATTAGGGGCTGGACCTCTTTTACTGTTTAAAATTAGAAAAGTCTCCTCCTGTGTGATTGCCAGTGAACTCAAATCAACAATTGAAAATTCTCATAACTTGAAGTTCAAGTGTATACTGATTTGAAATGCTCAGCAAGCATATCTATAGTTTCTTGCTGAGATTAAACTGTTTTAATACACTCACTAAGCATATTTGGTAAACCCTTTATTACCCCCCTACACGAACTTCCAGAAATGTTTAATGTTAAATTTAATTTTTTTTTTTTTATTTCAATAGTGTTCAATAGTGACATTCAAGAGAGTTAGCGTGTCCGTCTTGTGCGAGCCATTGGGGCTTCTTTCGGAATGCTCCAAGTGGTCATGCAACAAAGGAATGGTACCATTCTCTTTGAAGCAACAAGCAAATAGAAAAGATCCTAAAAACTAAGCATATTGCCGGCCTCTTTGTGGAAGTGGCCACTTACCCTATCCTTAACATTTGTAAGTGATCGGTCAGTCATGATGATTTTGCTTCTGAAAGCGAGGACAAACTTATCTCTTTATACAATAGTATAATTATATAATACATAAAAATAATAATATAATTAGTATATAATTATACTATTTTATTATGTAGTCAGGATATATCAGAAGTCTTCAGGATCATAGGAGGGAGATCCTCTCTTCCACTCTCATCCTCACTTTTAATCTCCCATCCTTTCCAGAGAGGAACAGCTGTGGTTATTACAATTTTTGCATGCGGTAGTGTGACCCAACCCATTGCCTTGCTTCTAATACCAAATAATTAACAAAACCACTACTCAATAAATTGAGTAGATGATGAAATTGAGTGAGATAATGAAATTGAAACAAAAGATTTAGGATACAGTGACCACGATGCCCAAATTTTTACCATGCCAAGAAATGTGAATACTGACACAACAAATAATACACTTATGAGTAGAATGTTTACTAAAAGTAGTATAAAAGTATTCTTTCATTACTTGCTGCAGGAGTCATGGGATGGTTTACAATACTGTTGATACAAACGATAATTATAATAATATTTTTCAATGCTTTCATTTCACTTTAGCACTTTAGCCTCTTTAAAAAAGAAAATTAAATATTTCACAGAAAAGTAATTCTTGGATAGCACAAGGCATTAGGACATCATGTACAAACAAATGAATTCTTTTTTTCATTTTTAAGCATTGTAATGTATCTCCAGATTTCCTCCTCTACTTTAAAAAGGTAATTGGTAAGAAAAGTCATGAGGCAAAGCATGGAGCTAAAATCATGAAACATTATGATATTTTGAACTCAAATAACAAAACAAAAGCAATGTAGAATATAGGTAAAAATTCGACCAAATCCACTGGAAACCTTGTAGAGAATGTTGTTTTAAAAGATAACAATAGAGATGTGAATGTTCCAGTAACAGGGGCTAGTCTCTTTAACCAATTTTGTTTCAACAATTGCTGCCAATTTCACTAAGTGTCTTCAGCTACAAAATTCAACATCAGATGTTTCCCCAAAAATTTTAGACAGAAGTTTGTTTCTGAAACATTCCTATTAAATTCTCAAAATAATCGGTAAATGAAAATTTGGTTTATCTTTATGTACCAGAACTTTTCCAGATATTTTCAAAACTGCTAAGATTAAGCCGCCCTTCAAAAAAGGCAACAAAAATGAAATTCAAAAATATCAGCCAATTTCTCTTTTGTCAGTTTTTCAAAATCATTAGACACTTTTTTACGTATGAATGGAAGCCTTTCTCAAGAAACATGATGTGTTTTCAGATTGCCAACATGGATTTCGAAAATCAAATCTATGAAAACAGCCCTATTTTCTTTTCTTAAGGGGACACTTCTGTGAAATTTGACCAAAATAAAAATTTTTTGTTTTTATGTTCATAAATACTTGCAAACCTTGGAGATGTATGTGCCAGATTTTTATTTGGCTCCGTGGCATATAAATATCCCAAATGGAGGTTTAAAGGTCCATGCAGAGAGCTGCGCCCCTTTTTTGCCCTTTGGTAACTTTTGTTCTGAATATGTCTTTATATGTAAAGAACAGTTTGAATTTTCTGGCATATTTTCACAGAAACAGTATGTACAGTCTTTGGAGAACAACTGGCTTAGAAATCATTCTGGGAAAATTAATTCAGGTCTGAAGTAAAATATGTTAACAGTGGTTTTGCTTCATGATACGAGCAATAGTGACGAACGTTTCTTTTCTGCATATAGGTGTTTTGTATTCTAGTTGATACATAGTTTCAGTAATTTTATTTTATTTTATTCAATATTAACAGTTTTTTTGTTTTGTTTACTTTGATAATAGTCACAATTGTATAATAGAGTAGATCAAAAGTGTAGTGTAGGTTAGGTTATATTATATTATAGGGTTTTAGGTGTGTGAAGTGGATTGAGTTTGTATTCATCGAGTAGAAATATGAATAGGAAAAAAAATAACATGCCTGGCAAGAAGCAACCTTCAAAGAAGTCTATTGCAGGAAGGTTAAAAAAATTGGTGAGGAATCTGAAAATCAGAACCCTGTGGCTACTTCATCAGAAAATACCAATATCACTTCTGCAATATTTGAAGATAGTGTAAATACAACTGCTTCCATTCATTCTCCTTCCACATTAGATGCTGCTGCTAATACTGCAAGAGACAAGAAACTGACTCGTTTTAATGAGACAAATATGCCTTGTGAGATCCCTATTGATTACATGCTACTTAGAAGAGATATTTGGCAGGATCTCATCAAAAGGTGGCATGCCAGGAATGTGGGGTCTGATATGACATGTACCATTGAAATCGTGAAAGGTTTTACTGCAAATGTAGTTGTAAATTGCACGGCTTGCGGAAAACACATACAGGTTTGTACTAGTGACAAAGTATCTAAAACAAGATAATCACATCCTCCTTTTGATGTGAATAAAAGAATTGTGAACAAATTTTTAAGCATTGGTAAAGGTTAGGCTACTATTGAAAACATTTTTATGGGAATGGGTATGAACTGCTTGAGCGAGTCAAACTACAATGTCCATTTACAAAAAAAAGTTAAGGATGGTATGTTGATTAAACAGAAAATGCTCAAAATGACACATGAAGCTGAAAATCCTGAGTTGAAGGGGCAAAAAATCATTAACATCGCTGTTTTGTATGATGGCACGTGCCAAAAGCAAGGGCATGTTTCATTGTTTGGCATAGGATTTACTAACTGGTTTGGTCGTGGACTTTGAATTACTTTTTATTGTGGAGTGTGTACAAATAAGCAGGCTCGTATGTAGAATAAATCTGAAGATTTTCAAAAATGGAAACAACAACAAAAGGAAAATGAAAATTGTGAATCCAATTTTGAAGAGTCAGCAAATGCTATGGAAGATGCAGCAGCAGAAATATTATGGAAAAGGTGTGAAAAACTCTGCAAAATGAGGTACACAACTTTGTTGGTAGATGGTGATGCAAAAACTCATAAGAATTTAATTGATTTACAAGTATATGGATCTGATGTTGAAATAATAAAAGAAGAATGCCTCAACCATGTTTCAAAGAGACTTGTAACAGGCTTGAAAAACGTGGTTAAAGAATGGAAAATAAAAGGGGTAACTCTAGGGGGCAGGAAAACTAGAAACTTGAAGGAAGACATAATATTACAACTAGGAAATTATTACAGGTCTGCAATTAAAAGAAACATTCCCAACATTGAACAAATGAAAAGCGCAATTTATGCTACTTTGTACCATTTTATGAGTAGAGATGAAGATCCAAAACATTCCAAGTGCCTTGGAGGTGAATCGTCATGGTGTTCTTATAACAGAGCCATAGCGAAAGGAGAGGAAATGCCTAGCCACAAAGAAAATATGAAGACTGTTCTTTTTGCCTGATGTTGTAGTTAAAATTATTCCTATGTACAGGAGTCTTGCTTCAAATGAGCTGTTAGGTAGATGTACCACAAAAAAATGTATACATAGTACACCTGTTAAACACTGCTCTTGCAGAACTGATGGGGATTGTGAAAAAGTTCAAGGTAAGACAATGATAATTTTCACTAGAGAGAGAGAGGAGAGAGAAGTGGTGCCACTTACCTAAAACTAAGTTACAAGGAGTGTTGCAAATGTTACTAATCAATCTTTACAAACAGGTTACAAAAAATGAAACTATATTAAAGTTAATATTCCGAAAAGAAATACAAGAAATTACTAATCATATATACAGCCATGCTTCATTTAAACAATTACAATGTTTTGTGTGCTGGAGTTAGCTTGGGTTCCTAATATAATTCCTTAGGACACACTCTCCTTTAAAAATTATTGTTTCACTCTCACTCACATGGGCTTATTTGTCTTTCTTCCCTCTCAACAAGTAAAACCAATGTGCTTTTACTATAAGCTTCAAGGAAGTCTGGATGCCATGAAAATTTAATGCTTTATCACGTACTTTCGTATACAAATACCAAGACCTCCATAAAAAAATAATCCATGGTACTTCACATAAAACATTACTGAACAAATTGATAATCATTAAGATTAATAAAATTTGGAAATTACAAACTAATTAAAAATTGTAAATGATTATCTGAACCAAACTACAATATATTTTATTGGAAATTCCATCCTTATAAAATTGTCAATGTCAGTAACTGGATGGGTCTTTTTGGGTGGGGTCAGCTTCTAGTTTTTTGTTTGTTAATAATTGTTTCGACAGACTTTAAATCCACCTGTAAACATACAAGAAGTTAAAAAAATTAAATTGTATTTATTACTATTCATGCATAACTAATGATAATTAATAGTTATAGATAATAACTACACCAATAAATATTTTAATTATGAAAACTACACCTGTTAGTTTTAAAAGATAAGATTTAGAAATAAAAACATTTATCTTACCTGTAATAATTTTGCCATTAGTATTATCAAAGAAGATTGAGTGATGTGGACCTCTTCTGCCACTGATTCCTTCCACAATCAACAAAATAAATTTACAATTCACTTTCGATGAGAACTTTAAATTAGTTTTAACATTAAAGACAAAATACTTAGAATAAACCTAGATGTAATTGGCCTAACTATTATTTTCAATTATTAATAAATTGGATTCAGAAAAATTAATAATAAATATAATAAAATTAATTTTACCCAAAAAATACTAAATCGAAAAATTAACCTTTACTACTGAAACTACAACTAACAACACTGTGATTAGTGATGAAAATAATTGGAAAATTATAAATAAATAAAAAACGCCTAGTAAATAAAGTAAACGAAATCACTAAATGCAGATTTATGAAAAAACAGCCAACCACAAAATGCGAATCTCTAGCAACAATACCAAACTAGTACAACACAGTCCACATGCATGCCTTGAATGTTGGCGGAATCTGCGGAAGTCACTTTTTTCATTGCAAACTTAATTTTTTTTAAATGTCCCTAACACGTAAACGTAATATATAGGGTAATTGTGTGAAGGTTGGCAACGGCTTTTCCCAACTGAAAACGAAACGAAACTACCCTAAATGGAACATGAATACATGTTCTCAACCGACAGTGACATTTTTCTAAAGTTGTCACGTTAGCTGGTCTTTTTAGCTGGCCAGCACTATATGCAGTGGCGAATCCTGAACATTATTTTAAGTATACTGCACATTATGTAAGCTACCTCTACCGTTGTCTTTTATTTTGAGCTTTTCTGAAATCCCAATACTACGAAATTCCGTGTTCGTTTTTTCTATAAGACAACACAAACCACTAACGTCTGAATCATTAATACACTCTATTTTTACAAAAACTTGAAAGAAGCGTACCTTACGAACGACCAGAGGACTGTTCACTGCAATATTGTGCGGTGTCTACCGACCGTGTAGGCTCGCATATTCCCCTCTCCCCGCCCTTAAAATATGAGGAGCCCTAGGTTATCGCGGTTGGCATGCGATGTTTTCGCCTGCGCTAGCGAATTCTGTGGACAGCATTAAGAACTGTTTGAAACTTCTCACTCCACCCCACTTCATAGCGCTTACGGATGTGGAAGATTAATTGGCGTTGCAAAACGGAGTAATTTTTTCGCATGTATTTTAAAGCTTTCAAAATCTCAATATTTTTTAGAGGATTGTCATACTTATGAAATATTTATTATACACTTCGAATTACTAGGTATACGCGGTGTATCGTAGAATTCGCCCCTGGGTTTATGACAGAAAGTCCGGTATGTACCAAGTGCGGCAAGTCAGTGCACCAGTCAAGTCAGTGATCCAGAACTTTGTGCTACTCCACTGCGCTGTGTAAATTGTGGAGGCCACGCGACTTATTCGAACAATTGCCTTGCCTTTCTGATGGAGAGGGAGATACAGAAGATCCGAATATCGGAGAATATGGCTTTTTCGGAAGTAAAACGTCAGTACCTGGCGAAGAATGCTCTGAATTTGACTAGGTCCTTCTCCGAAACCGCGAGCAGGCGATTAAAGGGGGTAGCGGAATAAGATGTGCAAATCTACCCCCAGGGATACAAATGTTGAAAATCGTAATTGAAGTGTAAAAAAAAAACAAGTTTTTTGACGGATTTAAATCAATTTATCCTAAGTACTTCGTGCTAATGAAAAAACCACGTTTTTATATAAGTTTACTTTTTTTAAACCATATTACGCCTGTGTATGTTGACTTAAATTATCTTTACAATTTTCTAAAGATGTTTTGAGAATTTTTTCAGGCATTTATATCAGATTTTGACCCTTAAAATCAACAAAAAAGAAAGGAAAAATAGAAAAGATTACTTATTTCCTTCGTTTTTTAAGAATATCTCATGTTCTGACGCAGATCATAAAAAGGGCTAAATCAAATTGTAGCTCTATAAATTCTCTACAGTTTCCCAAAAGTTCATCCTTTTATCTTATAACTTGCACCCGACAGCTCAATATAAATAAAAGAGTAATTTAATAGTTTCTTATTTTTCTTAGGTTTTGTTTCATTAATTTTCATTGTTTGTCTGTTTTATGTTTATTAGAAAAGATGAAAAACAAAATTATAAGAATAAATATTATAACCTGTAGTAATTTGAATATTGAAAGAACTGCCTCAGGCCCGGACGAAATCCATAACTTAATGCTGCAACATCTTCCCGAATTTCTCCTCTGGCTCTATCGTACCGTAGGCTCGATCGTATCGTAGCGTCCCTACGGGCACGGGCCACTTCCCCTCACTCCGCACTCATTTCCCCTTAAAATCCAGAAAGGGGTGTTCATGCGCAAGCTGCAGCGGCGCGAGGCGGTGCACAGTGTGTAATTTTGACGATCTAGGAAGAAAAAATTAATAACTCCCTTCGAAATGAATTTCTCCTAGTTTTTGGAGGTCTGTTGTGTAAACAATGTACAAATAAACAAATTTGCTTGTAGAACTTAAATTTTTACGAAATATTTTTTAAAATATTTAGGAAATTTGAATACTTGTATTAGACTTCATGAGAGTATACGTTTGTCAAACGTTGCATTTGTTTAATATTATGGGACATAATATTTGAATTTAACAAAACATACTCTGCAAGAACAATAAAATGAAAGTATACAAGAATAAAAAGTCGAAAATGTAAAAATTATAACAAAAAAATAAAATAAGAGGAATGTACAAAAATACTCACAAATTAGTTTGAATCACTACTCGCGTATTCTTCTGTTGATGATTCTTCTGAGTATATTTCTTTTGCCTCATTCCTTGATTGTAATAACACTAAGAGTTCAGGTTTCACTTTTTTGGGTACAGTTGCAGGGTTAGCGCGTAAGCTCGAAATGAATGGATCTGAGCTAATAAGCTGCCTGTGGAGCAAATCCATATTTGTGTCTGCTCTTGACGTTTTTCTTGTGAATAGTTCTCTGTATTGTCGGTTGTGCTTGTTTCTGGACTCCTGGGCTTCTTCAGAGAACTGGCCAAGTGGCAAAATACATGATGACATAATATCCTTTCCATGAAAAAGTACCTTGTGCACACTAACAGGCATTGGATACCACGAATACTCTTTCACGTACAGTTCCCTTGTCTCTGTGGTGTACTCTTCAAACTTTTGTTAATTAATTTCGAAATTACCATTTATGCATTGTAAAATAATACCAAATCTTTTTATTAGATCTAAATTAACACCTGTTATTTCAGAGGATACTTCAGCATGTTTGAAAAATTTTCATGCTGTGTTGCCGTCGTTTGTATTACCACTTTGCTTGTTGGGAATATCAATGAGAAGGCCTAACTTCTAAATTCATCTTGCACGTGCTTCTTCTTTTTCGCCACTTTCGCTTTATTTTCTTCTCCCTTCACTTGCCATATTCCAATTTCTAAACGATAAGATATATGCACTCAAAAATGTTTATTAACGAATGCATAGGTGACAAGCCGAAGGCAAGATATTCATTCTTCAATTCTTTGTTTGCAACAATGTTAAAGTCATTCATTTCGCTTGGTTAAGCTCCACATAAATAGCATGTCATTGTTGAAGGACAAGATGCAATAGCATTGCATACTTTACCATCAATCATGCAAAGTACTAATGCAGCCCGCACAGTTAATTCTGTATTATTTATGAACAGTTTGGACGGTTCAAGGTCTCTCACTTGCTGCTCTATTTTCCCAACTCCTGAAGTTATTAAATCTAGTTTCTTTGACAAAAATGAATTTTATTGGTCTGCAAAATCTTGATGAAGAAGGTGCTGGATTTTCCCAAACAATAGTTTTAATCTCATCAGCTCCATTGTAAATTTGTATAGGGACCATTGAAATACTAAATAAACTTTCGTCAGTGTACTGTTCATCAGAAAATTTTTGTTTATATCTGTTTCGTTCAGACCCATCACATCCCTACTTAATTATAATTTCAAAAGATGTAGTTTGAAGCGAATGTAAAATCTGTCACTTTTTGAATTTTAAATGTCCGCGCCACGGTATGGTCAATCAATGCTTGGAGGAGAATTTCAGCCGATCTTTCAGTAACTGTAATTTCCGCTGGAGAGCATAACAATTTCGCTTCCTTCACTTTGTGATAGGGGGGATAGAAAAAATAATTTGAGTATTTTGCTTCTTGGCGTATGCGAACATACTGGCGGGTTGAAAGATTGGTGTCCACCATCAAAGCAAGTGCGTGATCAACTGACAATGATGGCGGCTTTTGAAGAATGGATCTTCAGGCTTTACTAATTGTAGTTCCCCTGTTGGGGGAGGCTTCAGAGAGCTCCTTAACTATAGCTGCCGAATCTCTTTTGCCATCCTTCCTTAGTTTCATTTCAGTGGCCATGGATAATTCTTCTGAACGAGTGGTATCCAAACGAGGTTTCAATTTTAGGGCTTTAGTTTTATTCCCACAGCTTTTGAAGGGCTTAATAAGTTTTCCAGCTCTATTAATTTTTACATTAATTTGCGATGGGCCTGGGACTGCCTCTAAAATATAATCAGGAAGGGAAAGAGTTTCTTGCAGCCAGGACGAATTGTATTTTAGGAACTGTTCTTTACTTCTCACGGATTTTTGCCATCTGGTTTCAAATTTTTTACAAATACATCTAACATATGGCTTAATTTTATCCAACAATGCCTTTTCAGGTTCTATAATACCTAATTCACGCAAATAAACAGTTAATACACCTTCAAATTTTTCAACAATTGATTTTTCATCACCCATGTATCAAATAACGACATATGGGTAACTGGAGGAGCCATTCCGTAAAAAAAATATATTCGTCAGATAAGCAGATATAAGCAGCTAGTCTTTTCACGATCAAGAACCTAAAAGTACTAGTTTTAAAATGTATATGGCCCGAAAGGTGTATAATGGTGTATAATACACTAAAACTCTAAGTGAATTTAGAGAAGGTGCAATACATTTAATATAAATCACTCACCTTTTCGATTAACGTTTTTAGACACAACAAAAGTCAATAACTAAATAATATTCACATAAAAATGATTGTAAAACTATGAAAATTACTTCTGGTTAGCACACAAATCACAGAATCAGTCAAGAGGTGTATCACAACCAAGGGAACTTCGCGTACTGAAAAGGGTCATTCCGAGCTGAGTCCTGTCGGAGCGGCGATGGACGTGTTTGAACGTGCACCACGGGGTTCATGTGACCTTCAAGAGAAAACTAACAACGTTCCCACATAGCTGGGACATACTACTACACAGAAACCTAACAATTTTACTGTTTCATTTCAGTCGAAAAATTAATTTTTTCCTGCTAGATGGCCAAAATTACACACTGCGGTGTATAGTCGCTTCATACGAAAAAATGTTTGTGAGATTTTTTCTATCAAATATCGGAGAATTGTATTATGTTTATTTTCTTCACTACTTATTTCTATTTGATGTTCATTTTCGTACTAAATTCTCCCTTGTATAAACATCTTTGCCAAGTGACCGGAATATGTTTGAATGGCGAATTCTTTCCTTGTTATTTATTGTACGATATTAGCAATAATGTGAAATAAATTATTAAGTTTATAAATTAGCAATGGTTGCTTACGGACAGTGAGCGCTTTTAACAGACAAGATTATGTCTTTTAAACCTGAACGTGGAGCGTTCATTCTTTTATAACACTTAAGTAAACAGGATTACAAAATCAATTCTGGATTTCAAATCTATTGATTCAGTTTTTTAAATTTTACTCTTAACTGAGAATTTGGAATCGGACTGATGTTTTATTTCATTTTAATTGATCATTTTTTGCCTGAAAGAGAAAATAGGAATGAATATAGCTAAATTTGTGATAAAATAACTGTCAAGTAATTTCTCCTAAAGACTGTCATGGACCAGGTATTCAGTGATGTACCACCATTCCGTAGCATTTGTACAAACCCTACAATGAAATGACAATGTATTGCCAAATACTGTGAAAGATGAGCTGAAAATACTGTGATTTTTAAAATCGGTAAAATTTAATTCTATCAAAGATAAAATACACTAGGAATTGAGATGCTCATTCAATAAATATTGTTCAAGTGTAAGACAACAATATGCTAATCTCATTAACTATTTAACTGCACAGATTATGTGTAAACATTACTGGACTGTACACATATTTTTCTAATTAACATTTAGCATGTGTTAATATTTGTTTTGTTTTGTATGTTAGAAAAATAACGATTTTATAAATCAAGTGTTAGATGATTTTTATAAATTTATTTAAATTTTTAATAATAAAGTACTCAATAAAGTATGTAAATATATAAATACCGAATTATAATAATACATTGTTACGAGACCTCTTTGCTACGAAATTTTCTGTGGGGCCCGTTTCCTCCTAGACGACCAGTTACGATCATAAGCCTTTTCTTTTTACTTACACAAGAAATGAAAAGAACTCTCAAATGAGAATATTTTAGCGACCTGCCGCCTCGCGATATTTTAGATAATTAACAGTCGAAATTGTTGATCCTCTTCTATTCCTTCCAGTAAGGATCAACGTCTTACGAAACGCGAACGACCTTGAGTACGGTTTCGGGTACACGGCGCCCGTGTTTAGATGACAAGTCCCCATAGTGGGAAGAAGAGGGGGGGTTTTCTCATGAAGTTCATGAGAAAACGGCGAATTGAAGAAAGCAAATGCATTAGGATTTCGTAGGCGTTTATTAAATTATACCAACTTTTGAATGGAATTGTGCATTTAAGAGAAGTGGTTAGATGCTTCAAATCTACATTCTTGTGTAGTGCGAGTTTAAAGTTACGGTTGTCGAAACCATAAATTCATATGGAAAACATGTCTTCGAAAAGCGAACATAAGTCAAAAATAGACATGTATCTCGCAAGAGGCACTCATTTTAAAACTAGCACCATAAAATTCCATTGTGTGAATGCAGTGATAATGAAACGAATTAATAATTAATATAATGTTTCTGAGCAAAAAAAGCGAAGTCCGCTCTCTAGTTATCAACGTCAAAAATATTTATTACAAACTTCTAGTGCATGTAGAGGGTTCGGAGTTTCTTTTGCCCTTGCTCTCATTTGGTAAATTTCTTAAGCATGTTAGTTCGTAATTGACAAGGTATATTACACTATTATTCCAATATATGAGACCACCATTCCGCGTATTCGAAAACAATTGCGTAGAGTTGCGCAGAGCAGGGTTATTTGCATTTATACGTGTGAAATTTGCTACTGACTTTTAGGCAACCCCGTTGGCGCAAGTTTTGCAGGTCACGTTCTGACTTTGTGCCGAAAGTCTGTCACTCTTAACGTACAACTGTAGGTTCCGCATTCGTGGTGGTTTCCGCCCTCAAACACCCATGAACCCTCGTCATGAAGCAAGATAAACGGAGTTTGATATTGGTTAGGCGACAGTGCCAGGAAACCGGCGAGGTCCATTGTCGCAGTGTGTTCCAAGAGATTGTGGAGCCTGAACCGTGAGACGTGTTGCTAAAAGACATTGCATGTCTGTTTAGGTGAAGATCTCGTTCTACTGGAGGACGACGACCAGCCAACTCATCAGGTGCAGGAAACGTCACAGCCCCCGGCCGAAGAACCGGTCATTATAGGCGAGGCCCGTCTTAGCTCTACTAGTGACAATGTGGCAACCTCGAAGAGGAGGCGGTTTGGCTGCGACATGTGCGATATGGCGTTCCCGAGTCGAACCACCCTGACGAATCACAGGCACAGGCATACGGGGGAGCGGCCCCACCGTTGCGACTTTTGCGGCAAGGCCTTCATCCAGAAACAAGATCTGCGCAGTCACTACCGCACGCACACGGGAGAGCGGCCGTTCCGCTGCGACCTTTGTGGCGATGCGTTCGCCAGGTCGGACACCCTGCGCAATCACAAGCGGAGGCACACGGGCGAGCGACCTTTTCGGTGCGACGTGTGCGACAAGGCCTTCACCCGGTGGTCCGTCCTCGCCACTCACAAGCGCGCACACGCGAGACATGCTGAGGCGCAGTGACGTGCGTGGAAAGGGCTTCGCCAACGCCAGAAACTGCTCTAATAACAAGTGGTGACTCCTAAACAGCTACAATTCTGCATTCAAAAGTTATTTTACTTTGCCCATGTGGTGTGGCCATGGACCATTCAAGAAACCTCAACTCAAAAATAACGACAGCTTCTTCTTGATGTGCCAGTTGCATACGCCACCGTTACCTCAACTACTATCCTTAAGGTGAGGAATCTTTGTCTTACGCTTGATAGGTCTTTAGGAATGGCCAAGAAATAGATGCCGTCTCCGTTTCTTGTCGCCTCGGAAAGAAAGAACATCGTCTTACGCTGGATCTTCAGTGGCCACGAGAACCACTGCATCCCACTAGTCGCCTCAGAAAGACTTATGCTCGCTGGATCGTCTTCAGGATTGTCCAGGAGAGGTAACCTCTAGCTCCCTCCAGTCGCCTCAGGAAGAGATAGAATATCGTATTTAATCTCACTGGTTCATCTCAGGTATTGATCAAGAGAGACCACGACAAGAAGACTACTACTACCTCCTCAATTGCCCGTCTTAGAAAAACGACTTCATATTAACTTCATTGGATCGTATTGGGGATTGACAAAGATGTGTGTCCACAAAAAGCAACTACCTTTTCCTCTGCCAGTAAAGGAACTTCCGCTGCCCGCTTCGAGAGTAGGAATCCTCTTGTATTCGCTGCGTCTTAGGATTGGTAAGAGGTACCAATAGATATAACACAAAAAAATAATTAGTTGACCCTTTGAGTCACGACTCAAAGGGTCATATAATTACTTTTTTGTGGTTTACCGTGGTGACTGTGATATTCCTCCATCGAAGGAAAATATTTGCGATTGTATTCGCCCTCATTAGAAAAATGGAGGTTACAGTGTTATAAGCAGTCACTGCCGTGTTTAAGTATTCTTATGATGTTTTTGATCAATTAGGAAAAGGAAGGAAATGTTAATGTTAAAATGTAAAATTGATTGAATTAATTAATAAACTTGTAATTTCATAGATTTGTGATTACTGGTGAATGTGAAGTATTAGTATTTCAGTGCATGCTGTTGGCCCATTTCAGTACAAATCCATTATTCTACGTGAGTCCGTAAGATGTTCTTTTTATGAGAATTCCTTGAGCGTTCAGGAAGCAAAATTATCACAATTTAGCAGCTGTATAGACTTCTGCTCTTTATTTTTTCACTATGGTCAGACCTGAATCGACATACGTATGTCTTACATAATTGATATACCACATTTATCTCCTCACCGTTAAAGCTGAAACTCGCCACCAACGCTACCTCCACCACTAACATGACCCCGTCGTGTACAATATTACTCACGCCACCATTAGTAACTCTTACCATTCACGCTAGCACCCCCGTCCCCCGCGGACGTAACAACCACAACCATCATTGTTAAAATACTGACACCCTCTTCCATCGGCTGAGGTGGCCTTGACTCATGAGCTCATGTCATTATAGGGCCTTTGACCGGGAGGTGCTAGGCTTCGAGTACCGACGAAGTGGCCGAATTTTAGACACTACCTAGCTGGACTATTACAGGTAGGGGGGTGGCAGTGAGGGTATAGACGCAATTACAGCAATCCGTGATCTTGACAAGGACACAGGAACCAACATTACTATTGACGATCAGAACAACATATTTTTCCATTGATTCATGCGAATTGAAACTGTTCTTCTACTATTTGAAATTCCAAAGCATCCATCATTGAAATGAACGTTATGAAGAAATTGGCAGTATAAGGAAGATACTAATAGTTTCAAACAAGAATCGAGTTTGATGTTTAATGGCTGTAAATACAAGACAGCGTTTTAAAACAGTTCAAATACAACGAAAGGGAATGAGTTCGATGAGGGAATCACGTGTGCTAGGGCCGGCGAACTGACTGCAATGTTTTGTGGTGCTGTGAATCGATACCTGAAGATGAAATGTTCATTTCTGATGAATAATTGAAAACAATGTTATTCTAATCTTTAATATTGATTTTTGTTCCTGTTTTCGACTTAAAAAAACAATGGATTGCTGAAGTTATGCCTCTGTCCCTCATTGCCACCTGTGTCTCCCTTCACTTGTAACAGTCAAAACGCCGCGAAGGCCATCTTCCCTGATGGGAACAGTTGCTAGGGCTGATGCAGGAAATGTCCCTATAACCACATGTCAAAGGTATAATTTGATTCTAAAATGACTATCAAAACATTAACATATGATGAATCATGGTATTCCTCCTTTTATGATCTATCCAATGCTCGTGAGAACAAATGTGTAGTTCCATTTTAAAAATTTAAAAAAAAGTGATAAATTATTTGAAACTTAAAAATATTTCAAAAACTATCTCTACGGCATGTTACTTGCCCCATAATTCCACATCGTTGAGCGAAAACTGCATTTCGTCATCGTGAACCATTTAGAAGTCACGGAGTGGCCCATAGTCGGTGGGATACCCTGTATTGTGTTAGAGGGAGTTGTTTAATGTATGAAGAAAATATGTTGAAAAGAAGGAGTGTGTGATTGAAGTAGATATAATAAATAAGACGTAATGAAGAAGTAGGAATTAATTGATCGATTCCAAAAGCTAGTAGCATGCATCATCGAGATAAGAATAATAGGTATTCAATATATTAGGTATCAATGTAACTACTAGTACCTTGAAGTGCTGTCAATTACAAGATTCTCAGATATTTCCATGAATATATAGTTTTACAGTATTTGTAATGGAAACAATGAACAAATATCGTGATTGACACTACACAAGTATGTACTTGGAAGTACTCGTGCATACTAGAAAGTTACTTACAAGTACATGTAAGTACTTGTATGTAACTTTCTAGGCCTGGAAATGGACGAGCTAGTCAAGTAGTATGTTTAAAATTTATTTTTTTATAAACTTGTAAAGCACAAATTAAAATACCCTAGATCCGTTGCGTCGATAAAGACGCAACAAAGGTTTTTTAAAAAAGCTTCTCGTATATAACACAATTCCATGTTCGACTGTCACAACCAGTTCTGTAATTCCATTTCATCTTTACTAATAAATCCTTTTTTTTTTAAAAGGCTGTAGTAACCGTTTAGACAGCAATAAATACATATTATGTAATAAATAACGAACTAGTGGTGTCGCCGACGCTTTAACCTGTTTTATTATTAAGGTTTTAAATAATAAAAACTCTAATAAGCAAATTCTAAATAAAAAGATACTTTAAACATACGGTTGTCTTTTTTTTTTTTTTTTTTTTTTTTTTTTTTTTTTTTTTTTTTTTTTTTTTTTTTTTTTTTTTTTTTTTTTTTTTTTTTTTTTTTTTTTTTTTTACTTTCTGGTATATCTACGTATATACGGAATAATATACGTAGTATGGAGAAAGTTATGTAATGCTGCGGAAAATCACTTTCGAAATTTCAGCAGAACTACACGTTTTGGGGTCCCTTGATACAGAAAAAGTTGTTTTTTCCCCTCCCAAAACGTCCATCCGTCTGTCAGCCCGGTCTATGTGACCAACACGAGCGCCTAAACTAAGCGTACGATTTTTTGTAAACTGAACAAACCCTGTCAGTCAAACCTTGAGTCAACGCTCTGCGGATTTGATAAACATTCACCGGGAGCGGTAGTTCAGTGCCTCAACTGATGTCATTGCAGCGCCTCTGACCGGGAGGTCTTAGGTTCGAGTCCTGACGGCGGCAGGATTTTCGACACTAGCTTTTCAGCTAGGTCGAATTCAGTCGCTGTCTGGAGGAGAATTCTAGCGGCCGGCTGCTCTGATCGGTAGTTTTCCGTGGTTTCTCCGATCAACACCAGGCGAATGCCGGAGTTGTACCCTAACAAACGGGCCACGGACCGCGCGCGATCTGTCCTTCCTCTTCCTTGTCCTATCCTCTCCCCTTACATACACACTAACATGCACTACACTACCACATATTCCGGGAGACCGGTCGGGAGCTTAGAGCTTGTCCCGGCTGGGGCGGTGCGTCGCTGGTTGGAGAGTCCTGGTTAGGGGGAAACCCCACTAGTCGACGGTAGGTCGGCGCCGGTTCTCGCCATCCAGCGGGGGAAGATCACTGCCGTCTCCTGAGAAAAAAACATGCACTACACTAACGGGACTAATGACCAAAGCAGTTGACGTGCCCGGAAACACGAAAAAATCAATCAATCAATTGATAAATATTCGTTAACTTTTTCGGGTACTTTACACGAAGCCCATAGGACATTTTCAAACTTTCTCAAAAATTGCTCCAAAATTTTTCTTTACATTTCTTGTAAGAATGGAGTAAAATACACTTATAAAGATGGCATAAATCTGATATTCACTGAAAGTCATTTCATAGAAGCTGTAAAGTCATTTTCATAGAAATTGCTCCAAATGTTTCAATGAAAATTGCAGTTATGACGAGTTTTTACTCTTCTTTAATATTCTTAAAGTAATATTTCAGTTCGGAATTCGGAAACCGAAAAATTGAGCAAATGTGAAAAAATGATGTTTGGGCTACGATGAATAGCAGTCAGCAAGTGGTATATGGCAAGTCAGAATAGACCCCCAGACCAATGAAAATAGAAAACTAATACGAGAAAGCCTGTAAAACCACTCTTCCGCCTCTGACGAAGTCTGTAAAAAATAATCATTTAGAAATAAAAATAAATAATAACTAGTGGTGATACAAATGGCACAGATTTTCTCGTATTCGTTTTCTATTTTCTTTGGTGTGGGCTAGCTATTCGGACTTGTCACAACTCTTGCCAGCTGCCTTCTATCGCCGCCCAAAGTATATTTTTCATTTTTTCTGTTTTCTAATAGTGGAGCTGAAATATCACTTTAAGAATATTAAAGAAGAGTAAAACCTCCTTTTAAATGGCAATTTTCAGTCAAAAATTTTGAGCTATTTTTAAGAAAATGGTGGATCAGCGTTACTGTATATGCGAAATTTGAGGTTTTTTTTACACAAAACTACTCAGTTTTCGGAAAACTTCAATTGAAGTCTTTTGATGCACTTCGAGTCACAAATGCAATTATATATATATATATATATATATATATATATATATATATATATATATATATATATATATATATATATATATTTGGAAATGTGCATATTAACGACGTGACAGCTTTTTAAAGCGTTTCTGACAATGCGGAATTTTGGACTCTTTAACAGAAAACTTTAGTTGTCGAGAAACTTTCTGTGACATTATTTAAAGCACACATACTCATAAATACAAAAATGTGAACAAATTGCCGTTAATGTAAATGTTAACGACGCGAGACACTAGTCAAAAAATTACATTTTTCTAATTTTTGTAAAAGGAAAGAAAGAGAGCAAGATGGCGAGTATCATCTCATAGTGTACATTTCGTATCCCTACGAAAAGTCTAAAGGAAAAATTAGAACAGTTTTCGAGAAAATCGAGTTTGTTATTTTTTTAAATTGCACATATTGCACGCAATATTGCGCGAAAACTACTAAAATTTTCAAAAAATGTACATTACCTTAATGAAAGAAGTAATTATAGACAACAAATTTCATTTAAAGGAAAATCTCTATCTTCAATTTTGAAGTTGTAGGAAGACGCCGAAAAAATCAAATTTTCCAATTATCCAATATTCAGAGTTAGCAGTGGAAATCGGACCTATGCCACCTTTATAAGTCTGTATCATTCTATTATTACAAGAAATTTAAAGAAAAAATTTGGAAGCCGTTTTTCAGAAAATTTTGAAAATGTCCGAGGGGCTTCATCTACAGATCTCGAGATTTGAAAGAATGCTTTTCAAAATCTCAAATCTTCGTCTCGAGCGAGATGGACAGGGGTTTCTTCAACTTGACAAAAATTCTGTAGCCGCTAAAAGTGTTCACGGTCGGACAGGCGGACGTTTTGAAAAAAACACTTTTTCTGAATCGGGGGATCCCAAAACGTGTATTTCCGTTGAAATCTCGAAATTGATTTCCCGCAGCATTACATAACTTTGTTTAAACTACGTATATAGATATGTTTACGAGAAAGTAAAAAATTTAGAAAAAATGAGCCGCAACTTTTCTTGTCGAATATTGATTCGGGCTACGCCCGCTTCACACCTCAGGATACGGCGTTGGAAAACCTAATCCGAGCGCTCCCAGAAGAGTTCTGAAAAGTAGCGTCAGGCGGCTTGTTAAAGAAAATTTGTACATTTGCATGCTCCTATTCTAAACATCCCGTTCCATTCTTATAGATTTATATTACAATATCATTCTGTAGTCAAAGTTATCCTAAGAAGGGGAGTATCACATTAGCACTATCATATGTTATACAAAACAAAATTATACTATATAACGATAATTATCTTACGGAGTGGCAACCTGACGACATTTTCCTTTCGTGTGATCCAGGCCCTAAACCGCATACCGAACAGAGACATCCTAGCAATACAGCGATAGCGATCTGTCATTCACCGCCTCATTGGTGGCACATTTCGCTGTCATGACTGGAGACCAGATTTTTGTGTAATTACTTTTTTTGTCTTTCTACCTACCGTTCTCAAAATCGTATTCGTGACAGTCCTGACCAATATCCAATCTTTTCGTTACCGTTATTTTTACATATTTAGTACTATATACATATTTTTCATATTTTGCTACTTTCACAAAATATTTTTTATTTTATCACTATAATTGCATATTTTTTGTGAAAAGAAATATTTTTATAAAACGAATCACTAACCCACCCCATATTATTACTGCATTCTGTCTACTTGAGATACGCTACGAGAAGAAATGGTCAGATGTTCTCACAATCTGGCACGCCTGCTTCAGTTGTCTCAGTGGCGGGAAGTACACGTCAGCGACTGACATCATTTTCACCTTTAGATGTGAAAAGTATCACAGAATCGAGACCTTTAAGCTTAATTTCCGAAACTTTTTGTCTATTCTGACGTGTAACTTCGATGAGAGTGCTGCATGCTGCAGTGATTGTTTGCCGGTCATAGATATTGCCACTTTGTACGATGGCTTCTATTACGCTTAGTATGGATGCTAAACTACGGTCCAGGATGGCAATTGATGAAGATTGAACCACTGACGGGAAAGTTGTAGGGTGCAAAGTGTGCATTAACTTATGCTCTCCAAATAATTTTTAAAACATTTGTATTATTTTTAAAATTTGTTTAGGAAATATTTTATAAATGCAATTTCGTATTCTGTAAATGTACTTTATAATTAGTGTATTTTAATATTACATATTCTTACTGTCTTCATCACATATTTATGTACATATTTGGACGCTTCATACTACATATTTTTCGGGTCTCTAGTTATCACGGCACACGCAGTTGAGGACTCTTTTTGAGATGTGCGTGGGCTCGGCCCAGTGGCGGGGCAGGTGTTTCGTGCAGCCACCGCAAACAAGTTTTTGGAAAATTATTAGAATCTTCTATACGGATCCGCAAACAAAACATCAGTTTCCCACTAGAGATCGAGTCGCGTCGAGTGACCTCTCTTATGTCTCGATCTCGTCAGAACACGAATTGATCTGACCGGGAGAGACGCACGGACCCACACAGGTAACATGAATTCTACAAAAAATAGTTGAATTTGGCTTCGCCGACGCTAGAAACTGGTTTATAAGTATTTTCACTTGCTGAAAATTTGCCATGCATAGCTTTCTTCAAATATGTTCTTACAGTCTAGAATTGGACATACCATTCAATTGTAGTAGCTAATAATTTTTTTCGCTTGTGCAAAAATCCTAATGGTCTTCTGTGTTACTTCCATAGGGGGTATGAACTGGTAATATTGCAATTTCAAAATTACAAACGCTGTAAAAAAATACTCGTGACTCGTGACGGTTCCGGGATTTCCATATCCGATATGGCACTGGGACAGTGGTTCTCGAATATCGTTGCGAATGCTCACTCCAAGTTCACTGCGGGAAGGGGGTTCAGGTATTTTTTCCGAAATTTCACTTTACGCCGCTCCTATTCATCTGATTTGCATGATTGACACGGCGTTGGATTCAGGAAGCACGTCGTCATCGCGCTATAAGCCCACATTTTTTAATTTCTTCCCGAAACTATGAGAAATCATTTTAAATTTTTTTTGAAATATTTTGAAAAATTTTTGCTTTAAGCAAAGTATTATAAAAAATTACCCCCCCCCCCAAAAAAAAAGGTCACGCACAATATTTTTGTAAAAAAGCTGATTTCTCATTATTTGTGGCTGAAATTTACGCAATTTCTAAAAAAATTATTTTCTCCTAAACCGCTTCAAAATTTTTCTTTAAAATTTCTCCTCGTTAGTAATAAAAACGGTGAAAAATGTGGCACTCGTCCCATTTTCGGCTCTTTGCATTTTTTTTCGAAAATTGCAAAAAGTTAATATTTCAAAACTACAAAATTGGAGAGAGCTATTTTTCTTTAAACATAGTCTGTTGTAAGCTAGTGGAGCTAAAACGCACATACTTTCTTGCATTATTTCTAACTGCTCCGCTATATTTTAATATACTACTACAGAAACTTGCAAAAGTGCAACCTATCAATTTTTTTTCCGCTCTGAGACCCGAACTCAGATCCTCAGTGTTAACGTGCCGTCACTCATACTACTACGCCACAGAAGCGCTGTATATGGCGAACTCGGGCAGACGCATAAAAACGTACATGCTTCGTATTGAAAACCCTCAAAAATCAAACTATCCGTTCGAAACTTCGAAAGCCTGGAGTTCGTTCAGGTTGATCGGAGATATCAATTTTGGAGACAATCGGCTGAACGGTTTAGGTTCAATGCCAAAAACTACTGCAGCTGCTGCGTGTTTGACCGGGAGGTGTTAGGGTTCGAGTCGCGGTGGTGTCAGATTTTCAACACTACGTATATAGCTAATCGAATTCAGCTGTCGGAAGGGGAATTCTAGTGGCTAATTGGCATCGGTTCTTCTATCATTATTGGTTGGATGCCGGCGAAGTACCATAATAAACGAGTCATGGACTGCGCGCGGTCTTTTCTTCATTGTCCCCTCTTGCGCCTTACACACTTAAATGCATACAACTACACGTTGGGAGATCGATTGGGAGCATGGATTGGACCGGTTTCCCTCTAGGAGGAGATATGTGGAGGGGGAAACTCCGCACACTGCACATGTACGTCGGCGCCTTACGTATAACACACGTAAATACGAACCTCAGTCGCTGAAGCGCCCCCACTCACGAAATACTCACTTATAATCTATAGGTGAGTTACCCTGCCATTCTTCGCCCTTTAAATGCTATCCATCACGCTGGCATCTATATCATGACTGACGTCAACATAACAAGCGTCGACTGCCTCTTGAACTATTACGAGAACATCGTCTTGCAACATCTTATCACTCGCAGCAAGTTTTCTCCATTTTATTGAGTTGCTGAGTAAGTTAAGTACTATTACGAGAACTATGCGAATATAGTTAGCTGGAAAATCATGTAAGAATGACAATCTTCGAAACCTGCTGGAGCATATGGTGCAAAACATATATAACCATCCACCCCTCCGGCAGTTTCTCATCCCAATCACCGATTCTCGTATCTTCTCAGCAGCATACTGTCGCTTCATTATTCAGCTTCAATTCATGAAAAATCGTACTCCAAAACAGGGCGAAGAATCATGAGGCCCATCGGCAATTTGTAGTGTCTTCTGCCAACGCATGATGAGTGTTGAAATGTATCAAATAATAGATACACAAACTTAACAACTACAATAATTTATTGTGCACTTTGTTATAATTTTCCACAATACGTATTCGTACAAAAAAACATTAAGTCATCAGTTCACCAGGAGAAAAAACTCAGTTCAGTTTCAAAGTACCGTTAACTAGAAGTAGTTTCAAACAAAACTTAGGCATCACAATTTCCAAAGTGTACAGTCCAGGGGCGTAACTTTATCCGTCGTAACTATGCGAACATCACTAGATACGTACTTTTCCATTTGCAGGTCCAAATCAACAACCATCGGCTATAGCGCCTGCTTGCTCTTATATATACTTTGGGTTTTATAACGTGGCGCTTCAAAGCCTGTCTTCCTGATGGAATATGTCAGAATCACTGGATGAAAATACCCTTACCTTTCGCGAGACTCGAAACAACAGACCGCCCACTAGCGCAGCAGCTGTACCATTGCCTCTGTTGCGTCATTGACCAGGAGGTCCTAGAATTCGTAATTCTGATAGCGGTGGATTTTGACAGTAGCAACCATGGTCTGGAGGAGAATTCTATTGCCTAGCTCCTATGATCGGTAGTTTTCTTTAGTTTCTTCGTTCAATACCAGGTGAATGTCGCAGCAGTACCTTAACAAACGCGCCACAAACCGCGCATGATCTCTTCCTTGCACTATCCTTTCCTCTTACACTTACATGCGCTACACTACTGCACATGTAGATGCTTAGATATTGAGTAAGTTGGCGGCGAATCTTAATTTCCGCGATATGACGAGCACTACACTTATGAGATTAATAATCTTGGTAGTTGACCTGCACGGGGTCACTGAAAACGTTTCGTTTCCTAAGAGAGTGTATTTTGACAGTGCTTTAAACCCGTGCCGTATCTCTCTGCTCTTCCGTACCTCGTCTTGCAACATCTTATCACTCGCAGCAAGTTTTCTCCATTTTATTGAGTTGCTGAGTAAGTTAAGTACTGGGGAGCGAACTGCCGCGAGGCATATATTGCCATTGCTTGTCGCAGTGTGTCTCAAAATAGTATTGTGATCGAGACGTCTTCCTGTACTTCGGTTCTTTCAAAGTGGCCTATGACATTAGGTCATTTGTACACCTACGTTATAAAATGAATCCTTTTAACAGTGGTAAGCACATTTCTGAGGCCACGAGCTCCGTTGAGAAGGACGTTTGCGAATTAATTAAAAATATTCATTTTGTAAGGCAGGAGATGTAAAAATGTCCTAATGTACTTTATCCAATGCCTGCTCTTGGCTCTTGGGCCATTCAGCGTCAGGCCTACCAGTTACGACCGAATGTGGACAACTGGTCGTCCAACTCGGAGCAGGTAGAGATATGATCCCTGTCTACAGGATCATCGCAGTAGAGTGGGCTCGTGTCATCCTCTGCCAGGCCAAAGCGATGCAGGTGCGTCCGAAGGTAGTCTTGGCCAGTCAGCATTCGGAAGTCGGCTCCAGCAGTCGCCCTGTCGGTGGTGGACCTCATGTCATCGTCCTCTTCCAAAAAAATCGGATTCTAAGAGACTTGGCATTTGTGTTCAGGTGATGACGTCATCGTGCTGGAGGACGAGCAGCCGGAGCCTCAGCAGCGCGGCGCGCGGCTGCGCGGACGCGGCGCCCAGGAGAGCGTGATGGCCGCGTCGCAGCCGGAGGCGCAGTCGCGTCAGCAGCCTCCGGGCGAAGCGCCCCCGCACGCGTCTTTCGCTCTCTCTGCTCTCCCTCGCACGCCCTCGCGAGGGAAACCGTTCGCCTGCGACATGTGCGACATGGCGTACGCCGATCGCAAAAACCTCGCCTACCACAGAAACACCCACACAGGCGAGCGGCCGTATTCCTGCGAGTTTTGCCACAAGGCCTTCGCCCAGAAGCAAGACCTCACCAGTCATAGGCGCACGCACACGGGGGAGCGGCCGTATCAGTGCGACGCGTGCGGCATGGCGTTCGCCAGGTCGGACACCCTGCGCACGCACAAGCGCAAGCACACGGGCGAGCGGCCGTATCGCTGCGACGAGTGCGGGACGGGCTTCCACCGGCCGTCCAGCCTGGCGCAGCACAGGCTCAGGCACAGGGGCAAGGGGCCCTAGCGCCGCTCCCAGCGCGGGGCGGGCCTGTCGCAAGGAGAAGCGCACGCGCGTGGACTACCTGCCGTGTCGCTCTTAAAGAGTGGAACACGCTTAAGCACGCAAAACAATTTATCATATCACAAGGAGTGTCACTTCAAGAGTTTAGGGCCAGTTTCTGAACATTTATCGTACGAAATCAATCGTCACGCAACTTCATTGAGTACGTAATTCACTATTCGACTTCTGAGCTGTTAATTATCTACTAGGCAGTATCTATTGAACTATTACCATTTCTATGATCTCGGAACTTTCGTTGTCAACATATTTAATTTCTACTGGTTTGCGAATATATTATGTATCTTTTGTCATCCACATATATTTGTTGTGTAAATTTGTTGGTGGATGTAAGAAAGTGTTGTGAAAAAGTGAAGCGGGTGGACAATGAAACAAAACAAAATTCCAGATTAAATTGTGCTGACGGCATTTCATAACAATGTGAAAAAAGAAAAATTACAAAATATCAGATACTGAAATTCATAACAAGAAGCTTGAACATTTATTTAGACCTAGAAATTACTCTAAAGATAAGGGAAATTGCTCAGGTACAAGAAATTCATGACACAACAATGTAATTGTTGGAAAATGAAGAGATAATTCAAGATTGTAAAGTAAAAATGAGAGAAGAACAAACTTTTATGTACAAATTATTAATGTACAATAGTAATTTCATTTTATTTGTTTTCATTAAATTAGATCATTTCACAATAAAATTGCCAGTTACAATTCTGTTTCATACTACATTACCAAAGTAATGTAATGTAATAGTAATGAATAATAATGTGTTCTTGTAAAATTTTATTTTTAAATTTCATGTTATTGTTTCAAGTTTCATTGTTAGTGTGTTTAACGTATTGAATTATGTGACACTGGATTAGTTGCTATATAATTAAGTAATACATGTGCATGTAATGTAAATGTGAATATGTTTAATACATGTAAAAATAATTTGTGTTGAATGAATTTTTATATAGTTCACACAATGAAGATTTAGTTTTTTTTTTAAGTTAAATTCATTTCAATCCTACTTTGCCTTTCAGAAGATTTTTAATCTGCTGAAATCGTAGCTATTTGGAAGGTGTTTTAGGTATTGTTCCATTTATCTTATTTGAAAGCAAGTGTCTGAATTCTTTTTTATTTGGTTATGTAATGTAATACATGTTTATGCACTGAGATATCTCCTGTTGATTTATAGCTTGATGAAAAGTATTGAATCAATATTTTTGAGTGTGTTAGCATATGTTACATCATACTTAGCTGCAGGCAAAAATAGCCTTTTTCATGGGAACAAATTTTGCATTATTTTATTTGCTTTTCCAACATGGCTTGAATTCCAACTGATACATTGTGTAGAAATAGAAACCATACTATTAGAAACATCCCTTATGATAGTGACGATTCGGAACTGGAAAACATCAATGTTGAAGATAATATACTTCCCCGTGACTCAGAGGAAGAAAATGTGCCTGCCATTTGTATTGGAAATAATACGCTTTCCATTCCAGAAACTGGTAATAATGACGATGTCGAAAACAATATAGGTATTGAATTAGATGAGTACTTTAAAGTGGAAAACAATGAAGTGATAGACACACAACCAGTGCAAAGAAAACAAAATAAAAATGTGTACAATGGAAAATGTGGAAAAGAAATAAGAATTTGCAATGGGCAGGGACATCTCTGAATTCTAGACATGTGTTTTCCCTAATTGAGGATTTCGAATTTTCTATTGGTAATGAATTTCTTGATGTCATTGTAGTGGAATCCAAGAAGCTCGCTGCTCAGAAAACTTGTAATAAATTCTTAAACTTAGTCAGAAATGAACAAGAAGTGTGTGTTGGCATGGTGTATTTTATGTTGATCAAAATTACCTTCTTTGAGAGATTATTGGAATGTAGAGACAAATCCCGGTATTTGCAGTTTGCACATGTGAGAAACGATTTGAACTGATTAAAAGTAACGTTAATTTTGCTGATAATCTGAAAATGTAACCCAAAGGGGAATAATATTAAGATCGTTTATTCAAAAATAGAAAGTTGATGAATCGTGTTGTTACGAACTGCCATGTTCTGCCTAGATCGTAATGTTTCTGTTTCGAACAAATCATTCCGTTCAATGGACGCTGTATACTAAAACAATATAATCCTAAAAACAAAACAAAAAGGGGCTACAAAATATTTGTGTTGTAATGTCAAAGGGCCTGTGTATAATTTTGAAAATTGCTGAAGTAGAAGTGCGCTTAATGAAAAACTCCCAGACATTGGAGCCCTCGGAAATGTTCTGTGACTTTCTTCTGTAGCACTGCAACGGCGCATATGCTCGGGCCTGTTGCCAGTTGTTGGGCGCCAGGCCTACCAGACGGGAACAACGGGGTACCCGACGAGTCACCTGGCGCGGCCGATGCTTGAAGGTCTTGATGGACCGTTTATTTTTATTTATTTATTTATTTTACGTCAAAAAAAACAGTTAAAAACTGCGTATGACGTGCTATGAAGAAAAGTGAATTGTGTGCACATTTTCAAAAATTTTGTGATCCCTTCACTAAGTCATATACTACTTAAATTTTGAATTTTTGAAAGGGAGAAAAAGAACTCCCTTGTAATAAAATCTATTTTCAAGGATAAACAAGCAATAAATTTTGAAAGGGAGAAAAAAAACAAAAAACTCCCATGTAAAAAAATCTATTTTCAAGGGTAAATAAGCAATAAATTTTGAAAGGGAGAAAAAAAACAACAACAAAAAAACTCCCATGTAATAAAATCTATTTTCAAAGATAAATAAGCAATAAATTTTGGCTCTTATTACTTCCTGCCGCGACAACATGGAAACGATAATTTGAATAATTGTATTTCCCACTGAATTCTAGAAGACGTGCACAGAAAATGAAGTTACATTTATGTCCAGAAGCAAAACAAGGGGCCATCTCAGCATTTGCTCAATGGATCAGGGAAACTGGACGAAAAACCTGATCGAGATGGGGGTCATTGACCCGGAAGCTGTAGTACAATAGTTGTTACAGGTTGTTTATACTTATTTATACAGTCCAAATGGTAAATAATGCATTATGTATCATTGTTAAAATTAATGTTACTTTTCTTGTGATGCTCAGTATAGTCTCTAATTGTATAGAAACAGTTATGCAGCAGAGACGATTTCACTTGTGATTTAAACTTTTCTATTGAATTTAATCGTTTAATGTCATCTGGCAAAGTGTTGTAAAATAATGTACATGTATTGTATGTGAATTTTTTGTAATGAGCTGTTGATACTGTCACCTGATGAATATGATTTCTACGTCGAGTGTTATAGTAATAGACTTCGGCATTTTCTGAAAAAATATTCCCGCCCTTGAGCAAGTCATTTTTTACAAAAAACACTGATTCGTAAATAAATAGACACGGTAATGGTAGAATTCTTAGATTAATGAAGAGAGGCTTACATGAATCACGTGGGTGGGATTTGGTTATTATTCGTACAATTCGTTTTTGTAATCTAAAAGTCTGGGAGCTATAAGATGTATTTCCCCAGAATATTATGCCATATCTCAGGCGGGAATGAACATTCGCGAAGTATACACAACGAGCAATATGAAGGCTGACTGAATTTGTAAGAATTCTGAACGCGTAGCATAATGAACTTAATTTTGTGTTCAATTCATTTAAATGGACGTTCCATTTAAGGTTTGACTGAATTGAGAGACCTAAAAATTTTGTTGCCTTAACACCAGTCAATGGTACACTGTTCATTTTCAATGGAGCACAGAATTGTTTATTTGATATGGAAAACTGCATTAAAACCGTTTTCTTTTCGTTTACTATTAATTTGTTATTTCGGAACCAATTTGAAACATCTGATATTGTACTATTTACGGTTTCTTTATTGCAAAGGATGTTCGTATCATCCGCAAAGAGAACCGTTCTTCCGTTTCGAATCGTCGAGGGCATATCGTTTACGTAAAGTAGGAACAGAATAGGGCCTAAAATCGATCCTTGAGGAACTCCACATGCAATGGGCAAAGAGTCGGAAAGGTGCGTACGTAATGTTCCATCATTCCAGTAAGGTATTTCAACTCTCTGAGATCGTTGTTTAAGGTACGAACATAACCAATCTAGAGCAATACCACGGATTCCATATGAAGGTAATTTTGAAAGTAAAATGTCATGATCAATGACGTCAAAAGCTTTTGAGAGATCTAAAAATAATCCAATAGGTGCCTCGTTTTGATCCAATGATGAGGCGACATCTTTAAGAAAAGAAAATATAGCTGTTTCCGTTGATTTTGATTTTCTAAATCCATGTTGGCAATCTGAAAGCGCGTCGTGTTTAGTGAGAAAGGTTTCCATTCGTACGTAAAAAAGTCTCTCTAATATTTTTGAAAAAACTGATAGAAGAGAAATGGGCCGATAATTTTGAATTTCATTTTTGTTGCCTTTTTTGAAAAGCGGCTTAATTTTAGCTGTTTTGAAAATATCTGGAAACGTTCCAGTGCATAAAGATGCATTAAATATGTGAGTTAACGGGTGTATAATGGCATACGCACAAGTCTTTAACAAAGAATCTGGGAATTCATCTAAACCGGACGAATATTTATTTTTTAGTTTACCGATTATTTTGAGAATTTCATAGGAAGAAGTTTCGGAAACGAACATTGTGTCTAAAATTTTGGGTGAACTGTCTGTTTTTGAATTTTGTGGCTGAAAACCTTAGTGAGATCGGCAGCAATTCTCGAAAAGTATTGGTTAAAGAGATTAGCCACTGTTGCCGGATCGTTCACATTTATATCGTTATATTTTAAAACAACATTCTCTACGGGTTTTCTAGTTGATTTGGTAGTATTGTTTATTATATTCCACATTGCTTTTGTTTTATTATTTGAGTTCAAAATATCCTGATCGTTTTTCATGATTTTAGCCTGCCTTATGACTTTTCGTAACAATGTTTTGTATTTTTTAAAGTAGATAAGGAAATCTTGAGATACGTCATGACGTTTAGAAATAAAGTAGAGAGTACGTTTATTTTTACACGATGTTCTAATTCCTTTTGTGATCCAAGTATTACTTTTTCGTGAAATGTTTAATTTTCTCTTTTTAATAGGAAAGCATGCGTTAAAGAGAAATGAAAGCTTTGAGAAAAATAAATTATATTTTTCATTTGTGTCAATAGCGTTATAAACTGCCTCCCATGATTCTTTCAGCAAGTAGTCCGTAAATAACTTTATGTTAACTGTAGTAAATGCTCTGCACATGCGTGTTTTATTTATTGTGTCAGTATTCATGTTATTAGTAATTGTAAGAATTTGTGCATCGTGGTCACTGTAACCTAGATTATTCGTTATTATTTCATATCTAGTTGTGGTTTTGTTAATTATAATTTGATCTATTGCTGTTTGTGATTTAAGAGTATTCCGTGTAGGTACGTTCACTGTAATATCTAAATTAAAAGAATGAATTAAATTGAGAAACTGCTCTTTTTCGTGGGATTCGCTCAGAAAATCAATATTGAAATCTCCACATACAACAATGGATTTAAAAGAGAGATTACTAATTTTGTTCAGAGTTATCTCTAGATTTTCTACGAAATTGAAATAATCTAAAGCTTGCTTTGTTGGAGGTCTGTAGATGCAAAGTAAAATAATTTTGAGCGTAGTAAGATGTACAACTGTTATTTCAAAAACTTTTTCAACTGCATATAAATTGAATTCTGACAAGAAGGTAGAATCAATATTATTTCTTACATAAATACACGAACCTCCGTAAGCAGGGCCTTTATTTGATTCCCTTGCTCTACAATAAGATCCTGCAAGGTAAAAACTAGGAATTTGGAGTGTGTTTAGATCATTATGAGATAACCAATGTTCTGTAAAGCAAAGAACATCTATTTGACTGAGATCACACTCTAATGCTGCCTCGATAAATTCAATTTTATTTGAAAGAGATTGCACATTATGATGCATTATTTGAATATTTTGCATGTACCTACACGGATGCTTTTCTGCTGCATCTGACTCTAGTTGCTATTTATTTATCTCATTTTTACCTCGAGTGCGTGGTCGAAGGAAGTATCGTGTCCCAGCAGTGTTAGGAGGTGAGGAAGGAGGGGTTACAGATGTAGGGGAATGAATAATGGGAGAGGTAGTACAAGGATTAGGTTCAGGGGATAAGGTAATTGGGTCCAAAGGGGTTCCGGAGGATGGAAGAGAACTAGGAGATGTAGGTGGGGATGAATCTTGGATAGGATACTGCTGAGGTGTAAGGATGTGTTTGGCAAGTTCGCTACCGAGTGCATGTTTTCCGACAAGGTTCAAGTGAAGACCATGCCGGGTGAAGTGTTTTTCTGAGAGAAAGTTAAGCTCAAATAATTTAACATGTGTGCCTCTCAGATGCAGTTTTAATTTGTTGTTTGCGTGTCTAATTTCTTTGCACAGTGTTGGTTTGTTGTACCAGAAGGGCAGAGTCGAGATTACAATGTTCGTGTTTTGGGCGGCACGTTGTAGTTTGTCAACATGTTGCTCAGGTGTAAAGTGACCACCCAAATTGATGTCATTCTGCCCTCCTATGATGATGACTGTATCCCGTTTGGTGAGAGTTTTTGTGTGGGTGTCCAATTCACTGATCACGTCGGCAAACCTCCCGTTAGGTTTAAACACACACATGACAGAGAAATTGGATGGGAGTTTCCCACTGAGCAGGGAGGAGATTTGTCGCCCATGGCTATCTGCTAAAATTAGTACCTTTTTCGTGGGCTCAGTAGGAATGTCCTTGTTCACTTGTGGGCCAGGTTGCGCAACTCTACGTGTCTTTGTTTCTTTGCGCTTGCTAGCCTGTTTGCGTCGGTTTGTGGGTGGACGTGTCGATGATGGGAGGGGGTAGTGAGGATTGGGAAGGCATGGAAAATCATTGTCATAATCTAACACAGCAAATCTGTTTTGAGTCATGATTGGTTGTGATGATTGTGTTTTTGCTTTCGCGGATGGACGGTTGAAAGTTTCTGCGGTGTTGCCTATTGTTGTCCAACCGTCTGAGTTTTGAACGACCTCTTCGAGCCTTCGGATATGTTCATCTAAATTTTTGTTTACGTGTGTGAAGGCTTTCAGAAGGTCGGCTTTGAGAGTGTACAGAGTAGAAAGTGTATAGCGAATAGTAGCCATGTCACGAATGCGTATCAAATGCGTGGCAAATATGAGAATAAATAATTAGATGAGAAATCAGATGTGTCAAAAATGTTTCCTAAATTATCTTTTTAATTTACGTGTATTAAATTATTTAATTTAAGTAACGTATTTATTTAAAAAATAAAAGAAATGGGATTCTAATTAGTATTTAAATGTTATTGGTTAATTGCGAGTAGAGTTGAGTGTGTTTCCGTTAATAGATCTAAGCTGCAAACTAATAAATACAATTAGATTACTATACTTTACCTCTTTAAAGTCCACAAAAATTCACCACTTTGATATTCTTTTGAAATCACAAGGTTCAAAATTTTCCGTTACTAATATATGCGAAACTTTGAATTTTGATGTTTTTCACAATTATCCCAACACTTTCACTAGTTGTTTAACCCTTTACGCAAAACTAAATTTATTTGTACACCAATTCCCGGTGGAGCGGGGAGAGTCCTCTGGGATGGGCCTCTCCGGGTGAGGCTTGCAAGGGATGGTAAATGGGATCGGGGCTCGATTGTGCTGCGTGGTTAACAATTAATAACAAAATTATATATCTGTCAATTGTACGGTATCTGAAAGGATCCCACTTCTTTTATTAAATGTTAAAAAATCTTGGAAATTAGGAAGTGCACAAACAGGAATATTGCCTTCATCAATTACTTTATATCGAGTTTAAATTATAGCAAGCTACACAATTGTGTTCAATCTTCTCTTCTTGAAATAAAGATTTGGTTTTTGAAAGTTCTCGTGAATCTTGAGTTCTCGCGCTAAATTTGAATTATTTTGAAAACTTTCGCAATTTACGTACAATTCCTGGAGCGAGTGGTTCAGCTGTCTATCGACGAGAAGAGGCTATGTGGATTGCGTGCATGAATGGCGCGTTGGGGCGGTCGTGGGCAGGATTTTGTTTATTAAATACTTTTCTGATATAAGGTACATAGCCACTTAACAGAATTGTGTTGGGTATACTATGTATATAATAATATGCAGAAAAATTAAGATGACCTCACTGGGCTCCTCAATGGAAAATCAGGGCGAGATGTTTAGGAGTTATTGCTGGTGGTTTGTGAAATGAGTTAACGGTGCTTATGATGTGGAGATAGAGTAGGAGTTATAGAGGACTGAATTTATCTTTGGGGAATCTGGAAGTATGCGGTTGAGATGAGAATGAGTGTTTTCTTCTAGTGAGAATGTCGGTTGGAAAGAGAGGATATGAAGTTTTCTGAATCTTTCGAAGATGCGGGCGATGTGCTGAGTGACTGGAGGGAATCTTAGGTTATTGTGAATTTGTACATGTGAAATGTACCATGGGGCATTTAAGGCAGTGCGGAGGACTTTATTTTGTAGGATTTGTAAGTTTTATTGTTGATGGGGCTGCACCTCCCCATATCGGGGCTGCGTACGTTGGATTCCAGGGAGGACTAACGATTTTTAAAGTTTGGGGGGGGGTCATAGGTTAAGGTATGACTTTCTGTTAATAAGAGTTGGCGAAGGGAGGAACGGGCTAGATTTAGGCGCGAACGTATATGGGCTTTACGGGATAGACGGGTGTCCAGAAGGACTCCAAGGTAGGGGATAGATGTGCTTATGCTCTGCCAATTTGACGGGAATAGATATGTAGAGGGGGGAAGCATGCGGAGTGCGTTCTAGGGTGAAGGTTTTGCCAATGCATTTAGCAGGTTTTATGTTAAGTTACCGGGTCGCAGACCGAGTGAAGAATTCGTTTAGAGCTTCTTGAAGGGAAAAACAGGCGTCTTGGTGAGAACGACTGGACGTGAATAAAACAGGGTCATCTGCATATTGGGTCGTTTCGGTGGAGGGCTGGCTGGAGATGTTATTGGTGAAGATAAATGATATAAAGAGCGTTTGGAAGTGAAGAGCCTTGAGGGACTCCTGCAGCTATCCTAAATGGTTGCGATAGGGAGTTGTTTTCTTTGATGGCAAAGGATCGCCTGTGGAGGTAGTCTTTGTTGATGTTGAATAGGTAGTCGGGGGTTCCAAGGAGGCGTAATTTACATAGAAGACTTTCGTGCCAAACTCTGTCAAAAGCTTCAAGGTAGAGGAAAATGGCAATGTTTACTTTCCTAGGGCTATAGATTCCACCAGCCGTAGAAGTTAATGAGATGTTGAGCAGAGTGTGCGGAATCCAAATTGGGTTGGTGGGATGATTTTTGTTTGATTAGCAAAGTCGTTCGGCCTGGAAAGAATCAGCTTTTCGAATATTTTTGCGAGGGTTGGGAGGGGGCTAACTCGACGATAACTGGCAGGGTTGTGCTCAGGTTTGTTAGGTTTGAGGATTGAAATTATGATGGAGTGTTTCCAGGACAAAGGAAAATACTTTAAATGGAGACAGCCATTGAAAATTAGGGTTAGATATGCGATGGATCTACGTATTAAATGTTTTAGAATGCTGTTAGGAATGAGGTCGTGACCGAAAGATTTTGTTTTTGAGAGATTTGAGGATGGAGGCGATATTTGATGGGCTCTGGAGCTTGCGAGAGGGGAAGATGGATAAAGGCGTTGAATTTGGAGTGAAAAACTGGGTTGTTGGGTGGGAGAGGTGAAGTAGTTATCGAAATGGTTGGCTAGGAGATTTGCTTTTTTTTAGGTCAAATAGAGCCGTGTTTGAGTTCGAGGTTAGGGCAGGAATTATGGTGGAGGATTGAGTTAGGATTCTTGTTGTTCTCCATAGGTTAAGCGTATAAGGCGCTAGTTTGGAGATGAAGGATTGGAAGTGCCCGTTTTTGGTATTTGACATAGCTTCGTGGACTTTATAAGGTTGTTAAAATTGTTTTTAGATAGTGCTTGTATGAGGTGGAGAGAACGAGGGAGTGAGTAGGTTTGGGTGACGAGTGAGAGGAGTTTGAAGCATTGGACGCCGCTGATATAATGGTTGATGTTAGGGTGTTGATGGCTGTATCAATTTAGATTGGATGATTGAAAAAGCATGAGGTGGATGTTTAAGTAGTCTTCGAAGAGGGGCTAGGAGATGGGGCCATGGAATAATTTAGTTGGTTTAGGAGTGAGTACTGGCGAAACTGAAAGAGATGAGGACTGGTGAGTGATCGGAGTGTGATTCAGGAATGAGTTGTTGGAAAATTCGGTGGTGAATGTATTTGGTAAGTATTATGTCCCGAATGCCAGGGAATATTCGGAGATTTAAGGGAATGGGTTCAGCAGGGGCGGCAGTATTAATGTTATTTGCGGTGCAGAAATTAAGAAGCTGGGCTCCGCTTGGAGTGGTTGAGCGGCAGCCCCACGATTGATGTTTAGGGTTCCAATCGCCTATTGCTATGGTAGAAGTGGGCATTGCGAATAAGTTTTAAATGGGTGGGCTTAATCGGGATTTTGGGTAGTTTATGCATCGTGATTATGGTGATGGGTGGGCCTGAACGTTGGGGGAGAGCAATTGCTGAGTTCTCAAGGCCTGAGTGAATGATGAATAGGGCAAGTGGGATTCATGGATATTTTTATGAAAATGGCAACACCGCCTGAACCGTTTTTGGAAGGTCTGTCTGATTGGAGCATAGAAAAGACGGGGATGGAAAATTCTGATTTGGAAAGGAAGTGGGTTTCGGTTATTATGGCTATAGTAATGGAGAATTCGGCACGTAGATAGGCAAGGTAAAGTTTCTTCTTGATAATGCCGTCCGTTGGCATTCCAATAGGTAGGCTTATATTCTGGCAATTACTAAGAGCCATTGCTCAGGAAGGGAGTGAGAGTGGACTAATATTATTTTGTATTAGGGGAATCAGGGAGAGTATCTGGTAGGTAATGTTGATTACAAATTGATTTTGGGGATTGGGCTGGGGATAGCTCCAGGAGGACTGGAGGGTAGTTGGAAGAGGGGAGAAATTTTTGAGATTGGAGGGAGGAGACAGTTGATGAGGTAGTGTGGGTGTGAGGGTGGGGGTAGGGACGTGTATTATGAATGTGGGGATTGGGTGGATGGGGAAACGGGGCATGGTAGCCTCCTGTAGATATGGGTATGCGAAGGCTACAGTACCGGCATCGTGTAAGCGACTCTGACAGTTCTATCGCCACGTGCTGCGGTCCGTCATTTGACCTGCTCTGAAGCAAACAGCTTGCGAGAATTTGTTTACTTTCTTACAGCCATGATTCAGAGTTGCCGTTCATCTCACTCACGGAAAGTCTCTCGACAAGCGCGCAGATTCCTGTCATCAGCAGTATCAGTGCGAATGAAATGTGCCTTGGTCGATGCGTGCAAGGTCAGTTGGTGTGTGACTTCCGAACGGTGAGTGCATTGGTCCCAGGCTGATAGTTTGTGGGGCTACGCTCCATACGTCGCGCAAATGTGTAGTTTTAAAGAGGATCATGAATTTGTGTATGTTTTCGCAAATATTTCGAGGTAGAAAAGATGGAGGACGGAATATTATTACTTCTCGACTGTTGTGGGCAGCGTTGCGTCTGTGCTGCAGATAGGTCCAATAGAGAACGAGGCCACCCGGAGCTGACACATCAAGTTTTCAACGCGGTTGTGGCAAAGATTATGAACATGATATCAAGACATGTCATCGCCTGTCGGTAAGTGTTAATGTTTTGAGATTTCATTTCTCTCATGTAGGTGATGCCCTGCGCGTAACAATGCGTGGCAACAGTGATTCGCTTATACGCCGCCGGTACTGTAGTTGCTTTTGCTGAAAAAAGTACAATTTCTGCCAGCTCTCTATGCTTTCCTTTACAGATCGCACAAATAAGCTCAGCGTTGGGGGAAGGCTACACGTGGTAGAGCGGTGGTCTTTACTGCACTTAACACATCTAGGCGTTTTGTTACAGTGATTTCTTGTGTCCCCGAAGTCCTGGCAGTTTTGGCTTTGCATTATTAATTGATTTTTCTTCCTAAGTTCCACTTTTATAATAGAGTGTAGCAGAATTTCTATTTTCAACAGTTTTCAAAGTCACCATTGTTGTTTTCTTCTACGGCACAGAGCGGCATTGGAGATGTGTCTGATTTGTAAAGGTGGGTGACTTTACTCGGTGTGATATCTTGTTCTACAAGGGCATTCTTGACTTCATCTGTGAAGGAGGTATGCACCTCCCTTAATTACAGCAGTTTTGTATCTATTCTGTGTGTCGCTATGTGTATGAAACTCACGTTTATACTCTTTTAGGAAGTGTATTATGTTTCGAAAGACTGAGGTTCCGAGAGGATTTACTTTTACCACGTGGATAGCGATTGTATCATTCTAACTCTATAATATTTATAATCGTAGAATGTAAGTATGATACTGTTAGAATGTGATATAGTGTATGATGTAGTCACTGCAGAAAGAAAGAAACCTGAAGTAGGTGTAAGATGTTTTGCATTTTAATTTTGTTTGTGGGTGAAAGCAAACTACAAGGCCAAAAAGCGACTATAGTTGGTAATCAATACGAAGCCGCTTGTTCGTGATGCAACTTGTGAGACTAACACAAATATGTGGGATAAGCGGCATCAGATAAACGACACACAGTCGACGAAAAATATAGACTTGTACGCCATAAATTCCACAACATCGAATGAGAATGGTCAGAGGGTGTGCAGAGATTTCTTGCATAGTTCGAACAAGGTGCAAACAAAAATGAGTCTACATAACAAGTCAATAAACGAAGGTGGCCTCAATGCTCGGCTGATGCAAACACTTCTGAATGAACTTGACCATAACTGCAAAAGAGATGCTTTAACTGTGAATTTTAAATAGCAGGAGGAGACAAGGTAAAGGTGGCTACTGCGATAATGTGAAACACGAGATTAAGTGCATCGAAGAATAACGCCCTGCATAAGAATGAAGTTGCGGGCAGAAGGGGTTCAAGTGATGAAAGGTTTATTCTGGCGGCAATTTTGGCCCCATTTCGAGAGATTGCAAAACAAATGTAATCTGGTTTATGTAGAAAGCAAAGAGGCATTCATCTAAGGACTGTGTTTACCTGCGATGCAGATCACAGGATGTTCCCAGCCAGTGGATGTGAATAAATTGAAATGTAAAGAGTGGTACATAGACAGTGGTACTACACATCATGTTACTATCTGTCGTGACTGGTATGTTTCTTATTGTTGAGGCTGCGAAATAGCTTTATCAGAGTGTTGGGAGAGCCACCGAAAGTCAATTGGATTGTCTACCAGCGTTCTGCCACAGTTTCCTTGCTTGGCACAATGGAAAATTCTGAAAGACAATTATTTAAGAACTATTAGAACTCAGCTTACCCGAATTATTGAATATTGAAGAAGTTGTCAATGTTGCCTTGTCTTAGGCGAAAAGAAGATCGTTTTTCCGTCGTAATTCGGGCGTAATACAATTTCAGGCAATTGTCCGCGCCAAAAACCTCTGTGCATGGAGTCTACACGGCTGTAAGGTAGCCCCCGCTACAAACAGTCAAAAATCTAATTTTTTCAATACAGCCAAGATGTAAATTTCTACCACACCTTTTTACTGACAGGGCGATCTTTTCTGAAAACACTCGGCTGAAAAATTCTCCAACAATTGACTCGGGTGGCGTCATATTAAGAAATGCATTTGATTCCCAGAAGTGCCAACAATGCGAGTTCCCAGTAGTTGGCGCAATCTCGCAAGCGTCTGTGAAAGTAGTTCTTTCACAGACTTTTCAAAATAGTTTGTCCTTCCAAAGAATTCCATACGAAATACGCGTTTGCCTTTTTCTCTAGAAGCCAGCCCGCTGTTTTTACAGAAAAAAATATTAAAGTCCAACGCAGGACGTTTAAAATGCACGCTCCTTGCTGTTAATTAGCGCCAAGGAATTGCTATAAACGATAAAATTCCAAGTACGGCGCCAAATTTGAATTAACTTTGACCGCCTATGTGCCAACACTGAGCAAGAAAACTTAAAAGGAATGGACAGTGCCTAAAGTGGGCTAAAGATTGACGCATTTCGTAGTGGACGTATGAATGTCAGGGCATTTGGTGGTGAAAAATGATCCCAGACGCATCTTAAAGAAGTGTGGTATTGTCCAGGTAGCTCTTGTAATTTTTTCTCTTAAGGAAGGCACGTGACAAAGGAATTGACCAGATCATAGAACTGGTTATTAATTTGAAAAGAAAACTTACTTATTTGACACATCCAATAAAATGAAGACGAATCGTTTCGTCCCACTCTAAAGTGATGCGTTGGCATCTTGTCTTCTCCGATCCCACGATGATTATTTATCACGACCTCCTACTATATTCATTCTCTAATCACATTCTTCTCTACAATTTCTTTGATAGTTACATTCAGGAGATAATAACAACGATTGTAATGACATTGATATCTATGAGTTAAACTGCATGCAATAATGAGCATTGTCAGATGGGTAAATAGTTCAATAACTAGTCTGATTCAAATTGCAGACCACAGATATATAGAACTAGATTAGTAGTACTGTCCCTACAAGTAAAGCCAAGCGGAAGAAGTTAAGATGGCGGGGTACACAACTCCTGACTTCACGTATTCGGGAAGAGTTGCCAATGTAGTCTTACAGTACTTAAAGTAATGTATGTTTTGCTTGAACTTAATTTGTTTGCCAACCGCAATCCTTATTTTGCAAAATGACAAGGTCAATCAATGATCATTTATTACTGTAAAATATGTTTCATCAGGTAGACAATTACGATATAGTTTAATCATGTGACAAGCAACTCTGAGTATTCACGTTGTGACATACCGATATGTCACATGAAAATAAACAATGTAGTTTTTGTTTTTTTGTAAATGCATTAAGAGGTGGCTGGATGCCGAAAGTAGAAAATTTGGGATTGGGCGAAGAAGTTTAGGCGATCGAAAGGTCAGCTACACCAAAATATAACGAACGTATGGATTGGCTGGGTGAGAGAAGGACGGTCAAATGTTATGAAAAAAGAGGAAGGTAGTTTAATACGAAGTCTTCGAGGGTGAATCATACAGGAAGATTTCATTCTGACCGGCATCGCGTGTCTGAACTGATCGTAGGTTCTTGAGAGGGAGCGAGTGTAGTGCAGATAGTCAGAGTCGGGTTATCAGATCGTGAAATTTTAAGGACAGTAAATGATATTGCAGATATTGCATGTGGAAGAAATATTGATGCATAAATTGGGACTTTGTCGGGAGTGGTAATCGAGTTATAGATTTCGGGACTATGTCATAGGACGTAATCGGGACTGATAATATTGATAGTTTGAGACCAGTTTGGATAGGGGCAGAAGAGGATTTCTTGGGACTTTGGACTACGGCAAGCTCGCAAGATATTTCGACTGAGACGTCTACGAGGGACATCAACGAAGAATAGATAAGTTAACCGCGGTACAAAACTGTAAATTCAAAGATATCTTGATCCAAGGCACAACATAAAATCATTTTGTTAAATTCACTAAATTGTTTGCTAAATAGGTAACAATAAACTTTGTTAAATTTTGTTCTTCAGAAAAGAAAGTGATCTTTCATTTAGTCAATCCAAACAGAAATGAACTAGGAATAGAATCATTCTATTTCAGATTCCCAGCAGCGCTGTATAGTCTGCGGATCCTATAATCCATTATAAAGGTAATAAGGATTATAATATATCGTGACCCATTGACCCAGCAAGCCGGACGCTAAGATCTTTGCCAGAAATTAATGTAGAGAAATTTTATATATCTCAACGTTTTTACTTTCTCGTATACGTACGTATATACGGAGTAATATACGTAGTATAGAGGAAGTTATGTAATGCTGCGCGAAAAAAACGAGGGATTTTTGGCGGAAAAGAATTCATTGCCGGGCTGTGGTAGCGAAAAAGTGCATAGAATCAGTGCTAAATTAAGAGAAAAAAATCATCTAATACGAGGTGTAGCCAGAATCCCTGTTTTGTGGGTCATTGATGCCGAAAAGCCAATTGGAAGGAAAACGTCAGTCCGTTCGTCTGTCTGTCCGTCTGTGAACACTACTAGCGCCTAAACCAAAGTACAATCTTTCCAAATTGAAGAATCCTATGTCGAACTTGCTCTAGTTGAAATTTTTAAAAAACATTCTTTAAAATTTGGGTTTACTTTACATGACGTCCCACGAACATTTTCAAAATTTTCTCGAAATCGGTTCCAAATTTTTTCTTTAAGTTTCTTGTAAGATAGGAGCAAAATCCACTTATAAAGGTGGCATAGGTCAAAATTCCACGGTTAACTGAATTTTCGAAAATTGCAAAAGTTTGAATTTTTCCGGCGTCTTCCTACAACTACAAAATTGAAGACATGTATTTTTTCTTCAAATGAAATTTGTTTTGCATAAATAGTTCTTTCAATTAGAACATTACATTTTTTCGGAAATTTTAGTAGTTTTCGTGCAATAGTGCGTGCAATTTTAACATTTTTTTAAAAAAATAACAAAAAACAAGATTTTCTCAAAAACAGGTTCAAATTTTTTCTTTAAATTTTTGGTAAGGTTAGTGACAAATGAACCCTATGCCGTGACATAAACGCCATATTGCTATATTCTATTGTTTTTTCAAAAAATCAAAAATGTAATTTTTTGACTTGTCTCGTCTGTAAAATTTGCATTAAAGGCGATTTCTTCACATTATTATATTTATGAGCACATGTGCTTTAAATAATGTCATATTAAGTTTTTCGAAAACTCAACAGTTTTCTGTAAAAAATGAGCACAAAATTCCGCATTTTCAGAAATGCTCTAACGCCATTTTCTCAAAAATGTCCCCAAATATTTTCTTCAATTTTTTCCAATAGATAGTGCTAATTGCACTGTTTATTATGAGGTAAAGTTCATTTTGGTATCATTTGTTTTTTCAAAAATTACTCAAATATAATTTTCTTGAAATACCTCTTACGCCGTGATTCCTGTGAAAACGATCTTAAATTTCGCATGTACAGTAAAGCTTCATCGCCATTTTCTTAAAAATGACTACGAATTTTTCAATAAAACTTCTATTTAGGACGAGTTTTTACTCTTCTTTAATATTCTTAAAGTAATGATTCAGTTGTACTACTAGGAAAGCGAAATGTTGAGAAATTGTCAAAAAAATGTTCTTTTGGCGACGATAGATGGCAGGTGGAAATGGAGCACGACCTTGAAACCTGACCACACCAAGAAAAGGTCTACGCCATTCTGTAGCACCTCTACTTTCATTAAGCGTACAGCGATGAGAAACGTAAAGTTTTAAATGCCACTTATTTATTAAAAAACTTACCAAGGAATTCGCCTTACTGATATTCCTTCGAGTCAATTCTTAGAGAGATAGTACATCATTCACCTGTTCACTGTTTGAACTAGCAATTAAGTTAGCTCGAATGAAGTCTAAGTTGTTTTCTGCACCTCTCAGAAATGGGTAATATGGCAAGACTTATCTATAACCCATTTGAGGTTATAAAGGTGCAATGCTTACGAATACAAAGAAATAGTATTTCTAGCATCATAGGACTCTAAGCTTTGGTTTTAAATTAAATCCATGTAGGTTATGTTAACTTTGGTTAACTTTGTTACGATTATTACTCGTAACTCTAAAGGAAGTGTAAGTACACAACTCAACTCCCTTGCACTTATGTACAATGCCTCAGAACGGGGTGATAGTACGCATAAGGAGCGTCACGCATGATTTCGTAGCTTCTCTGCTTCCCCAGCGACCAACAGGTATTGCCAATCATTGTACCCTAAAGCAGTGTTGCTGATCATGCATATTACTCATCTCCCTGACATAATTTTACTCACCATTTAATCTCTGTTTTTAAATTAATTTAACTAATCTGATCTGATTTTTATTGCATGTTTGTATACTTTTGTTGCTAACCCAGTAGGGAAATAGAATTGGCGTGTGAATCGCAGAATGACGTTGATGCTTTGAGAGGTGTTTCTCGAGGGTCTGATTGATGCTTGTGCACTTTTCGGCTTGACAAGGAAAGCAATTGCAATTATTGCATTATATTGCACTCCCTCGATATACCACATATGACACACCAAGCTTTTGGTTGCGGAGATTGTGAAGAATGAAGGGGAACATTTACAACTTGTTGATTTGACTGCACGATGGGCTGTCTCCAAAGAATAATCTTTATTTCAAATGAAGTTCCATGATCTTAAACCGCAAATGTGTTTTGCTTCTGTATTTTTCACTACATTCATCTGTTTATTAAACATCTGCTAGTAGAATATATTCAAAGTGTTCCTTTTAGTGAAATTGTACGTTTCATGCTGTAATTGATAATAATTCGAAATCGAACTGGTGAAACGGCTGACACAAATACAGTATCCAAGAAGGTCTTCCTTGAGTGGTAATTTCCGAGCTATCGAAAATAACGTTCGCGCATTCCAGTAATTGCTATTAGTTTCTAAACTGAAGTCCAGGAAGGCCGTGGGCGAATGAATTCATTTCAGAGAGGTGGTCGAAGGTGCATTTCGTGGGAGCCGTGACGCACTCGAGCGCGGCGCAGCATCTGCTTGGAACTCTGTCACGCGGTGAGGGATTCGCTATTTGTAGTAATAGAGCTAAAAGAATATTTTTCCCTTTTGGATGAGAGTCAACAATTTAAATTCATATAATTAATAAGTGTTACGAAAACATGTCTGTGTCAATTTTTTGATAGTCACGAAAACCTTTTTCCCGTGTTATAAATATTGTCGTAAAAACTTTTATTCGACGTAGTGTCTAGTGTTATATAATTTGAATAATTTCGGTTTTTTATTCAGTTCTAAAAGTCATTGTGTTGTGGTCATTAACTCTTTGACACTCTATTTTTCAATACTTAAATTTCATTGTTGTTTATTTACGGTTTGTTTTGCAAAAAATAGTACATATTTGCCAAATCTCACAAAATAATTGCATATTTTGAATGTATTTTATATTTTCGTTTATTTGGATGTTTCTTTTGACTCGGTGTTGTATCTGGATATTTGTAACTTGCTAGTATAGTCACAAAATAAAGGATACCCCTCGAATAAGATGGTAAAAAGTTCCCCTCAACCAAATGACGTATGAGTGATTACAATATAATTCTAACATTAAAATAATATTTTTGAAAGGTTCCTTAGCCCCCGTCCCACCACCCACACCCCTCTACAATCAAAAATGTGTTTTTTTATTTTAATTCTTTTCGACAACTTAACACTATTTTATGTGACTGAAAAAATATAAATATGAAAATAATTTATACTATCAGAAAAATATTTTTTTATATTTTCTCAGACCCAAATTCAAACACAATAAAAACATTTTGAAAAATAATAAAAAATAATTTTTATTGTCCTAGGATCATGAAACAGGCTCGGAAAATCTCAAACGATCCTCTTAAAACACAAATTGTTGTGAATTTTTTTCAGAAGTTTTCGAGTGCTGGGCTGCAGTTAAAAACTAAAAACCATTTTCCCGCCTTTAAATCACCTTGACTTTAAATATATTTTGTGTAGTGTGTGTGTGTGTGTGTGTGTGTGTGTGTGTGTGTGAGAGAGAGAGAGAGAGAGAGAGAGAGAGAGAGAGAGAGAGAGAGAGTGTGTAGAGATTTTTTTGTTCACGGAAGGTGGCGGTGATCTTCTCCGTTGGAAGTGAGATCGAAAGCCCGCAAGCCGACGTATTACAAGTGATACGTCGGCTTGCAGGCTTTCCCTCATCCACACATCCCCAGTAACGGGGCAGCGCCCCAGCCGGGACAGGCTTTGAACTTCTGGCATGTAGTGCATATAAGAGTACATTTTTTAAGTAATGGGGAAGCCAGATCTAGGAATAGGGAGGAAAGGATTTTTAGGGTATTGTTCCGACATTCACCTGGATCGGATAAATCACCAATAATTACCATTATCGATTAGAGCCGCCGGCCAACAGAAGTCTCCTCCAGACAATGACAGATGAGTCTGTGGACCTTGGCGAAGCGATGGTGTACGAGGCCGATGCAGGTGTATTAGGGGCCAAAAGGCAGTGACTAATACTGAGGAGGGAGACGTCGGTGAATTTCTAATGGAGATTTAAGCCGATGTTAAATGCCCAATGACAATGAATATGATGACTCTAAGGTATACGGTGTGGTTAGGTTAAGTGGCTTCTTGTAAATGGAAACTTGGAATTGACTAAATGGAACGCGAAACTATACACTGTCTTTCTCACTAGCCGTAGGTGGTATTCCTCGTCAGATCCACCCTAACCATCTGATGTTGACAAACCCAACTTTATTTGACTCAAATAAAAAATATGCTTCGAAATGGTCTTCATTTCGGGTTTTATCGACTTATTTTGGATTATTAATAAGAATAATCATTACGCGTATGTGATCATTGAACATCTAACTGGTGAATTAGTCCGAATTGCGCCTTAGCATTCCATATTTTTGCAGTGTACGCAGGCCAGGAGAGGCGATGGCCCTCGCGGTGGAGTGCGGGGAAGAGCCGCCAGGGGCGCTGGAGGAAGGCGAGGTGCGCGGCCCCATGGACAACTACCCTCGTCTCAGCGACTGCCTCGCGCGCCCTCTGACCCAGCGCCTCGTGGACAGACTGAAGGCGCGCGGCGACGAGGTCATTCAGGTATCTCCATCCACGCACACTGGGTTTCTCTGGAGGGATTCCTTTTTCGCAGGTATCACCACACGCTCACGGTGAGTTTGGAGACTACTGGAATTGCTCCTTTGCAGGTATCACCACACACTGACAGTGGAGTTCTCTGAAGAAATTGTTTTATTCCAGGTATCACAATACAGAATTGGTTTCTCTGAGGAATTGCTCTTTGCTGATGTCACATCACACTCACAATGAATTATTCTGGAGGAATTGCGCCTTTGCAGGTATCTCTTCACACTCACAGTGGGTACCTCTGGAGGAATTGCTTTATTGCAGGTATCACCAAACACAGTTGATTTCTCTAGAGAAATGCATATTTCAGGTAGCACCACACACTCAGTGTTTTTCTTCTGTAGGAATTCTTTTTTGCTGATATTACCACACACTCAGTGTGGATTTCTCTGGAGGAATTGCTTTCTGAGGGTTTCTCTGGAGGAATTGCTTTTTGAGGGTATCAGCACACACTCATGGTGAGTGGAGGGGGCGGTTGCCTGTGCTTTTAGTGAACTGTATCATATTAAGTGTTGAATATTGGCAGGCACTCCGCTCAGTCCCATTCGATGCTCATTAGGAACCCTATGATGACGTGGGTTGTCATAGAAACACAAGGTCTCACCTTGCACAATGATCTTTAATGACCTTTAGGTTATCACATTAGTTCTTCACAATTACAGTTTGTGCAATTAGCAAACAAACACTCTTAATGTTTTCACAGAAATTAACAGTTTAGCTCTTCACTACGCTAAAATACACTGACTGAACATACACTTCATTTTTCACAGAAATTAACAGTTTAGCTCTTCACTACGCTAAAATACACTGACTGAACATACACTTCATTTTTCACAGAAATTAACAGTTTATCTCTTCACTATGCTAAAATACACTGAATTACTATTCTCAATGAGAGAATACAAATAACTTTACGTCTTCGATTACGAAGTCCGAGCGCATGTGCTCGCCTGGCAGCTTATTTGCGACTTCGTATAAAATAGATTGAATAGTTCAGCATTTATACACAATGCTGAAATAAACCTTGAAATTATTCTCAATGTGAGAATACAAAGTTACGTGACTTTGATCACGGAGCCACAAACGCATTTTTTCTCGCGGCTGCTTGTTAGCGACTGATTACAACAAATTAAACAATGTGGCCTTTCACTATGCTTTAATATGAATACACAGAATATTATTCTCTGTATGAGAATTTAAGTTTTACGTGAACTTTGAACACGGAGCCCGAACACATGTTGCTTGCGAAGCTGCCTCTCAGCGACTGAATTTTCTGCGGTTAGGGGTTCGCGAAGAGGGGGGATTTGAACTGACCAATTAGCTCTCTGGGTTTTTGAAATGATCTGGAACTTTCTGGGGCGCGCGGCGTAGCCGGCTCGGGGCGTGGGTATTTTCCACGCCGCGCCGTGCGGGGTTGCCGCCCGGCGCGTGGGAATGTTAGGCGAATAAACATCTATTCATACCTCCCTATCTCCACTTTTGCGTGTGGGACCGAACAGTGAGTTTCTCTGGAGGAATGGCTTCGTTGCAGGTAACACCGCACAGTCATGGTTGGTTCCTGTGAGGGAATTGCTGTTTCTCAGGTATCACCACGCACTCACTGTGGACTCCTCGTGGAGATTTGCATGTTTTAATGTAAAACCACACAAAAGCACACAGTGAGTCTCCCTGGGAGAGGGGCGTCTTGCAGTACCTACGAACATTTCCGAATGGCATAATTGAAGTTCTTCAGACACTCATGAGACTTCTTTTAGAGGAATGACTAGGACTATGTAAGGGAAATGCTCTGCAGACAATACATACTCTCTCTCTCTCTCTCTCTCTCCTCTCCCCCTCTCTCTCCCTCACTCACAAACACACATACACACACACTCACACACACACACACACACACACACACACACACACACACACACACACACACTAGGCTCCTTGGGAGAAAGTGTGCTCCTTGGGAGAACTCCCACATATCGTCTCCTATATTATTTCAGTAGTATACATATTTCTGTAGTCTTTTGCGGCTCTCACACGCAACCGATCTTTATTAATGAAGTCTCTAAAGAAAGAGAATTTCACTGAGACGTGATGAATTGCACTTTGAATTCAGAAATAAGAAGGATTTGTTTAAAGAAAAGCATCTAAATACTCTAGTCAAATGCAACCCGCAACACTCGGTCAGCTATATTATTAAATAACTCCTCAACGAAGCGTTCAAGGGCCTTAAAATTAATATTTTGAGGCCAAAGGCATCAAAGTAACACTTCTCACTTCATAATCTACAGAATGATATATTCTTAGACGTTCTGTTAACTTTTTGTCGGTTCTGTGCTTATCGATACCACTAATACCACCTATCCATGGCGGAATACAGAATATATTTCTCCATGAACTATATTTAAGCCCTTGGTGCTAGTGGCCATATTTATGAAGTTACGTTTAGAAGGCTTAGATTAATCTGTCTTGAGATTTAACGAGGTTTAACGAGGTTCTGACGAGACATAATAGTTGCTTCGTACAGATGAAGATTGTTTCTTATGCATGTAATGTAACCATTCATTTAACGTTTTGCCGTCGTCTACAGGTGGTGTGTAACTAATCATTGAAGGAACTACGATGGAAACAGATCACATGTTTCCAAGTTTCACTTTCACTAAACCCTAAGCAAAAATAGGGTGGGGTTTAACATGCGAGAGTTCTCGCACGGGTACGCTAGTTAAGTGAAAATTGCGCAGTAATATTAAATTTTGGAAGTTGACATTCCAAAATAAAGGGAACCGTAGATCTCAAAGTCTGATATGTTTTCATCCCAAAAATAAATTCAATATTTGCGTGCTATAGTAGATCCGTCAAGTATGTATCAGTCATCAAAAAGAAGTAAGCTCTTGAGATTGTCGTACAATCATCACGACTAACAGCAATGGGATAAATTCTAGAAGTTTTAAGCTAATATATTGCCATTTTGAGAAATGATACGCATCAAAAGCATTCATTGTCGTAAAATGTTATTTGTCATTTCCTTTTTACTTTCTCGCTATCACTACCGCTATAAAGAGAAAGTTATGTTACGCTGCGTGAAAAAACGGGGAATTTTTATTAAACGGTGAACAGAAAAAACTTATTACAGGGCCCTGGCAACGAAAAAATTGATAAATTTAGATGCTAAATTTAGAAAAAAATCCTCTAACACATGGTAAAGTCAGAATTAATGTTTTGTGGGACCTCGATACCGCAAACTTGATTGACGTCAAAACGTCCGTACGTCTGTCTGTCTGGGAACAACGCTAGCGGCTAAACCGTTCAGCCAATTTTCTCCAAATGTGTTTTTCCCTAAACGATCTGGCTCATGTCGCAAGGACATGATCTGGCTCATGTCCTTGAATTTGAAATTAATGTTTTAATTTTTGGAGGTCTTTACATGAAGCCTCTGAGATATTTTCAAAATTTACAAAAAAATGGCTCCATTATCTTTGATTACATTTTGTGGTTGGATAGTGTAAAAGGCGCTCAAGAGAATGTCGCAGGTCTCATGTTCGTTGAAAACTCTCATTTTTCAAAAATTGCAAATGTCACCTACTATTTTTCAAAAATGTTTGTATTTTTCGCGTAATTTTACGTGAAATGTAGGCAATTTTTAATTTTTGTTTTAACATTTTTTTCTCAAAAACGGTTCTATTGTTTTTGATGAAATTTTGTTAATGGAATTTAAAAAACTTTCGGCATCTTCCTACAACTACAATTATGAAGATACAATTTGTTTACTTAATGAAATGTGTTCATCAAAAACAGATCTTCAAATAAAATCATTTAAAATTTTTGAAAATATGAGTATCTTTTTTGTAATCTGGCGATAAACATATTTCTCGCTCCCAATTTACTGCGCTTCCTGAAAAGCGACATTACGCGAAAAGTACTTAAGGGGGAAGATACAGTTTACAGAAGTTACATTTTTATTATTTTTACACTTTTTTTCGCTAAAATCATACTCCGGAGCAGTAAAAATGAACTGACGCACAGAACTATCTTTCTTCTGCAAGGAAAATGTTCTTTTAACTTTAAGAAAATATTTGTTTTTTTGAATCAAAATTCAACCACTTTTTCATGCACTGACTTAGTGTTCCTCCGATAACTCAAATAATTTTGAAGATTTTTACAAATTTCTTCTTTTAATTTGTTGGCAATACTCACAGGTACAAAACCATGCTCTTTCATTTAGATCTCTGGATAAATAATATTTTTAATTTGAATCCAAAATTAATACATTGATTATTAATAGTTTTTTTCAGTTTTATAATTTTTTATCACAAAAACTCATCTAAGGTGCATGATTTAGCATGGTTTTGTAGATAATACTTAGTTAAATGCATCCTAAAAGTTTCATAGCTTTAAAGTTTCTTTTTTTTAGTTATAAGAGAAACAGATCTTGAAAACAGTAATTCTTGAAAACAAGGGACGAAGTTAGAGTCGTAAGATTTGCTTCCCTTTCTACTCTAATAGATGCATGATGCAGCGATGCATAGATGCATGATGCATACCTTTTAAATCATAACTCGAAAACTATTGCAGATATCGAAATTTTTTTCACCAAAATATTCCTGAATAATTAATACAAGGGAAAAATATTTTTAAAAAGAGAATTTTGTAAGGTTTTAAGGTGTATCTTCCCCCTTAAATATTCGATAAATTGTACATGACTCTTATTTGCTGGTCTTCTACCATTGGGACCGAGGTCTAAATTCTTGTTGTTCTATGTGGAATGGGTGATGCACTGAGGGTTGGCAGAACGTTTCCACCGGATTCTTCCGTTTCCATACCTCTTCCTTTACAACTGTTGCTTCATATCACATCATTCCCATGCATAATATTATTACTTTACGATATGGCCTACAAAATTAGGTACCGAGAATAATAATGTCATTGATTATGATTATTATAATAAAAGTGCTACAAGTGTATTTACATTGCGTAGAAGAGTACCCGATTGAGCAAAAGTGTACCCGTACAGGTGAAAAATAATCATCAGTAAAAGTGTATTTACACTGGCCAGCGAACCTGGAATCTTTGAAAAACGGAAAAAAACGGAATTTGATTTGAAAACCGGGATTTTTCCTTATTTTCAGATTTATCCCCACATTTAGTACAAATTCACGTACGGCATCGTAGTTAGTAAAGTGTTTGATTCAACTCCGTACATGATAATTGCGAGTGCAAATCGAAATATGTGTGCGAAGTGTCACGTGGATCCTCGAGCATTGCGTGTCACATTACTCCAAACACTGCCGCGTGTGAAGGTGCAATATAGTTAGAGTATCCTGCGGCTGTCAAAATTCCATTGAAATCGTCGACCACAAAAAGAAAATGTCATTCAGCACAAAATCTTAAAGCTACCAAGTACTGCTACTGTGGGTGGTAGAGGCTTATTGCTATTTGAAATGTATTCCAGACGTGGTTTGCTTCTAAAATCTTCAGAGACACCGCCTTCGACATCCTGTATGTGTTTACGAACTAAGCATCGTCCAGAAGACATAAAAATGATCTTTTTAGAAATTGCTTGTTCTGGACTCATTATTTTTAAAACTAGTACTGAAAAGTTTAGCATCAAAATTATCTTCCTTGTTAACATTTCGTAACTTCTAACCTTGTTAACGTTCATTCGTAGCTCGAGTAGACCTACTCGCGCGTTAGAATACGTCCAGCGCATTCACTATGTAGTCTTTGTTCTTTATTAATATCGTTAATGTACTTTTCTTATTTATTTGCACCTTCATTTTGATTTAATACACTATCAAAAGATTCCAAAGTAGTGGGAGTTGGTTATTTGGCGACAGGACTCATATCAATCTGTAGCTCGTTTACCGATGCAAATTATTTTGTATTGTTCTGGAGCGAACATTTTTGGTTATCAGATTTTGCTAAATATGTTCGTTGCTATCATTTATTCATAATTCAATTAATGTTAGTAAAGAATCGAGGATAAGTACTCCAGGCTCAAGGAAACATGGACTTATATCACACTTGCGCCTCGTTAACAGCAAAAGAATAAAATAACAAAGTGAACGAAATCTAGTTTTCACGTATGATGCACTCTAACCTCACAAAAGTAACGGTTCGTCCAAGTCGTCGATAGCAGGGTGTACCGTCGGTTAAAATTTAAGGGATATTTTGATCAGGGACCAAAAAGGTATTGAATACCGGTAAATACCGTTATCTTTCCATACCTCTATCAAATACATATATTCTTTTGTACCGGTAAAACACCTTTATAGGACGTCTATACCGGTAAGGATGCCCATGTAGGTTATACCGGTATTTTCAATTAAAAATGATGTCGCTCACACTATCCACAATTAACTTTCTTTCGTTAAGCATTTTACGAAATGCTTATAAAAAATAAAAAATCATTCACGCATACCCACACGCGCGCCCATTCACGTGCGCTCTCCCTCTCTCTTTCCCCTCTCTTCTTTCCTCTCTCCTCTCATTCCCTCCCTCTTTCTGCCTTGTCGAGTGGTTTGTCCTCTGAGCGCGGACCTTATGATTGGCGCCGCACCATAGGCGCTCGTGGGTCGAAATGCTGACCTCCGGAAACTGCCTACGCAACCCTGGCTTTGCCCTCGCTGATCTTAAAAAGTGGCTACTGATACGACTGTTCCGACTACGAAAGTTTGTTTCTTGAAGCGAGATCTCTTTAGAAATATTCATTATTCGATTCTGATATCACAACTTTCTACTACTTTGAAATGATTCATTGTAATTCAAACACTTTAAAATGTGTTTGATATTTGCTATTATTACGTTTATAAACATTTTACATGATTGTAAAAAAATAATCTAGTTAGAAGAATAGAAGAAACTCACCCTGTTTTGTGCTATAACAATATCCAAACAGCAATACTTTGTACTCCGGCTAGTATGTGAAGTGCGGGGTCGAACTATATTGTAATGAACCGTCCTCCTCATATCTATAAAACAACTATTATCGCCCCTCGTTAGGCGCACCAAAATATGTAATGAACCACTACCTGCTCTAGATCAACTATAGTCTTTATAATCGCCCGGCGTTATAACGCCAAAATAATAACCAAAACCCGCTCTTATCAATTGCATCTTACCAATTTGCCAATACTCAGCTTCCACCTCTAAGGTTGCCCGTCGACTAGCTGTCCCCCCAGAACTTCCGATATTTTCTTACTTACACATAAAATCTGGGTGTAATCTTTCTTCTCCTTCAAAATGTGAATTTCATAACAAAAAAAACAAAGTTTCATAACTTCCCTTTTGCATAAAACGCTGTAATCCGCAGCAAACCATTGTTGCGCGCCGTCCTTGATGTATATTACGCAGCATCCTCCAAATCCATCCTCCCGCAGCATTTCTCCATCTCCACTCATTACCAAAATTTTCTTGAGCTCGCTAATATCTTAGCATGTCCTTTCATTCCCCTATCATCCTATTTCCATTACGCAACTAATAACGCGATTATCTGTCTATCGCGTGCTACATTTCCTCCAAAAATGTCCTATTGTTGAATATACTGCGACACATAAAATATTTCCGCGTTACGCATTGTTATTACGAACATCATTGCCTAAACTCACTATATCCATTCATGTTCACCGTGTTTCTCGCACAATTGCATACTAAAATTTTTATCTTTTTTCGGAGCGTTCTTCCCCACGTCTGACTTCGAGCTTGCCACGCATCATCTTCTTGTCATTGTTGCGTTGTGTCTTCAACTTTTTTTCTGGAACATTTACCGATCGCTTACGTGTCTTTACCAAAAATATCATACCATTTTACTTAATTCTGTCCTTTCCAGGCTATTTCTCTTTATTACTATTTTTAATTATCAATTTATATCTTATTACTATTTCTTATACGATCTCCTCATGTTTATTAACGCCAAAATTGCTTTATTTCCGTCGCTCGCGACGCATCATTGTTCTCTCGTAAAAATTCCAAATATACAATTTCAATTGGCATCTCTACTGCAGCTCCTCGATATTTTTCAGAGTTGCGAGTAATGTCATAATTTTCCGCGTGATTTTCTTTGTTAATCCCGAAAGTTTCATTTCAATCGCTTTACGCGTTCTCTTAATTTTTAGGAAAAACCGCTTCTTTACATTACCTTTCTTATGATAACAATGGCTGTAAAATCTCTAGTTATATTGTCTAAAGTGTACTTTCAAAATCACTCATATCTTTTAAACCCCTGATGCGATTCGCTTCAAATAACTTTTTAAATGTTCCTCTAAATGAATGCTATTGATTTGTACTGTCCAAATCGGGATTTTGTCGCGTCTTCTTTAATTTATAAAAAAATTATTAGTGCGCGACACCGCTTTCTTCTGTTTTTCCATCTCCTACTCATGCCATTCCTTGTTATGTTTGTTCTTTGCATCTAAATTGTTCGTGGGGATCTTAGATTGTTACAATATGTGGACTTCAAAAGCGCCGCCCCCGTCCAAGTACTTACCGAGCCGTCGGAACAAACCGTAGTCTCGGACCGGTCTCCCAAGATGTCTGGTAGAGTAATGTGTGAAAGAGTACGTCAGGCGAAAGGATGAGGAAGAAACGATCATACCCGTTTGGTAAAGTACTAGTCCGGCATGCGCCTGTCACTGACCGGAGAAACCGCGGAAAACTACCGTTCAGCTAACCCGACCAGTAAAACATTTTTCCAGCTAACAGCAGAATTCGACCTAGCTAGTATATGGCTAATAACGAAAATTTGTCACCCTCAAGACTCGAACCCTAGGACCTCCCGGTCAGAGCAGTGTCAATGATTGTTTCTCTGAGCCATCTCAGCGGAAAAATCATAATGATTTCCCTAAAAATACCGGTATTATACTACTTAAATATCGGTATTTTCTCTTGAAAATAAGTTAAAATACCTTTAAAATAAAGGTATAATAGAGGTAAAAGTATTTCTATACTGGTATAAATACCTTTACCGCTATAATTTCGGTATTCAATCCGTGATTTTGATAGTCAAGAGAAACAACCTTGGTGATACGTAAATACAAGTATAACGTTAAACTTCAGTTTTGTGATAAGTTAATTCTAAATTAATACTTACAAGTAACAAATGCAGAAGCAGCTTGTACGGTCTTTGTCTTCATATTCATTGTATTCATTACAGATCTCAGCTGTAACCTATATATGTGGATTCATTAAATCATTGGATACATATTCAATAGCATGCAAGACAAGTCAAAAAGTTCGAAAATATTTTAATATTTTAAAAATCAAATATCGTTTTAAGGACTGAGATGATTAAATATTATCTATCTGAAACTGTATTAAGCATAAAAAATGTTTTCAAAACTAGTGGTGCTAAACCAGCACGTAGTTTCTCGTCCGTACCTAAACGCAAAATTACGCGAAAAGTACTCAAATTTTCGAAATATTATGCATGACCTTATCCCAAAATTTATCTTTAAGAAACAGATTTGATTAAGAAACTAGAGGTGCTACAGAGTGGCACAGACTTTCTCGTAGTAAAATTTTCTAATTTCCATGGAATGGACTGGTATTGTACAGTCTTGTCCCTCCTTGCCTGCTTCCATCTATTGCGGCCTAAAGAAATTGTTTTTGAAATTTTCGCTACTTTTCGGTTTCCAAATAGTAGAACCTAAATTATATTTTAATTGTATTAAAGAAGGCTATTACGTCATCCTAAATAGCAATTTTCACTGACAATTTTGAAGCCGTTTTTAAGAAAATGGCGATTAGCCATTAGTGTAAATGCGAAATCTAAAGCTCTTTTTCAGAGGAATCTATTGAGTTTTCGAAGAACTTCATTTGAAGTACTTCCAAACATTTTTGAGAAAATCTTGAAGATGTCCGGGGTGCTCCATGTAAAGTGCCCCCATATTTTAAAGAATGTTTTTCAAAATTTCAAAGCTTCAACTAAAGCCAGAGGGACAGGGGTTTCTTCAATTTGGAAAAGATCGTACGTGTGTTTTAAGCGCTATGTTTGTTCACATACGACAGACGGACCGACAGACAGACGGACGGACGTTTTGATAAAATAGTTATCTTAATATTCAGTGTGTGAAATTTCCGTTTTTTTTTTCATGGTCGAGATTAAGATTTTTTGCCGAGACCGTAGGTCGAGGCAAAAAGTCTCAATCGAGACCATGAAAAGGGCGGAAACTTTACCCACGAAATATGAACAACATTTTTTCTACAACTGCATAAAAATATAAACAAATAGTTTCGTAAACTTGTATTGGAAAAAGAAGCCTGGTACTCCGGACAATATAGAAATGCATTTTATAGGGCCATGATTAGTTAAGAGTATCTTAGATAACAAAAATTCTGTTTATTGCGCTTTGGTGAGAAGTAGACTTCCTGTGTAATATTGGATATTATAATTATGGATAGCGAAGATAGTTATGATACTCCAGAGGAGTTGGTGGAGTGTGCAAAATTAGCCGTTTCTAACATGCTACCAATTAAATCAAAAGTACATATGAAAAATGTTATTTAGAATTTCGTTCTTGGTGCACACCAAAGAATGTGTCAAAAATATCAGAAAATGTAATTTTAGCTTACTTAGAAGAAAAGTCTAAAAAAGTAGTACCTTCGACTTTATGGTTAGTATATTCAATGTTGAAAGGTACATTACATGTGAACGACAACATCGACCTAAACAAATTCACGAAATTAGTGCCGTATTTGAAAAGGAAGTCAGTTGGTTATCGCCCCAAGAATTCAAAAATTCTCTCAAGAGAAGATATATCAATGTTCATAAAAAATGCAAATGACGAAGAATATTTGATGATGGTGAGGACAATAAACATTTCTAATTTATGAACATCTTGTATATGTTTACATTTTGTAAGTTTCCCTTTATTTCAATTTTTCAGGCTGCATTAATCATTGGAATTTGTGGTGCATGTAGACGAGAGAAATTAGTGAATATGACAGTAGATAATATTGAAGGCAAAGATTCAGTGCTCATTATAAAAGTTGAAGATAGCAAGACTAATTCTGATAGAACATTTACAGTATGTTCCGTAGAATATATTCTAATATTCTATATTGAAGTATTACGAACGTACTTAGCCCTGCGCCCAGCAGATGTATCTAGCAGAAGGGTTTTCCTAAAGTATTGTATAAAAACGGAAAATATGCAAAGCAACATGTTGGAATTAATAAAATATGGGAAATTCCTTCGCTAATAGCGAAATATTTAGGAAAGGATTCATACCAAAAATTTATTGGACATTGTTTTAGGAGGAGCTCTGCCACTCTTTTGGCGGACGAAGGAGGGGATATGATCTCGATAAAACGTCACGGAGGGTGGAAATCCACCAGAGTTGCTGAAGGCTATTTAGAAGATAGTATAAATAAAAAAATTGCAATTTCAAATAAAATTTCAGATTGTGTACCGTAAACATCCAAACAAGAAGTAAATATGTCAGAAAACTAGTCCTACAATTTCACGGTACATGTAAATGCAAGAGATATAGTAGATGATTCAGTATCAGCTTCCTCTACAGTTTTACCTGCAGTTAATGTGGCTAATAACTGTACAAATTGCTTTATTAATGTTCATTTTAACGGTAAATTTTAAATGAAAATGTATACTTAATTTGAATTAAATAGTTGTGTTTCTGTCTATTCTTTGTATATTTTGTAAGTCCGTAGCTCAGAACCAAACTTCCATAAAGTATTCTAAAACCGTGCAAAAAGACTTTTTTTCACGGTAACAAGATAGTTGTCTTGGCAACGATCTTTTTTTAATGGCGATTAAAAAATGACGAAGTTCACGTACTACTAGCGATGCAAAGAAGTTGTCTTTTTTATGCAGTTGTGGAAAAACCACTTTTTGATATGAGGGGTCCTCAAAACGTGTATTTCCGTTGAAATCTCGAAATCAATTTTCTGCAGCATTACATAACTTTCTCTATACTACATATATCACTCCCGTATATACGAATGTATACGAGAAAGTAAAAGTCTCTATCTTCATAATTATTGTTGTAGAAAGACGCGGAAAAAACTTTGAATTTTGGAATTGTCGAAAATTCAGAGTTTTCAACGAAAATGAGACCTACACTATTCACATAAACGTTCTTAACACTACACAACGGCAAAATGTAATAAAAACCATGGATACATTTTTTGAAAATTTGGAGAATGTCCCAGGGGCTTCATGTAAAGTACCCCCGAAATTAAAATATGGGTTTCAGATTCAAGAGACTACTACAAATTCGGTCGACTGGGGAATATCAATTTTGGAGAAAATCAACTGAACGTTTAGCCGCTGGCATTGTTCACAGACTGACAAATCTTCACAGTCATTCGATTTATCAGTATCAAAGACCCACAAAGCATGGATTCTAGCCACACCACGTGTTAGAGAATTTCCCCCTAAATTTAACAACTGGATTTATCCACTTTTTCATTACTACGGCCCTACAACAAGAGTTTTTCTGCCGAAAATATTTTCGCGCAGCATTATACAACTTTCTCTCTACCGCGGTAGCGCTAGCGAGAAAGTAAAAATCCGGTAATCTCGAAATAGAATTTAAATATGTGAGAAAAGTAATATAATCCTAAATGCTATTACCAAACATTTTAAACTTATTGTATTGCAAAATCGATTATTTAATCTTCAAAATTTCTAATAGAAAATAATTGGATGTTTCAAGCAAATATGAAAATTTATTCATTCTCAAACTCTAGAAGTATTACTAAAAATATAGATCTTACAGTATTCTTACCCCTACTTTTCAAGTATGTCATGTAATTTATCGTTATCCGTAATTTGTGAGAACTGATTACTAAGCCTAGTATTGACTGCAGAATATTCATTTTGAAAAAATATTCGTACTTGGGTGTTGAAAACTTTTATTTACTTTTTCCGATACCGATCTTAGGAATACGGTACTTCAAACTCTGCGCTGGCATCAGCTCCAAAATCGACTTTTCGACTGAAAAAATATTTTTTAGCATTTCAGGTCTATTAGTAATATTAACTTGTGTAACTGGACTATTAGGAAATGATGCTTTCTAAAAAAACAAAACCAGAAAACAATCCGTGCTTTTTTAAAGTTCGTCTTTGTACAAAATTCTACTAGTACTCGGTGGGGAAGGAAAAGTGCCTATCAAAGTAGGTTAAGAAAGAAACTGAAAATAACTATTTTGTAATGTGCGAAACACAACCTGGAAAATGTATATTCTCAGACCAGGGAAACCGAGAAAAAGCCTTGAATTCCAAAAATGTCAGATCGTTGTTCACCCTGTTTTGCAACGCGTATATGCTTGGATAAAAGTTTCCCATTGAGGTGAAAATATACCTTCATAGGTAAAAATGTATAAAACGCGTAAATGACTATCTGTTTGGGGGAAAGTGCACCCGTAAAGGAATGACTAGGTCCCTTCGCAGGTGTACTCGTGCTTGAAGAAGTGTGCGTGGGCCCATGTACACCCGCGTTAAATGTGTTCTGGGGCAGGTGTACCCGCAGGAGGGAGTGAGCTGGACGGCGCGGCAGGTGCTGCAGCGGGGCCTGCAGTTGGCTGCCGGGATGCAGATGCTGGGCGTGCAGCCCGAGGACCGCGTCTCCTTGGTGTGCGGCCGCCACCCGGAGTACGGGCCGCTCTACTTCGCCACGCTGGTGGTGGGCGCCGCCTGGGCGCCGCTCAACCCCACCTTCGACGAAAGTAATCACTGCGATGGAAAACATTAAAAAGACTGATATAAATGATAGAACTCCTGCACAAACAGACTAGTAATAATCCGATTGTCTGAGAAAGGCCGTTTTCGGCACAGAGGTGCTGGCGGGACAGAAGGATAGTAGTAAAATTGTAAGGAGTAGTTCGTGTGCTTGGCAGGCGACCTGCGCTTGCTGCTGGGCATCCTAACGCCGCGCGTGGTGCTGGCGGTGCGGGAGGTGGCCGAGCGCCTCCGGCCGCTGCTGGCCGAGCTGCAGAGCCCCAGCACGTTGGCCGTGCTGTGCGAGGGCGAGGCGTGGGCGGCACTGGCCACCGCCGCCGCCTCCACCGCCTGGCCGCCGCTGCCGCCGCCGCCCGCAGACCCGTGCGCTGCCGTGGCGGTGGTTTCTTGCTCCTCCGGGACCACGGGGCCACCGAAGGCGTGCGCCTCCTCGCACTACGCCATCATCGCCGCGGTCACCGTCTTCACGTGAGTCGGCCTGGCACACGCACTTGGCCTCGGTTCTTCAGAGGGACTTGGTTTCTACGGACGTTTTGCTTCCTGATCGGGATTAATTCGGGAACATGGGACGTGAAAGTTCTTTGGAAATTTGGGGCAGCACGTGTTCATGTCTCATCATTTCTATCGGCGCGCGTGACGTGAGCGCTAATTACACAGGTCTACAAAACTAAACTTTTGTCTTTTACAAGAACAAAAATAAAATGTTTTAGTATATTTATTCAATGTATTTGTTCATCAATCATTAATGACCATATTTGGGTTCCTAAAAATCTCTTCTTTCAATTTAGCATCACTTACTTTAGAAAATTTCTATTTGAAGTACAAGAATCCATCAGAAATATATTCATAGCTTTTACGAAATTTTTGAGTCTTCCTAATTTAATATGAAATGGAGGTAAATATATTTTTCAAGATTCACTAAATGGACATGTGGCACTTTTTTCTGCTCTGGAATACGAGATTCCTTTAATATTTTTCAAACAGAAATAACAATCTCCTAGATGATCCTTCAGTTCCCTCCAAATCGTAAGAATTACAAATGGCGTATGATGTGTACTAATTTAATATCAAGACAACTGTTTTAACACACATAATATTTAGGGCCCAAATCTTTTCAAAATCACTAACTTGTCAGCCAAAATAAGGTTGATAATACTTTCTCCCAAGCGGCGTTAAATTTTGCCTCAGAGTCTTTCAAGTCAGCTCAAAAGTACAGGAGAAATTCTGTGAGAATGTTAAAATCAGATTTTAAAAAGTAGCTGTCACAAAGAAACTGCCTGATGGACAAATTCTGAATACATATTTGAATTCAGTATGAAAAATCGCGCAAGATTCACTAATCAGATTTGATCAGATCTGACGAAAATCTTGTCGACCGGTGCTATATGAACTCATTGCCCCCTCGTAAAACGCTTACCGTCCGCAGACCATGTGCAAAGGCGTAGTTGCAGTACTTGAAGTCCTTGGACGTTGAGTGACTAGTACTTCTTGATCAGAAGAGAGCTACACTTATGTTTGTTAAGATGCTTTGCGAAGAAGGAACCGTAATTTATGATTGCCTTTTCTCGAGATACTGCAATACTTTTCGTATCCGAGGTCATTTAGTTAATGAGGAATTGCCCTCTTTTTAACTATGGATTTTTGTCAATATTGTTTTCACACCCATACAGCGGTAGACCGTGTTAATTCAACCATGAAATTTCTGACATGAACATGAAAGTTACTTTTACAAGCCTCCTCCTAAGGTCTTCTGTACGTGGGCGTTGGCAGCTGCAAAGCAGTCGACATAAAATAGGCTCTGCTCAGTGGTGCTTTCGAGCGACATGGAGTAAACTGTGTTCTGCCGGCAGTCACGTGAAATAGCGACTGAGCTGATAGTGGCAGGAGTTTGCTACCGAGCGCCACGCCCCACGTGAAAATACCTCCATTGAAGCCAACGCTTTGCCAGCAGACGCACCACCGAGAGCGCTTCTACGAGGCTTCATGTGAAGGGGCCCTATGTCTTTTCAGTTCGAAGGCTGACGGTTGCGTCTGTTGCAGACGGGACGACGCCGTTGAGGGCATCAGGGACTCCTTGGTGCTGACGTCTCCCGGCTTCTGGATGTCCGGCTACTGGTTCACGCTTCTCACTATGGTGGACCGCACCAAGCTAGTGTACGTGCACGGCTGCGACGAGCAGCAGTTCCTCGCCGCCATCGAGAAACATAGGGTGCGCTCCGTATCAGACCACTGACTAAAAAACCTTACATTTATCACTATTAGGCAATATGCCCGCTCTACCCTTTTGAGAAAAACCTTCGGTTTTAAGGATGAAAATATTCTATTGGTATTATGATTTGAAGGAACCATATTTATTTTCATTAAAAATTCCTTCTCAATTACATTCTTAAAACCACTAATTTTCCTTATAGGTCTAAAAAATACTTGTTCCTTATAATGTGGGGAAAACTCAAAAGCTTTGCTATTTTTTATAGCCTAACTAACTGTTGTGCCTGTCGCTATTTGTCGCATACATTATTTCAGATACGTCATCATTACTTGACTAAACGTTTAAAATTTCTGAACTCTTAACTATGCAACTGAGTGACAGAGTTGTATGCCCTTTTGTAGTCGATGCAGGAGACGCGCAAGTTAGTTATTCGTCTTCTTAGGTTTGAATCATTTTGTCAATGACCAATACATTTTTAATCCTCTACGTCACCTGCGGATCTCTTTTCATTTTTCTGGCAGCTTACTGTCAACTTCATGTGTTTTTGCATCATTTGCTACTATGGATATGAAGAGTGGCTGTCGTTAGTAGACATGTTATGGGAAGATTCAGGCCATTTTTCCCTCTCTTTGATGATAAGAGTAATGTGTTCAAAATTAATGTGCCGTTCTGATGTGTCTGCATGTAGATCATTGATCTGCAGAGCAAGCCAGAAGTGGTGAGTATGAAGATGTTTGAGACATTTACCTTGCAAACCAGTTTGGTCACAATGCATACCAATTCTTCACGATATTGACTCGCTTTCCACATTCAGTTGGTTAAATGTGTTATAGAAAAAGTTGGATTCAATTATCAAATCCACGATCGAGATTTCTGTTTATAATTGTGGCCCCTGAACCAATAAATTTATTTGTTTGATGAATGGATGGATGGATGTTATGTGTAACCGAACAAACGTTTTTGCTTTAACTTAATATATACGTCAGGAGTAAGATATGTTAGTCGCATTTAAAATGTAATTAATATTGGTGTAAATCGTGAGGGCCTACACGAAATTTTGTACCAAAATCGTGCAAATATTTTAAAACTTCGTGGTTTAGCTTTAAGTGCGGGTGATGCGACGAGAAGATAAGGCGTTCCCTCTTGCGAACACGCTACATCCATCTCACCCATCTGCTGGTCCATTGCAAATAAATGGCAAAATTTGTGGAGCTACAAGTATTTCGTCTTAAAGTGTCAAAATTGTGAGATTTTCAGTTCTATCCATCCAATGGTACGGACGAGTATTTTTCGGTATGCTACAAGTTTACATTCTCCCATTGTTAATTCGAAAAGTTAATTCTTAACCAATCAAATCATTGTCTCCTTGTCCGCTTTAGTCCATGGCACCTTGTTATGTTTCACTGCTTTGCTTCGCACATTCCACCAGCACTTTATAGTTTCTCGTTTATCTGGAAGTACTACTTTATCGCGGTCGTCTTTTAATGTTTTGGAAGTTGGACCTGGTGGTTTTGGAAGTGACATGTCTTGCGATACTGTTGGGTTTAGAGAGTAAAGCGTTTAGGGTTCGTCGAAGTTAATTGTTTCAATTCAGGGAACACTTCATTTTTGGTCTAATTTTGAAAAACCCGCTATGCTATTTAGAATATCGTACTACAGAGCTTGGGAATGTCTTTGCATTCTTCTTAATATTATCCTTGTTGTTGAAGACGCCGGTGATCTTCACGTCCAACAACTTCCTGCTGTCGGTGGCGAAGGTGCACGAGGCCTCCAAGCCTCGCAGGGACCTAAGCAGCATTCGCTCCATTCTCACCGGAGGAGCCGCCATGAGTCGCCAGGCCGAGGAGTTCGTGCGCAAAGTCATCGGGTGAGCACCACAACTACTCTTCCCAAAGCTCGTTCACACAAACGACGGACCTTGGAGTTTCGTATTTTCGTTGTATGTACGATTGCACTCACCAAATTTGTCGTTCCACTGAAAAATTTGGATGGGAGGTTTGGTGTTCGCATTAGTCAATAATTACATGTCGTGAATTTTCTCTCTCCACCGGTTTATTGCTGACTTATCCGACTGCTGGCAAAGAATTCAACCCACCCGCGTTTGAACCTGAACGAGCTGGGAATTGGAAAGAATGTGTAGCTCTCTCACACAGGATGAAAAGAACCCGATCCTCACCACGTTCCGCGAGACTGAGGTCCGAGGATCATCGAAATGTGCGCGGTGTGTGCAGGGTGGAGGTGTTTAACTTGTACGGCATGACGGAGCTGAACGGCGGCATCGGCATGTCGAAGCGTCCGGGCTCCAAGCTGGGCTCGGTGGGCACGATGACCGCCCTGCTGCGCTGCCGCGTGGTGAACGCGTCCACGGGCCGCGCGTGCGGGCCCAACGAGGAGGGCGAGCTGCGGTTCAAGGGCCCCATCATCTCGCAGGGCTACTTCAAGGACCCCAAGGCCACAGCGGAGCTCTTCGACGCCCAGGGCTGGCTGTGCTCAGGGGACCTGGGGCTCTACGATCAAGACGGCTTCTTCTTCGTCACCGGACGCATCAAAGACACAATCAAATACCGAGGCGTGCACGTGAGTATACGCTATCTTATTTATATGCTTTTAAAACAGAAGTGGCTATCTTTCTGGCAAACGTACAAAACAAACTTAACACTGTAGAAACGTGTCCTAGGTGTCACCGGTGGACGTGGAGGGCGTACTGGAGAGCCACTCGCCCGTGCAAGAGAGCGCCGTGGTGTTGAATGCCTATGTCCTAGGTGTCGCCGGTGGACGTGGACGGCGTACTGGAGAGCCACTCGGCCGTGCAAGAGAGCGCCGTGGTGTTGAATGCCTGTGTGTCCTAAGTGTCGCCGGTGGACGTGGAGGGCGTACTGGAGAGCCACTCGCCCGTGCAAGAGAGCGCCGTGGTGTTGAATGCCCGTGTGTCCTAGGTGTCGCCGGTGGACGTGGAGGGCGTACTGGAGAGCCACTCGGCCGTGCAAGAGAGCGCCGTGGTGTTGAATGCCTGTGTGTCCTAGGTGTCGCCGGTGGACGTGGAGGGCGTACTGGAGAGCCACCCGGCCGTGCAAGAGAGCTCCGTGGTGTTGAATGCCTGTGTGTCCTAGGTGTCGCCGGTGGACGTGGAGGGCGTATTAGAGAGCCACTCGCCCGTGCAAGAGATCGCCGTGGTGTTGAATGCCTGTGTGTCCTAGGTGTCGCCGGTGGACGTGGAGGGCGTACTGGAGAGCCACTCGGCCGTGCAAGAGAGCGCCGTGGTGTTGAATGCCTATGTCCTAGGTGTCGACGGTGGACGTGGAGGGCGTACTGGAGAGCCACTCGGCCGTGCAAGCGAGCGCCGTGGTGTTGAATGCCTGTGTCCTAGGTGTCGCCGGTGGACGTGGAGGGCGTACTGGAGAGCCACTCGGCCGTGCAAGAGAGCGCCGTGGTGTTGAATGCCCGTGTGTCCTAGGTTTCGCCGGTGGACGTAGAGGGCGTGCTGGAGAGCCACCCGGCCGTGCAAGAGAGCGCCGTGGTGGGCGTGCCCGACCCTATTGAACAGGAGCTGCCGAGGGCGTACGTCGTCCTGCGGCGAGGAGCCAAGGCCACCGAAGAAGAGCTCTGCCAGTTCGTAAAAGGTACTTCGCACCTCCACAACCAACTTTTTCTCGCTTCTATGGCTTCACAAAATCATTAAGTTGAAGCGAAATAGCAACTGCTAATTCAAAAATATAGTTTTCTAGTTTTCGAGTCCTTGTTATTACGTTCTGTGGACATACGTATAAATGGAGTAATATACATACTGTAGAGAAAGTGATGTAATGCTGCGAAATATCGATTTCGAGATGCGAAATTTTGAGCTAATTTTCACAAAAAATGTTGAGTTTTCGAGAAACTTTATATGCTATTATTTAAAGCAGATGTACTCCTACATATGTTGTCTCGTAATTACCACTAATACAAATAATGACGCGAGAGAAAAGTCAAAAAAATACATTTTTGTGGTTTTCGAAGAAACAAAAGAATAGAGCAATATTGCGTTTATGTCATCTTATAGGACACATTTAGGATTATTTGTACCAAAAGTTTAAAGAAAAAAATTGGAGCGGTTTTTGAGAAAATCTTCTTTTGGTTAATTTTAAAAACTGTCCAATTATACATATCTTAATTGACAAATTTCTTTGGAAGGAAAAATCTCTATCTTCTATTTTGTAGTTGTAGGAAGATGCCGAAAAAATGCAAACTTCGGCAATTTGCAAAAATTCGAAGTTGCCAATGGAAAACAGATCTATGCCAACTTTGTAAGTGTATGTTACTGTATTCTTTCAAAAAAGTAAAAAAAAACATATGGAGCCGTTTTTGATCAAATTTTGAAAATGTTCATGGGGTTATAAAGAAGTTAAAATTTTAAAGAAAGTTTCTCAAACTCGCAGCGCCTCGAGTGAAGCAAAATGGTCCGGAGAATTTTTGAAGAAATCCTACGTATGGTTTTGGCGCTACTGCTGTTCACAAACGGACCGACAAACAGACGGACGAACAGACAGAAAGACGAACAGTTGAACGGATGTACAAACACACACGGACGGAAAACAGAGACGGACGTATGGGCGTTTAAAAATAGTTTTTGGTTTCTGGGGATCCTAAAACGTATATTTCAGTTCAAATCTCAAAATCGATTTTCCGCAGTATTACATACCCTTTTTCTATACCATTTATATTACTCCGTATATACTGAGATATACAAAATTTTCTCTCTACTTTAATATCTTGCAAAGATCTTAGCGTCCGGCTTGCTGGGTCAATGGGTCACGATATATTATAATCCTTATTACCTTTATAATGGATTATAGGATCCGTAGACTATACAGCGCTGCTGGGAATCTGAAATAGAATGATTCTAATTCCTAGTTCATTACTGTTTGGATTGACTAAATGAAAGATCACTTTCTTTTCTAAAGAACAAAATTTAACAAAGTTTATTGTTACCTTTTAGCAAACAATATAGTGTATTTAATAAATGATTTTGATGTTAGGCCTTTGATCAAGATAGCTTTGAATTTAGAGTTTTATACCGCGGTTAACTTATCTATTCTTCGTTGATGTCCCTCGTAGACTTCTCAGTCGAAATATCTTGCGAGCTTGCCGTAGTCCAAAGTTCCAAGAAATCCTCTTCTGCTCCTATCCAAGATGGTGTCAAACTATCAAAATTATCAGTCCCGATTACGTCCTATGACATAGTCCCGAAATCTATAACTCGATTACCACTCCCGACAAAGTCTCAATTTATGCATCAATATTACTTCCACATGCAATATCTGCAATATCATTTACTGTCCTTAAACTTTCACGATCTGAAAACCCGACTCTGACTATCTGCACTACACTCGCTCCCTCTCACGAACCTACGAACAGTTCAGACACGCGATGCCGGTCAGAATGAAATCTTCCTGCATGATTCACCCCTCGAAGCTTCGTATTAAACTACCTTCTTTTTTTTTCATAACATTTGACCGTCCTTCTCTCACCCAGCCAATCCATGTGTTCGTTATATTTTGATGTAGCTGACCTTTCGATCGTCTAATCTTCTTAATGCATATTCCACCATATAGTCTACAAATAAATGTTTGTTTATTTTCATGTGACATATCGGTATGTCACAATACGTACGTATACAAGGATGTAAAAACGTTTGATTCACGTCACTCTACTGTCGATTGAGAAAGACGTTGTAAAATATATTAATGTAGTCTATAATATTGAAATATTGGCCTCAGAAGATGCCAAAAAATTAAACTTTTAAAAGATAACATAATGCCTTAACTTGTATTGTTTCCTTTCTCACAAAATGGTACGTAAAAACTAATTTTATTCTTAAATGTACACATAACGTAAATATAAATTAGAGTTTCAAAGTTATTGTGTTGTTACTCTTTCTAGAAAGTAAATTCTTGGGGGCGAAAAATTAAAATCTTATGATGGGCGCTCATGACCATAACGACTCTGGATTTTTTTTTCTTCCCTTTCTACCTGAGCACACACGATCGTGAGAGTTCATTTAAAAAATTTTCTGACATTAATTCAACTCATTCCAGTCGATGCATTTCTTTTGTTTTTGTTTCGCTGAGTGACCAACAGGTGACAGCAGAATTATCAAAACATCATCACTTCGAAGAGCACAATGCAGCCCAAATATACTTTATAGTTTAGCTTTGTTGTTTAATTTTAATTTATGAATGTGTGCATGAAATATATGTTTAATTTTTACTGAATGAGTATAAATAAAAACAATGGTGCAATTAATGCCTGGAAATTAATAATAATAATAATAATAATAATAATAATAATAATAATAATAATATTAATAATGTGTTAAATTACTTCTCGCACAATTTTGCGGTTCAGCTGTTACGTGTGACTGAACGCTCGAACCTCACAAACATTTCGCATCCATTTAGAAGCTCTCTTTTGATAGAATTTTCCAGTAATATTTAATATTACAACTTCTTATGTGTTATTGTATCACTTTATACAGGTTTAACAGAAGAGTAGTCATTGGAATTATTAAAAAATTCCGACATAAGTGATTTGTCATCTGATGATGATGTGTTTGTTCCGGCTGTTACTAATGCAGATTCCAACGGAAAAAGTTCAAGTAAAGAAGAAAATGAACAAGGAAAATTAACAAAGCAATTCCCAACAATGTGTCAGACGTCCCATCCTTAGGGCTCAGCTTTTTCTGAGAAGTATTATCCTCCTGCTAAGTGTTACAATATTGTTCAGGTGTGTAAAGCTTGTTTGATTTCATAGATAAAAACATGCATTTGTTAATTAAATATTAGTACAAATAATGTGACACCTAAATTTTCAGAACCCTTTTCCTCTTCAAACATAAGCGGAATATCTTCCAAGCTTATTATAATGATATATTTTATGAAAATGCGGTCAAATTTACCAGTAGTACAGTGTACCAAAGTCAGGAAAATCACTGAACACTACAGCAGAGGAAATAAAGAAATCTATGGTAGTAAATTTGATTATGGGTGTCATTCCATATCCTCAACAGACTATGTACTGGTCTCCAGTTAGTGAATGTATGTCTAGGGTACATTTTTGTCTTCGAAACAATTTGCATTTGGCACACTGTATCACAACCTGATAATTCTACAAATAATAAACTTTGGAAGATCCAGCCCATAATTGATGCTGTTAGGCAAGTATGTTTCAATTTACCTCGAGACCATGGATGTTACTCAATAGATGAGCATATGATACCCTTTACAGGGTGATGCGAACTCAAACAGTATGTTAAAAACACACCAAGACCAGTGGGACTAAAAAAATTTATTTTGGCTTCATCCACTGGTATTGTATTATACTTGACATTTTTCAAGGGCCAAATACACCCTTAAAAAACAAATAACGGAGATTGGGACCCTCTACCATTATGCGTCTTGTGGAATCCCTTCCTCAAGGAAGTTTTGTGTATTTTGACAGATATTTGAACTCTCTCCCTTTGCTAGAACAACTTAATAAACTTGGCATTGAGGGGACAGGCACAGTAATGATGAACAGAGTTAGGAATGTCAATTTTACAAGGGAGAATGAACAGAGCGGAGAGTGAAACATATGTGCGATCATATAATGCAATTGTTGTGACTGAATGGAAAGACAATCAGAAGGTCATTATTGCATCCACATGTTCAGGTAAGGAACCAGTTGCAAATCTGCGTAAATAGAGCACAAAGATGGGGAATACATTGAAGTGGAATGTTCTTTTGTATTTAAGAGATACAACCAGCATATGGGAGGGATTGACATCCATGACTAGCAAATGGAAGCATACAGTACATGGTTTAAACAAAGAACTGGACATTCAAATGTATACTTCATTTTCTTGATTTAAGTGTTGTGAACAGTTGGTTCACGTACAGAGAAGAGTGCAGAGACAATGGTCTTCGAAAAAAGAAAATTCTTCACTTTCATTTTAGAATGTCAATAGTAGAGGCTCCCGTGTCCATAGCAGACAGAAAAAGAAGAGCAGAGAGTGAGAATGAAGAATGTGCAAACTAAACAGCTGCAAAGATCTGTAAAATATATGCACTATTTCCAAAGCCTTTACAAGATAAGAGATTTGATGAATACGACCAAAGGTCGGTAGTTCATGAAATTACTTCACCACGGGACATATTCTTTGGAGACATGTAGTAGCAGAACAAAACATTTTATGATGTAACAATATTTATGTCTTTCTAAAAGTTAAGATTGCTTCAAGTTGTTCCATTTGAAAAGAAATTAATACTTTTAATTCTTGTATTTATTTTTTATGATTGTTATATAATTTTCAATATTTGCACCTATACACAATAAATAAACTTGTTTAATAATGTTTTCATTCATGTGCATTCATATGTTGTTAATAAAATAGTGTTTTGTACATTTAAGCAGAGTGGTGCTACATTTATGCAGAGCGGACATAATAGGCAATTTCAATTTTTGACATGAAGTAAAGCCTGACCAGCACGATTGTGCTAGGGCATTTTCAAAAAAATAAAGTTAGAAAAATAATTTTTTTTCAGTATTTTTCTAAGAAACTATGATCAAAAGTATGGCACAATGGAAAGTTATCTTACTACAAAAAAAAAAGTTTTCAGGGCGGAAAGGAATATATTTTCTAAAAATAGTATTCAATTCACTTACATTTCAGTTCATTGAATATCTCACCGCTGTCAAAACTTATTTTTTCTGTTACGTTTTCCGAAGTTAGAGGCAAATCAAAAATGAACTCTCGACTTTCAAACGGAAGAAAACTTTTCACAAATCATTCGCATGAACTGATGACTTTCCTCGAACCAACGATAGCATGTATATAATCTTCACAATCCTTCTTTAAACAATCATTGAATAAACACTCCAGTAACGAATTTACAAGTCAACAAAACCTAATAGTAATTAAAATATCCAAAAAACACTAAAATACTTCCTTTACTTTTCTAAAGTTGCACGTACATAAAAATTGTACTTTCTTCGCAATCCCGATATCATGTATTCTGTTACGTTTTCCGAATATATTTATCTTTCTCCGATATATTTATCTTTCATCCAACAATCAATTAAAAGATATAATAGTCTAGAAGTTTCTTAAACAACTAAACCCAATGAAAAATTTTGGTCAGAAGGTCGCATTACGCACCCATTACAATGCGAAACGCACTAACAGTTCTTCGTTTTCTTTCTTTCCGTAACACAAAGGATTTGCATACGACCTCGGAGAGACTGTGTCATGTTTTTTATTGCAGTTGCCAGAATAAAAGACTTCCTCCTACGCAATACCTTAGACCTTAGCGTCATTGCTTTGTAGCGTTGCAAGGCCAAGGCAGTGTGGGAGGGAAGTGAACTGAACGTCGATGTCCGCAGAGCGCGTGGCAGAGCACAAGTGGCTGCGAGGGGGCGTGGTCTTCCTGGAGGAGCTGCCCAAGACCCCCTCTGGCAAGATCAACCGTGCCGCCATCCGCAGGAAGTTCGGCCTGCAGTAGCGGTCGGCTTCAACCCTCGTGAATGGTTCTTTCCTTCTTGCTCTTAAGGTCTCTTAAGGGTCATTTCTCTTTCTCTCTGTTCAATACTACTTCTTCCTCTCGCTTTCTTCTCCTTCTTTGTACCCGTTTCATCTTCACCATATTATTTGACGATTTTTTTCTTTATTAATGCTCATTCTTTCTAGTTAGTTGAAACTCTTTAAGACCAGATATTGCCACCTTGACGCCCTAAAGACACTTGAAATTCATTTGTCCATTATCGCATGTTTTTAAGTGCTCAAAGAATATCGATCTCATTTTCATTAGTTTTCAGTATATTTTCGTTCCGATGGATTTCCTCATTACTTTTTGATTTCCGTAGTCTTAGTGCTTAGTTATATTTTATGGACCGGTATTTTATAATTTTTATTCTCATTAATAGGTTAAGTTTATCAGTTTCGCCAATTCTTGACGAATAAGTATTTTGATGTGTTTGTTTTGAATCTGCAATTTGTGTTGTAAATAATTGCACAATCACCTTCAATTCCTGTGTCTCTCTTTCTCTCAGGCTGTGGGCGGTGGGCGGGCGACGGCGTAGTCAGTGGAGAGCACCGTCCACGTGTGCCTCATTGAATAGCACAACTCCCGAGTCACGTGATCTCCTTTTTTGGAGTTACTTCTTGCCAACCTGACCATCTCCGTTTCTCGAATGTCTTTGTTGGAAGAAATTCGTTTGGTGGAGTATGACAAGAAAATGAAATATAGAAATAAAGAATTACAATGTCTGTCGAGGACTCAAGTGAGACATTGCTATGACCATACTCTGAACGATGAAAATATATAAAAATGTGTCTATTCAGAGTAATAAATACATTTTAATATGACATTGTAAAATATATTTCTCTTCTGACCAAGATATATCCAAATATAAAATTAACGTTTAAAATTTAAATTTAAGAACAATTTTAAATAATTTAATGTTGGGAATTTGTTAATCAAATGTCATGTCATTATTGTGAATTGATTGATGTTAATCATTAAAATAATTTAATTTTATTTGTTGTAAAATCATTCAATACGCTGGTGGTTTTGCAGTTGTAACTTGGTGGTAAAGTACAATACGCGGATTGTTCTAAACAGCTATTTCAAACCACTTATTTTAATATTTTTATTTTCCTGAAGTCCCTTTTCCTGATGTCCGAAAGGCATCAAAAGTGAAGCTAAAATCAGTAAATGCATCACGTTCACTTTCATTTAGAAGACAAAAGATCTTTAAACTTCTATCCTATAAAAATTTGAAAATTTTCCTTTACTTCCGAGGTACATTAGATGTTGGCACCATCGAACCAAACCATGACAAATAATTTGCAATAAATGAATAATGTAAAAAATAAACTTATAGTTTACATGGACACTATTCTTATTTCAATATAAGTACACAAGAAACATTATTCATTACACGTACTTTTCTGCCTCAATAAGGGTTAGGAATATCATAGAGCAACTTCATATTCCTTCCATATTAACGTATTTCATTCACCACGTGTAAACCTCTTTACAAGTCATAGAAAAGTTGGTGGTAAAACTTTTTTTAAAGCTAATATCGTCGACACAACTTTGACAACTAAAACTGCGTTTAATACTGTCGGAACTTCTCCCAACAATGAAATGTTATTCAGAGAATTTGAAACTGTCCAGTTGCAGCGCGGCGTGGCCTGTGTTTTGCAATCTGATATCTCTTAAATGGCTTTGACAAATGAAGCGCACAAAATTCAAATTGGCAAATTTCGAAGATTTACGGGGACAAAAATCTCCGCATCTTGCCCAAGTTAATTTTATGACATTTAGGTACACATATCTATACAAAACTATTGTGCTTACAGTATTATTTTTTTAATATTGTGATGAACCAACCCGAGACCGGGTGTTCACACAACGCAAAATCCTTTCGGGGAACTACCCACGGCGACATAGATGAAAACGTGAAGGGACTTACGCAAACCTTGACGGTGATAAAGCATTTTGAGGTTCCCCTCAGCTGCCAAGAATAGAAATCCGAGATTCACCTATCACTTGACCAAACGGACGAATCTCGACGACTTCTCTAGACACAGACTAATCAGACTGAACACGTGACGAGGGGGCCAGACGAGTGCAGGCGAAGCCCAGAGAAACGGACAGGACAGAAGCGTATGGGGAGCTATCGGAGACGGACGTGTCCGGTGTGTCGGGCGGGCAGGGAGAGAGACTCAGGAAATGTGAGAGAGGACAGACATGAGTGTAGGAGACTGATCAAGTGAGAGTAGAGACAGACGCCTGTGACGGAAAAAATCAGTGACGTGGGTGAGGGATCGGACGTGTGTGACTCCAAACACGCCGGAAATTGAACTATGGCCATGGAACGGAACCCAATAATTGCGGTAGTTCGTAGCGCCGCGTTACTGCGAACGAATTCTGTCGGCGAGGGCCCGCGGAAAGTAGAGGCGAGGAAGCGCGCGGCCCTCCGTCTATGCGCCTGCGGCTGGCGACGACCAGCTGTGAAGGGGCGTCGACCTCATGCTGCGCCTTCCCACCGACGTGTCATTTGGCAACAGCAGCTCAACTACGGTGTAACTTTGCGACGTCCGCGCGCATAGTGGACCTCTTCCATGTGTCAATAAACGTGCTTGTACTGCATTGCAGAAAGTCATTTCAAATCCAGGTAAACGCCCTTTGTATTTCCCTTGTCAAGCAATCCTGCAAATAAACCCGCCCCGATTTGAGATCCTCTCAAATCCCAGTGTGGGATGCTAACGCTGACTGAAGCTCTCCGGTCAGAGTTCGACCGCGCGGGAGCCGCTCACAGGCAGGTCGCCAGAAGCGGCGGTCAACAAGCCAGTGGTTCCAATGACGCCAGACATGTGTGAGCGGTCTCAATATTTTACATTTATACTTTCATTAATGAAAATCAACTGAAACAGCTATACAATCATTCGTTTTTGAACAGGAATGTTTTTTAAATTATGAAAAAAATCACATTTTTTGTTATAATTATTTTTTACATTTAAATGGCTGACGTTTTTGGTACTTTTTGCTGATTATGACTTTACAAACATTGTAATAAGTACCATAAAAAGTGAAGCACGTACTACTATTTTTCTCGGAGATACATGTTCTGAAAGTTAAAAAACAATTTGAATAAATTGACTTGAAAGTTTTGGTGCTAAATTTTGCGTGTATTCAATTCCCTGAATACATTCCTGTTTCATATTCTGGGTCATGAGGAACCTCCTGATTTATTTGACATTTCCGGGTGTGTAGGCCGTGGTCTAACGGAGACTTGTCCATACGTTACGCCTGCAACTGTGGCAGGCATCTTCAGTAGCGTTGTTGGCGAGGGCGAAGTGTTTTGCCTGGCAGCACCATCTCAACGCGGTGCTGTCAGGCAGAACACTTCGCTCCCGCCAGCAACGCTACTGAAGATGCCTGCCACAGTTGCAGGCGAAACGTATGGACAAGTCTCCGTTAGACCACGGCCTACGAACCCGGAAACGTCAAATAATTTAAAAACCGGCCGTGAAAGCCTATATTGTATGTTAACCTCCTCATTGTTTCCTTTCCTTTTACATTCCTGATTTTTTGATTTAGGAGTTCAGTTATTTTTTCGCAGTTGCTTACACATTGTTTGCCATCGCGTTTGAGAAAAAAAATGGTATTTCTTCCAAGAGACATTCCTTATTATTTTATCACTACAAGAGGCGTTTAATTTACACAACAATACTTTACACATATTCTTATTCAATATAATTACTCTTATACCAGTACTTACAACAATAAAACTACAACAATACAATTACTTGTTGTTATTCACGTCAATTTGCGTTTTATTTAGAATAAACAAAGGAAACACTCTAGACGTAAACTAACAGTGCATCGAACTTGGCAAATATCTAAAAAATAATATTTACCCTATTCCTCCAAGGGTTACGTCTACTCTTTAAATGCCCCGAGTACAGCATAGTTCCATTAAATACATTTTTTGGAACTAAAACGTCGAAAAACATGCATAAACTATATATTAGCATGTTCATGAGAAGACCGAGAATAAAATGACGCAAATTATGAAAATTCAATTTTTTCCTGTTCTGCGCTTAAAAAACAATGAACAATTCACCTTTTTCTTAATGAACATGATGGTTTTAAAAATACTGATTTTATACAACACATTTCATTTTACAAACAAATCTCTATCAATAATGTACTCTTGTAATGTTAATTTTTTGCAATTTTCGAAAATTCAGAAAGATCAACGGAAACGAGATCTTCCGTATTCATTTAAACGTCCCTTGTTTTGTCCGTGTAAATATCTAAAGTAAAAAATTAGATATGTTTTGAGAAAATGTTTTTTTACAAATTACATTAATTTCAAGAAAAAATTACGCGATGGTTACTCGTTATTCAAACTACTTTGTACACGACCTTTTTTAAAGAGCTGATTTTTTAGGACATCTTTTTAAAGGCAAAACTTGTAATCTTTACCTTTGTAGTTTTGAAATGTTAACTTTTTTGCAATTTCCGTCAAATTTTTGTACCAACGTTTTGCAATTCCGTTCGAACAGTTACGTAATACTATTATAACGAAATTTCTCTCCACATCAACACATATGTTGATGTGAATTGAACTGAATGTTTAATGAATTCAGAACCAGATTATGCTAGATACTTTTTATCAAAATATTCCGATGATTCCAACATAAATGATTGTCAATCAACCTTCTCAAAACGTGAATAATTCACTTCCACCTTCAAGTTTTCTCTATAACCCAAATATCCGAAACCTTTCTTCTAACTCTGCACCACCAAACCAAATATCATCACCAACTGTATCAAATATCTCTAATCTACAAGTAAACTCAAATCGTTCAATAGGAACGCCGCTTACTCTCATCAAGCAGGATACCACCCTCAACTAGCAAAGAGACAACGCCAAGTCTTCAATATACCTAATTCTCTTCCAACGTACACTTACTATAATATACCAACACACAATAGATTTGAAAATCTTTCATCTGCTCCTCAAGACACAACATCATATTCCAACTGCAACTTCTATTCCACCGTCATTTATTCACAATTATGATAACCACGCCATCTTGATCTCTACAATATCAGAAAGTTTGCACCATTGTAACTTCAAGACAAAGGTTCAAGGTCACAACATTAAATTATTAGTTTATACAATAGAAGATTACTCTACACTTCGACATGAATTACCGGAGAAAAATATATCTTACCATACTTATAATGATCCTATGAAATCAACCATCTCTGCTGTAATAAGAAATGCATTAACATCCTACACTGACAAAGAAATAATTCAAGAACTACTTCGTCAAACATTTCCTGTAATAACAATGATTCGACTAACCAATTCGTCTAAAAAACCGTGGCCATTAATAGGAGACACTTAAAAAAAAGATAATTCTGTAAACAAAATATATGAACTATCCACATTATTTAATGCAATCGTCAACGTAGAAGAACGAAGACAACGAATCGGACCAGTTAGATGCAGAAACTGTCAACGATGTGGACATACCAAGAAAAACTGGTTTACCCCTTGCGTTGTGGACAGTGCTCAGAAGAACATCAAACCTCCTAGTGTACTTACTCTGAAGAAAATTGTGCAAACTGTGCAAACTTTCCAAAGGCAGCACATGCATCCTCTAGTAAAAAATGCCCTATATTCATTAACTTTCTAAATCAAAAATTACTAACTTCACATAATTCCACTCATCAAAATTCTTTCCACACATTTTAACTACCATCACCCTCCTATACAACCTACCTTTATATTCAGAAAAAGTTAAAAACACTCCGAACTATAACACTTCGTATACACACAATATTAATACTTTAACAACATCACTTATATCTCTAATACAATCACTAATAACATCCTTATTGACTAATCTATTACCCACATTAATACAAAACATTGTTCAATCACTCTCACATATTACTCCTTAATTATTCTTTATTATGGAACCCAATCCAAAACTTAAAATACTCTCTTGAAATGCAGATGGTATTAGAAACACAATTTCCTTCTTATCTTATCACTTAAAAATACTTAAAACAGACATTGTCTGCAGGAAACCCATCTATCTCCTTCTAGTAAATTTTATATACCTGGATATTTTATATATGGATCTGACTACACCACATCTGTATAACCACACATTCCTTCGGAAGAAAAGGTGATGTTGCAATCGCAATAAGTCCATTGAGCATTACCAAGTAAATAATCGTCAATCTAACGCATTTGAAAATGTGCGCATTGTTATCAAAACAAAAGAAATTCCAAATTTTCAATTTCTTCAGTAAACAGAACAAACTAAATATCTCTTAAGGGGCGTTTACACGGGGAGAGTTTTCTCTCCTAACTTTCCGGAATAAGTTAGGAGACACGTGTAAACTCTCAGGAGAGCGATCTTCTCTCCGGAGACATGACGTCACAGGAGATCTTCGAAGTTTCCAAGAGAGAACAGTGTAAAGGCTCTGGTATCGCTGAGAAATCTCCTGGGAGTTAAATAGTCTTCAAAGAGAGTTGGAAGAGTTTGTGCTCTCTTGGTATGTGTCCACGTACTCGATCAGCCTTTCTATGTCTGTGCGTCGTTCCAGTGTGGTCCTTGGATTTCTAATCTTTGGGGAAATTTTACACTGGGGTTTTATAAATAAAAATGACAAAGAATTGTATGTATCTCCTATGGCCAAAAACCATAGCAAGTATCTATCCCCAAGAAATATATATTCAATATATATTCATTCATATATATTCAATATATATTCATATATATTCATTCATCCCCAAGAATATAATAAAAATTCCGCATGACGGTATCTTGCTTTTTAATTGCTTGAGATATTTTTCCTAATAACAAATCAAATCCTTCTTTAGTTACACCTTCGAATTTTTTGTACACAAATCCTCTTCCTTTATATCCTTTTTAATAATAATAATAATAATAATAATAATAATAATAATAATAATAATAATAATAATAGTTATTATATTAATTATATTCATTCCTTTAATAAATAAGTCGAAGTTACGAATTAATTGTGGAATTTTGTTATATAAGGCGTTCTCTTTCAAACACATTTCTCTATATGGTGTAATGCCTCTACTACCAAATTTAACAAATTTCAAATAATCCAAAATAAATTCCTTACAAAAATTTACATGCTCCCTAGTTTATATCAAATAAAAAAATTTACAGAGAACTTAAAATTGATTCTTTCAAATCGTTTACACTTAACTTCACAAAAAGATTCTATAACAAATTATCAACTTAACCATTTTTCAAAACTTTACATTAGTTCAAAACTATTTTATAGAATACGATCACGTTTTCCAATAGATATTTTTAGTCCTCTATAAAATAAAACTTGTTTTATTTTATTAATCCCGGAAAATTACAATACAATTGAACAGGTAGCAAATAAATATATTTTTTAAAATTCTCTTCCTGCAATTCCTCCATCAAAGTTTTATAAATACTCAGCTCTTCTCTGTAAATAGAATCACCTACACTTGTCTCTTTCTTTTCCTCCATTTCTCCAAAATTATTAAAGCTGCACAGGCATCTGTAAGATCCCTGACATTCTAACCTCAAACTGCTCGCCGCTGCTCATCGGCTGCTTATTCAACATGGCGGCGCCACAGAACATCTAGAGACATTTGTATCAAGTGTAAACAGCAAGGAGATACTTTTCCGGAGAGATCTCAGGAAACTATCCCGGGAGTTAGGAGACTCGCGTTTCGGGAGACATTTCCATTCGTGTAATGTCATCTAAGAGAGTTTATCTCCTAACTTCAGGAAAGTTAGGAGACTTTGTCTCTACGTGTAAACGCCCCTTTACAAAACCAATGATATTTTTAATTTTTTCAATTGAAATGAATTCTCTTTCATCTCCGGAGACTTCAATACAAAGCACAATGCATGGGGAAGCAGATTAAACAATTCAAACGGACTATTATTACTTCAAGATTTACAAAGTTTAACTTAATTATTCACTCCTAAGTTTCATCAACACATTTTTCGTACTTATAAGATATACAACCTGATATAATAGACTTCGGAATTTCTAAAAACATATCATACTATGTTGCAACCGATGTTTTAAATGTAGTACTTGCTTCTGATCATCGCCCTCTATCTTTCACATTCTCTATTTCTTCAACACAATCTAAACCTGAATATCTACTTCACATACGAAAAATAAATTGGCCAATTTTTCGAAATGTAGTTAATAATCTTCTGCCCCCTATTCCTAAACTCCAAACATCAAGTGAAATAGATCAGTATCTCACTCATACGTCATACAATTTTGATTGCAGCCTCTCCTCCTAATATTGATACACGTCCACCAATCCAACTTGACATACATAGATTAATTCTACATAAACGGAAAGTTAGAAACTACTGGTTAAGACATAGATATACTTATCTTCAAACTTATTTAAACTTCTTACCAAAACAAGTTGGCCAACTTTCATATTTACATAAATATAATCACATTCGTCGTCAATCATATTACACTAACATACATGATTCGTGTCTATGGAACACAACCCGTAAAATATTAAAAAACCTACAACCATTGCTTATTTGATCAAAATAAATACAGGTACATATATCAACTCCAAAACAAATGTGCAACTTTCTCTAAATATCTATCACACACATTTATTCCTCATTCTTCTACTAATGCTCAACATGACACTTTCGTTTTATCACAAATAGAAAACACATTTTCATTCACTCTCCGTGATAAATCTTTCATTTCTCCTTTCTAGGTACTTTACTTTATAGATAAACTAAAACCAAAATTTTCTTTTGGACCTGACCTAATTTCTCCTTATATCATTAAATAATTCCCTTTTTCAAAAATTATTCACTACTCTGCTAGTTTTAATTCCTGTCTTAGACGTTCTTACTTCCCTAATGCATATAACATAGCACATGTAATTCCCATTGTCAAACCTAACAAATTACTGAAAATCCTTTAAATTATGGACCAATTAGCCTACTATCTTCAATTGGTAAAATATTTGAAAAATGCATTAATTACAGACTAAATAATTTCTTAAATTCAGTTAATGCTATATCACATTTACAATTTGGATTTTCTTCTCAACTAACTACGAAATTCTTCGTTTAACAGAATAAATTTTATTAGCATTTCATAACTATCAATATTTTTGTGCAGTGTAGATATTGGACAAGCTTTTGATACGGTATGGCACCCTGACCTATTATACGAGTATAAACTTTATCTTCTAAAAGTTTCCAACTATTTATACAATTTAATTAAAAGCTTTTTAGGAAACTTATTTCTTACAACTTATTTCTTTATGATTTTCCTATTACTGTGAATATTTCCATAGCTTTATTGGCTGACGACTCAGTTCTTGATAGCACTAATTCAAATTTACAAACCGCAATATCATTCTCACAAACTCTTCCCCTCCTCATTGAAAGTTGGGCTCGCAACTGGCATATAAAATTCAATGTTTCAAAATGAAACGCAAAAATTGTTTCTTTAAGACACTAACATCTTACCACCTTAGTTTTTCATGACAATATACCATGGCTTTCTTCTAATGAACCTGCAAAATATTTAGGCATTTTAATGGACAGAAGACTTTGCTGGAAAAACAATATTCTTCACAAAATATCTTTAGCTAATAAACGTTGGCACTTCTTCCTTTAGTAAAATATTCAAATTCCCTTAACTTCAAAACTAAAATTAGGATTTATCTAACGATGATCTGTCCCATTCTCACATATGCCTGTCCAATCTGGGATTCCGCTTCACAAACTTTGAAAATTTTGAAAATATCCCAGCGGCTTTGTGTCAAGCATCCCTTAAATTAAAATATGGGTTTCAAATTCAATGGACCGCGACATCAGGCAGATCGATTTAGGCTCGTGTGCACTGACGGACGGACAGGCAGGCATATGTTTTGCCGCAATTAAATTTTTCGATATCCAGGACCCAACAAAACATGGATTTCGACTACAGAACGTGTTAGAGGAAACATCTTGCTTCTAGGGACAAGATTCATTAATGTTTTCGTTATCGGAGTCCGCCTGAGTATTTCTGTCCAAAATTCACGTTTTGTTCGGCAGTATTACAATACTTTCTAAGCAGTAGCGGGAAAGTAAAGATTTTGAGCTACTCTAAATTTACTATTATTTTCACTCTAAATTTACTACTAATTTTGAGAAAACTTCAATGCGCAGGGGCTTATGTAAGGTACTCCCAGAATTTAAAAAACTTATTTCAAAATGGCAGAGTTAGGAGTCGAAACAGCTCGATCAGGGAATATCAGTTTTAGAATAAATCACATGAATACTTGAGGCGCTAGTGTTGTTCAAAGAGAGACGGACGGACGGATGGACGTTTAAAAAAAAAAACACTTTTTCGGTATCTGAGGACGCGCTTAGTACTTTGTGTAGGGGCGTAAATCCAGTTGTCTCTGCATCTTCGCTGACAGAGAGGGTGTAGATGTCGAGACCCTACAGTGGCGGATGTTCGCCTCTAGTTAAGTATCTAGATCGAACTTAGCTACTGTTTGGAGGAGAATTTTAGGTGTTAGCTGTTCTTACCATGTACTTTTGTCCAGATTTCCCCGATAAATACCAGCTAATTATAATTAGCAGAAAAATGCTGGAGCGGAACCTTAATAAACGTACCACGGACGCGCGCGATCATTCTTTCTTCATTCTTATCCCCTCTCTAACTTTGACACTGAAATGCACAAGTCTAGCACACGTGACAGGAGACTAGACTGGGACATGGATTGAGTCTTCGGCTTGAGCGTTGCCGCGCTAGGGATGATACTTGGAAGTGTAATACTTCAAGCCGGAGTGTAGGTGGATGCGGGATCTGCGATCTACGGTCTCCCAAAACGTATCATTAACTACCCTTACGGTACTAATGATAATTAACAAGTCCGAAAACAATTAACCATCTATCAGTGGCAATTTGCTGTTCTCAATCAAAGAATAGGAAAAAAATATTTTTCAAGAATCTTTGACTCAGTATCAGTTTTACGTTATCTACTCCCAAAATAAAAGTACATATTACTGTTTTATTTAGTGTCTTATGAGTTCTGCCAGTAAAATACTGTTTTTTTTAAATCTCGAAATTTAAGAGTCGCTATTGTTCCAGCGTTAAGAGTATTCTGCATTCTCTTTGGTGAGATACAAAGACTAACTATGTAGTGGTGCTCAAAGAGAGCACTAACCACCACTCGGAAACAATACTGGAGGTAAATATAAACTAGTGTAAGCGCATATAAAATATGTCAACCTACAACGGAGTAATTTTCATAGATTATTCCACTCGTGAAATTAAAACCAATAGTGTTTAATTGTACATACAAAGTGGTGGGCGGTATATCTTAAAAAGTTTATCGCTTTTTTCTATCCGATTTTTCTTACCGGTTCTCCCTACTGACCAATCATAAACTATGACTCAGCTATCTTAGAAAGCGGTACGTCATCGTTGGCTCTGTTGATGTCCAATAAACTGCGTATGTTATGTAACAAAATCTCTTTGATTTTAACATCGCTTTATTTTATTTTCAATAATTGACGCATTTTGAACCTCTGTTTTATATAATTTCACTCGTGGAATAGTCTTATTAAATACCGCGAGAGCTTTGGAAATTCTCTGATAAATCCCCTCTTCGCTTCACGAGTCGGGGATTTACCCACAATTTCCAAAGCACTCGCGGTATTACCTATGATAATGAAATAAAATGAAGCCGGAGGCGGTAGCTGAATTCGTTTACTACGCTCCGTGAAGTCACGAAGGTTAAGCGAATTCGAGACGCGGGTTCCTGGTTGGGTGACCGGCCAGGAACCCCAGGATCTAACGGCGTCGAGCCCCTGGCCGAAGGGATAAAAGGCACCGACTGACTGCGACGTGACCAGACTTGACAAATATAATAATTATTCATTATATTATAATTATATAATAATTACACAGTAACGGAGGATTACTCCAGAAATAAAGCACATTAATGGAGGATTACTCCAGAAATAAAGCCCGTTAATGGAGGATTACTCCCCAGTGCAAAGCGCTCAACGCCCGTTAAGGGGCTTGGAGACGCGTTGCGCCAAGTTCTAGACGCAACAAATTTTTAAAAAAAAAAGCTGAAAAGAGGATATCCAAGAGAGGAAATCCTGAATCCCAGCAATCGTTATTTATTCCTGGAGCTAGAATATGCAAGATTTGAAATGTCAAATTCTATTGATTTTCGTCACGCTTTTCCGAAAGAGACAATTTCTACGAAGTAATTATTAAATTGCTGCTTCTGACGCTGTAGGCATGTTTTTTTTATTTGTTCCTTGTCTTTCAGTATGTGTGCTTTAACGGACGACCTTGTGAGTCTGTTGACCACAGACGGAGGATCCTGCAATTATTTCAGTGTCTAGTGTAAAGGTTAATATGTGTCCCCATGAGGGTAGTGGGTACCCAGCGTGTATAGTCAAAAATTGTCATCCCCTGATGCTGGAAAAGATCCCAGAAGAAAGAAAAAAATGTTGTAATTTTGGGATCGTAAATTATTGAAACAGCGTTGTTGCAATGAGTTTTTATTCTCGTTCGCCTCGATGTGCAGTACTTCATGGCCGAATGTATCTGCGAATGTAGTCGGCCTTGGCCATGTCGTAGGGCGTCTTCCCGTCGTTGGTCTTGGCCCCCTTGCTGGCGCCCGCCTCCACCAGCACGCGCACGGCGGCCATGTTTCCGAACTCGGCGGCGTAGTGCAGCGCGGTGCGGCCGAAGGCGTTGGCGCGGTCGAGGCGCGCGCCGGCGTCGGCCAGCAGCGCCGTGCAGCGGCCGCTGGGGTCGTTGAACGCCGCCATGTGCAGCGCCGTGAAGCCGTGCGGGGCCTCCGTGTCGGGGCGCGCGCCGCGCTGCAACAGCAGCTCCACCACGGGGGCGTGGCCCTTGCGCGCGGCGCGGTGCAGGGGCGTCCACGCGCTGCCGTCCGCGAAGTTGGGGTCCGCGCCCGCGTCCAGCAGCTTCTGCGCCGCTTGCGTGCGGCCCTTCTGCGCCGCCTTCAGCAGCTTCTTGCCCACCGCGCTCGCCGCTGTTCAGGATACATCGAGAAAAATTTAGACTTAACCCAAAATCATTGAACGAGAGACCTGCAGATGAAAACTGCGTTTTTGCCGACAAGATTTTTGGGACATGTATTTCTGAAATTAAAAGTAAATATAATTTACTAAACAAAAAAGTAAATATTATTTACTTAGCAATCAAATTTCAGATATAATAACTTAAAGTTACTAAGCAAATAAGTAAATATTATTTACTTAGCAATGGAGTCTTCAGAAACCTATTTACAGGTGAGTAACGTAACTTTAGCATCTCCAGTAATTTTTGAATGGTTGAAGTTATTGCAATGCAGTTTTACGGAAGTGCATGAGGGAATGGGGCTATTTGATTCATGTGTTTGTTTATATTTTATCCCTTACACTTTCCGAGATACCTTTGTGTTTTTTATTGGAACTATACATATTTTTTAGTCAACCATGACGAGTGTAAAAAGACGAACCCAATGATATACATTTTGGCATATGTTAGATAAGCATTTCTTTTTCAGTAATTTTGATTTTTCGCGACTCGTTTTAAACGGATATTGTAATGCCTCCAGCGCGTGTTTGCATGGATAACGCTGTCTGACCTTCGCGTTCTACAAAATGATTACTCTTATTCCAAGACTTCTGTATAATTTTCCCTCTTAAGCGTTCCTATGTGGGATGCGGTATCATTGCAACTCATGTGAAAGGGTCAATCCATTTTAAGTGGTCCAGAACTGGTCACTCGATCATCTCGAAAACAAAATCATATTTTGTACATAAATTGCCTTTTGTTTTGGCTATTCAAAACTATCTTTGATTTATTTTTATTGTTTCTGGTTTACAAATGGCGGCCATTTTTATTTTACGCCGTGCGCCATTTTTCGCGTTTGTACACATTTACTCTTTTCTAAATTATTCAGCTCTGGATTTTTCTGGTATTCTAGACTAAAAGGGATTGGATTCAGTATACTCTGGCCTACAAATCTAAATAATACTTACAAACCTTCTATGTTTTTATTTGAGAAATATTGGCAACCAAATCAATGGAACGCGAATGAACGGAGTTCGATTTTTCAGAGAGTAATTTATCAAAGAAGGAATAGAATCTCAGTCATCATCTTTCTGTGCTTGTACACATAACAGTATAGTCACTTTCTGTAAAATATCATTGGTAAGTAACGTACCCTTTAAACATTACACCCTCCTAAAATTTTGGAATTTTGGATTTTTTCCAAATTTTCAAATGTAATATCTCTGTTGGGGACCAGAAAAAAGTCTGAAAATTGCACACATACTAGATCTCTACAATACCAAACTTCAGTAAACATTTAAACTTGATGATTTAACCGAATAATGTAAAAATATTTTATAAAAGATAAATAAATAAATTTAATGTTTTTTCGCGTTTAAATTTTCCACTTTCTTTCTTTCTTTCTTTCTTTCTTTCTTTCTTTCTTTCTTTCTTTCTTTCTTTCTTTCTTTCTTTCTTTCTTTCTTTCTTTCTTTCTTTCTTTCTTTCTTTCTTTCTTTCTTTCTTTCTTTCTTTCTTTCTTTCTTTCTTTCTTTCTTTCTTTCTTTCTTTCTTTTCTTTCTTTCTTTCTTTCTTTCTTTCTTTCTTTCTTTTATTCTCTAATCAATACTGGGCGAATTGCGGATCAGTACTCTAACAAACGGGCCACGGTCCGCGCGCGAATTTTCCCTCCCAATCCTTGTCCTATTCTCAACCCTTACACACACTTACATGCTCTACACTACCACATATGCCGGGAGACTGGTCGGGAGCTTAGAACTTGTCCCGGCCGTGGCGATGTCCCGCTGGTGGGAGATACCTGTTTGGGGAAAACCTCTCTAGCCGATAGCGGGTCGGTGCCGGATCTCGCCATCCATCGAGGCAAGATCATCGCCACCACCCGAGCAAAATATCATGCACTACATTTACGAGATCAATGATCCTAGCAGTTGACACCTTCGGAATCACTAGTAATCAATCGAATATAATTCATTTTTACCATTGAGAATATGGTAGAAACCATTGAGAATATGGTAGCATACTTACATATGTGCCATTTGTCACGATTGGTAGGCAATTTGCATTTTGCAGTGATATTGGACTGGTAAAGGAAATTTCTAAGCATCAGAACGTGTATGCGTCAGTGCCTGTTAAATACCAGTGCACGATGAGATAGAGGCTGAATTCGACACAGCTACGTAACTAGTGCCGAAACTCCGAACTTCGTCATGACTTGTACCCTAGTACCTCCGCATGATGCTGCAGATTCCGAATGCTGCAGATTCATCGATGCTACCGCTGAACTAATGCAGCCGGTGAATCGTTTTTACGTGTATTTTAGTTTTACAGTACACCGCGTCCATACTAGGAGCCGTCGTACAAAACACTACAGACCGCAGCGGAGTCCGTCGGGATTCGAATCGTAAACTGTCATAAATGTCATTATATCTAATATGGATTAATATATTGCACATGAAATTTAATTTAATCTTGTAAATTAGAAAATTTTGATATATTTGCACATTAAATTTAATGCTTAAGTCAAAATCAGAGCACATTTAAAGTAAGGGTTCCTCTGTTTTCCCTTCGATCGGAGATCGGATTTTTATGTAATTACATATTTTTTGTCTTTTAACTTACCGTTCTCAAAACTGAAATTTTGGCAAATCGTCGCCAGGCTAACACAATATCAAATTTTTTCGTTACATATTTTTACATATTTAGTACTATATTACATATTTTACATATTTTTCTATTTTCACAAAATATTGTTTTAATTTATCAATTTTCTTCAATTTTATTAATATTTTTATGAAAAAAAAGTGTTTAAAAAAACTCAGAATATATTCCTACAAAAATACTAAGTGCTGTCGACTCCTCGTGTGCTTCATTTACACGCAGTCGGATGTGTTACAGTCCGGGGCGCCTTCTTCAGTTATCTCAGTGAAGTGAAGTGCGCGACTGAGATCATTTTCACCTTGAGATGTGAAAAAATTATGAACGTCGCGTTTCGTGACCTTTAACCTTAATTTCCGATAAATTTGTCTATCGCCGTCGTTTAACGATTCGATGAGAATACTGCATGCTGCAGTAATTGTTTACTGCTCGTAGATATTGCCAGTTTGTAACTTTCAGTACTGATGAGAATGTTGTAAAGTTCAAAACGTTCATCAACTTGTGCTCTTCAAATGATTTTTAAAACATTTGAATTATTTTTAAAATTTGTTTTGGAAATGTTTAATAAATGTAATTTTGAATTAGGCTAATGTGTTTTATAATTTGTGTGTATTAATGTTACATATTACATCTGATTTTACATATTTATTACATATATGTACTGTTTTATTACATATTGATGTACATATTTTGACGTTTTATACTACATATTTTTCCGGTCTCATATTCATAATCATCTGTGCATTAAGATCATTCATTCATTCCTTGCGGATATAACCATAGAGCTTTGACTCTTGCATCCTAATGTACATGTGTACAATGAATTTAATGTACGTTTATGATAATTACTTAAATGCAATTTACATTAAAGTAATTCTGAAATTTCTGGCAGTGTAGGATCAACCCGTGGTTAGCCTTCCCAGGCGTGTTGCTGCTGAGCCGCGGATTGATTGATTAATTGATTGTTAGTAATTCCGCGCACTACTGTGGTCATTAGTCCCGTAAGTGTAGTGCATGTTTTTTCATCTGGAGGTGACGGTGATCTCTTTCGCTGCATGTCGAGATCTGGCGCCGACCTGCCGTCGACTAGCAGGTTTTCCCCAACCAGGTATCTCTCACCAGAAGAGCACCGCCCCATCCGGGACAAGTTCTATACCCCCGACCGGTCTCCCGGCATGTGAAGTAGTGCAATGCATATTGATGTAAGTGTGCGTGTAGAGGATGAGGATAGGGGAAGGAAGAGGAAGGAAAGATTGCACGCGATCCATGGCCCATTTGCTGGGATATTTTTCCAGCAGTCACCTGATATTGATTGGAGAAACTACGGAAAACTACCGATGAGGGCAGCAGGCCGCTAGAATTTCCCTCCAGACAGCGGCTGAACTCGTCGCCGCCTAGGGCCGCGCAGTGTGTGCGTACCGTCGGGGGCGCCGGGCCGCGAGGGCGCGTGGGCGTTGGGCGGGCGCGCGGGGAGCGGCGGCGGGGGCGGCGACGGGGCCGGCGGGGGGCGGCGCTCCGACGAAGACGACGAGGAGGAGGTGGCGCTGGAGGCGGACGCCGGCGCAGAGCCGCCGCCCCCGCCGCCCCCACCCCCGCCCCCGCCGCTGCCCGACGCAGACGAGGTGCAGTATGACGCCGTCTCTCGCTCCGTGCACGAATCCAGCCGCCTTTCTACCACCTGCGGGGACACACAAACGGAACGAGTTCATATTTCACCCAGGACGCAAAAGGAACTTTGTGCTGGAAAGAGTAATACTTATCGAACGCGCACATCTCACGATTCTATCCTTAACTTTCGACTATGATGGTAAATAAGGTACCAACGTCATTAGGCCGATACTGAATTTTCTCAGGACGCACCCGTTGAAGTTCGTAAAATGAAGCGTGAGCTGAGATTTATAACTAACCCCGGTTATATCGGCGTGATCTCGTTCAGCACTTTCGTAATACCACTTATTAATAAATAATATAAATAAATACCATTGCTTTGAGTAGAAGTACTCTTAGCCCACATGCTCCTACAGCTTATTAATTTGTTTTGTGTTCATAAAAGGCGGCGGATGGTAATAGCTATTAACATACCTAGTAATGATGGACGTTATTGTTGCCGAGACCAAAAATTAAAAATCGAGGTGGAGCGTAGCGGAGCTGTAAAATTTCGTGGTATCTACGCATTTTATCGGTCACTATAAAATCTCACTAATTATGCGATAATTAACATTACTGCGATAGTAAATTCATGAATTCTGTTGCTGTGGCACATTATACGATATTGTGTGGTCTTGCTTGCAATATATCTATATAAACATATTCGTATACCGTGGTTCGAGAAAGATGGATGCAAACAATTGTTCTGAACCTGAAAATACCTAAAGAAACGGCCGACGTCCTAGCCTAGAGAGAGAATCGGGAACTCTCACTCGCTTTCCTAGTTTCTCTCACATCGTTAGAGCAAAGGATGTGCACTAATAATCCAAGATAAGGCACTCTCCTGGATTTCATTCCAATGGTCCCGGTTGAAACTCACCGTATTTTTCGTGCTACTCTGGGGCAATTTAGTTGACATTCGTTCCAACCTCAGAGTCGTTGAAACACTTTTCACTCGACCAACACCAGAGCTGATGGCTGTCAGCTGGGGAACCGCCACATCCATGACTTTGAGGAGACCTCTTAATGTCTGAATTCTCGCGTTACTCTAGATGTGTTTGTTCTCACTGGATGATATTTAAGTGCTCAGTGTCAATTTAAGAGGCTCCGTGATACTCTGAGCAAAAGCAAGATACAACTGCCGAAGCGAAATCGAATTCGGTTTGATGCTGTAGCGTACAATTTGAATACTTATTGAATACATGCCACAGATGTTTTAAACCGTGTTTCTCGAATTTCACGATATGTCCATCTAATTACACTCATATGTCGCCCATGTCCAGCTCCACGTGTACCTCGAACCTCCATTATCTCCTAGCGAATCTGCATGATCTATTACGTGTACTTCATTTCTTATGTTTCACAATCTCTTCTCCTAAACACATCCAAACGTTCCCATAGTCAAATCTTGCATGTATTAGCATTCTTTCCTCGGGAATGTGCACAATCTATGGTATGAATTTCCATTCTCCTGTTTCACGATTTGTATCTCTAACCACACGCAAAAGTCGCCCCTGAGGAGACGTTCGTGTACGTCGTACCTCCATTCTCTCCTGGAGCTTCTAGACATTCACCCCTCCAACAACACTCATATGTCGCCCCTGTCCAGCTCCTCGTGTGCCTCTTACCTCCATTCTCTCCTCAAGATTATGGGCGTTCTGCCCCTTCAACCACACTCAAATGTCATCGCCTGTCCAGCTCCTCGTGTGCCTCGTACCTCCATTCTCAAGATTATGGACGTTCTGCCCCTTCAACCACCCTCAAATGCCTCCCTGTTCAGCTCCTCGTGTGCCTCGTACCTCCATTCTCTCCTCGAGCTTCTGGACATTCTGCCCCTCCAACCACACTCATATGTCGCCCCTGTCCATCTCCTCGTGCCTCGTACCTCCATTCTCTCCTCGAGCTTCTGGACATTCTGCCCCTCCAACCACACTCATATGTCGCCCCTGTCCAGCTCCTCGTGCCTCGTACCTCCATTCTCTCCTCGAGCTTCTGCACGATCTGCCCCTCTGCCTTGAGGCTGGAGGCGATGGCGCGCACCGTGTCCTCGGTGCCCTGCATCTTCTGCTCCATGGTCCACATGGCCTCCTGCATCTGCGCCAGCGCCTCCGCGATGGACTGGAAGGCGTCGCCGATGGCCTCAGCGCTCTGCCCGCCGGCCGCCCCGCCCCCGCCCCCGCCGCCCCCGCCCCCACCGCCGCCGCTGCCGCCGCCGCGCCGCTCGCTCAGGTTCATCACCACGCGCTCCCTGACGACAAGCGCGAACAGCGGAAGAACACTAGAAACAACTGAGGCGGTAGGCAGGGTGAATGTTTGTGTTCATGTTAGTTAAATGATTAGATAAATTTTAGCAATGAATGTGTATTAGATGCAGGACTGATCAAGACAGTTGGCTTGACTAATGTCAACTTCTTAGGCGGTAAGCCCACGAGTGTAGAGCATACTATAGCCTGTAAATGGCGTTCCTTCCCCCTACAACGGTAGATCCAGCACCGACCTATAAGTGCAGGAATTGCAGGAATTTTGCGTCTCTAGGTATCTTCCCCAGCGGGCCATCGCCCTAGCTGGAACTAGATAAAAGGACACAACTGGTCTCTTGAACCGATATGCATAGTAGCCTAGAATATGTAAATATAAGTGTGTAACAAGAATGAAGCAGGAAATATCACATGGGGCCCTAGGTCTGTTTGTGAGGACACTTCTACGGCATTCGCCTGGTAATGATTGGAGTATCCGCAGAAAACTACCGATGAGAGCAGCCGGTCGCTAAAATTCTCCTGCAGACAGCGGCTGAATATGAACCAGTGTCGAAAATCCTGCTGCCATAGGAAGTGTAACCCTGGACTTCCCGGCCAGAGAATCTGGAACGGCAACTGATGTTGTCACTGAGAGAGTTATCTCGGTTGGTGTGAGAGGTGATCGACAATACTGTCTAAATACATGGGAAATTCACTAAGTCCATTTTTTATGTTTTTACTTATTTACATTGCGAAGTCATGTTTTTTCTATTAATTTGATTAAAAGTTTTGAAGTTTGGGTGACTGACCTGTTGATTATTTTCTGTTTTTATCTGAGCCACAGAATGACGAAAATGTAAAGGAAGACTCGATCCTTGGATTCTTTCTATACATGATTCTCATTCTTTTTGTTCTTAAAAGCAAAATTATCAATTAAAATGTTTGTTAAACAGGTTTTATTTCCTATGGTGCAAAAGATTTACAAGATCGACAAATTGGACAGAATCAATTTTGACTTGATTTATCTCAAAACACATTTTTGAACGTAAACACTTGAACACCGACGCTAAGATGATGCACAACAGCAACGGTGTAGAGTGCTGAAAATATGACAGTCGTAAATCGTTGGATTGGCTGTGGTGATCACCCAACTCTGATTTTTTTTACCTCGATAAACCTTTTGTTGATACTGTTACACATTATATTTTCTACTTACTAAAATGTCAAAGTATTGCATGGAATCAGCGTCGTTAATGTTTATAGCAAATTATAAATAGTCTCCAAGAATTAAAGTGGATATATTGTCGAAATATTTTAGCTAAATTAGAAAATCAAACTATTAAATCTTGATTACTTTCAAAATTGTGTAATGTTTCTGTGAACATAACATAGAATAAACTTTTAAAATTGAAATGAAGTTTTCTGCTTTTTCTTTTTCAAAGGAATCTTAATTATATATTTGCTTTGTTATTTGTCCACTATTTGTTCTTCAAAGGACCGTAAGAACAGAATAGACGTTCACCCTGCTGCCAGACGCGTGTAAGTACCGTCACGATTTCTCAATACAGAATGTTTGAGCATACTCTAAAGCTCACTGGGCAGAACAACATTTATCTAGCAAGTTGAGATGATGAGACAATGAAAAAGGAAAACACTTCTGGTAATCCTGTGTCTACTTTATCATCTACAACAGGCAACTGGCACTACTAGTCAACTCTGTAAATGATTCAAGATTAAGTTAATTGTATTTATTATATGCAGTGCTTGATTTATAATTTTGTAAGTCCCGGAACTCACCCCAAATTAATTATTAATTTAATAGAAACGCGTATATATTTATAATATAATTTAAAAATTATTCCTGAGGTACCGGAACGCCGTTCCGTTGCATTCCGTCAGAAATCAAGCCCTTATTACATGTATCTCCAAGTTTATAATTTCCTTCTCTTTGTAAGTTCTACTTATATACCAGTAAAATGTGCTTATTTTAGTAAAAAACGTTTAACGGAAAAGGGGACCCAGAACCGAAGTTGACCCTTCTTGTTTTAGGCTGCGCAAGCCTGTGCTTGTTAAATATATTACAGACCGGTGGCCGTATAGGATCTCGCCTTTTGGCGCATGCCAGAGACTTTCTAAGTCAGTGGGGGTGTTAGTTGAAGGAATCCCCTAAGCTAACAAAACCCAAACGACGAATCTTTTTAAGACCGCAATGAAAATTAAATTAAAAATCTAATTGGGTACCAATTCTCCAATTTGGTGTTTCTTTTATTTCTTTAGTACGTCTAATTGTGCTATATTTGGACTAAAGCTAGTATAATACATTCAAAATAGCAATGAGCACCTACGAAAATTTTAAAAAAATTTCAAAATTTAAAGGCTCTAGAACAAAAGTCTTATGTTGCTCATTGTGTTAAATATCATGCCTGAACAGAAAAAAATAATCTGGTTCTCAAGATTACAAATACAAAAATGAACACAGTGGCTAAATATTTAAAAGGTTTATGTGAAAATACATCTAATGTCATTAATACTTACCCCTGATGATGGATGGGGAATTGTTGGTTATTCAAATTTACCCTTTTCATTCTTTGAGATGAATTGTTCCAAGGGAAAGGTTTACTACCATCAGCCATCTAAGAGAGTTTAAAATAGCGCCTCATATTTTCGTTTAGTTGCACTGTAAAATTGTTCTCTCACCAATATTTCTGAAAACAACACCACTGCTTTGCGAAGAAAATTATTTCGAAACCATTAATGAAAATTTCACTACAATTTTGTATATTTCCTATTTCATCACACAGCAAGGACTTCACTCATTTCGTGAAAAAGGCAAATGTGTTGCCAATTTCACGAAAAAAAAGCTGTATCATTGCTGAATTTATGAAATGGGAGATGATTAAGTTTGGAAATCATACACTGTGTTGGGATTTGACATCTCTGGCCTAATTCATAACGGAAGTTAGTTCAGTAATGTTATTTACACGTAATCATGGCCTACACTACGAGTATTTAAGTTGGCCATGACAACGCTATTGTACGAAAGGCAATTTTACGAAACACAATCTTGTAGAATTGGCAAGCAGACGACACAATACATTTGCCCTAAAACAAACTAATTATTTCTCTCTCTCTCTCTCTCTCTCTCTCTCTCTCTCTCTCTCTCTCTCTCTCTCTCTCTCTGTGTCTCTCTCTGTCTCTGTGTCTCTCTGTCTCTCTCTGTCTCTCTCTGTCTCTCTCTGTCTCTCTATCTCTCTCTGTCTCTCTCTGTCTCTCTCTGTCTCTCTGTCTCTCTCTGTCTCTCTCTGTCTCTCCCTGTCTGTCTGTCTGTCTCCCTCTTTCTCTCTCTCTCTCTCTCTCTCTCTCTCTCTCTCTCTCTCTCTCTCTCTCTCTTAAAAAAATGTCTATCTTGCTATTGATGGCAACATCCAATTCAATTAAGTCATTACATTATTTCTCTATTCGCTTAGATCGAGAAATCTTTAAGTAATTGTGAACATTTATATCATGGTATTTGCTTTAGCATTCACTACATTGCATAATCAAACCAACACCACCTAGATATATAAGGACTTAGCAGTCATTCAAGATGGCCCCGTAAGTAGGCCATAGAAATTGAAATGTGAAGTAAAATTGTGGATACCAGACGAAAATATATAATTAATTGCACTATCAAAGAAGACGAAACGAGGTTTACTTTCCTCAACTAGAAGATTGTACATGAATTTAAGTTGTTGTCAGACAAAAAAGCATATACTTTCTATTAATACTGTTATCACTAACAACGAACAGTACATGAAATTCTGCCTGTTCTAATCCCAATATATTTTTCAAAATATTTTGAAAGTCCTGTGCATACATTTTATTTAGAGGTTCTATGTGTAGTATCTCTTTCAGATCTGAAATTATGGTTGATATCATATACGTAGAAGCACTTATTGCAAGTAATTGATTATTAAATTTAGTACACACAATGTTATCTATTACTGACTTTAAATGTATCTCGTCCATTATGAGAATCACTAATTTATCACTATCACTTAATTTAAGAATTTGTTTCTTGTATATTTCAAACATTTGTTTTCACTTTGTTCCATTTGAAGTTCTAAACCAAATGAACATAATCTTCTAATTGCACTAGGATAACAAAATATTATGAACCCTAAATGCTTGAAATATTTTTAAGAACATGACTATATAGTAAATAGCATACAAGACAATATGGGAAAACTTGAACTGTACGGCTATGCACTACTTTTCTTAGTGAGAAGTTTTATTTGTTCCTGCATAAAAGTAATATGTTTATCAACTTCTGAATTTGTAGTATTGATTTGAAATAAGAGGTCTAAAATTAAAGCAAAAACATCATGAAGACTGTTCCTATTGCTTTTATTAACACTTTAACATAACTATTCGAAAACAAAACACATATCACAAACACTATCTGATATTGTAGTGCCTCCAAGTTTTAATACTTTTTCACAATAATTAACACTGAGTTTCAATTCTATATCCACCACAACTGAATTGATAATTTTAGGAACAGAATTACAATCAATATGTTGAAAAATAATACTGTCTTCCTTATTAATAATCGACCAATAATCCATATAATTAATACAGTAAAATGGTGATCTGAGATATAGATAACCACTAGATGTATTCGTATGATCAGGGTGTTTATCGGTGTAAAAAAATTTTCTATTTCCGCAATTGTAATCAGTTTTGCATTTTCGTAATTCTTAAAAAGTTATTTACAAAAAAATAATTAAAACAATAACACAACGTCCTGCGCAAAATATGAGTTGGGGAACCTGCGGCATATCATTATTATAACGCCATGTCTCCGAGCGCATGGCCAAATATAAACAAATTGAACAATGAAAGTTGTGAATGTAAAAAAGTTTACTGAGTTACAGACTGACAACCAAGTGTAATAAGGTATTCACAAAAAATAACTGTTACAAGAACTCAACGTTCTTCGCAAAATTTAAGTTGGCGAACCTGTAACTGCTGAAAGCGAATTTTGAAAGCGCCAATACATTTGGTGTTCGTGTGCGGTTCGGTGCGGTTGAACAGCGAATTTAGTTACAGAGAAGTGGCAGCGAATTTGGCTAACAGCGAAGGTTAGTATATTGTATCCGATTACATCGCACGCAGAGATAAGTTCTGTGCAATTTTTATATTAGTGTCTTATATTTGATATTTTGAATTGGTAGGTACAAGATTTTTTTACGAGCACATGGCTTAATTCTGCATCCATCTTGGTGCAGCAGAATAGCATAGTTTCATGTGCGTGCAGTGCGGTTTACCAGTGGTTAAAGGTTAGTAATATCCAATTACATTGCAAGTCAATTGCATTCTGCCAACATACTCCAAGATGTGCAGTAGATTACATTGTTTGTATGGCTCACTTTTATCTTTTTTTACACTAAAGAGTGCCACAGTCGTTTGTATCTTGGCCCATTAGAATTTCGAAATTCCTGTTATTTGCATGTATTAAGATTTTAAGTATTAAATTTTAGTTCCAGTAACATTAAATCCTCAATGTTCATGAATGTCTTTTTATTTATTTTTTAGGACTAAAAGTTATTTTTGTAATGTTAGATAATCTCTTAAAAATTTTTTCTTAAGATTCTATTTCTTTTAAAAGTTTCTTTTTCTCTTCAAATTCTTTCTAATATATTTGTATTTGTTATTCTTCAGACCTAAATTAACTGTTTTCACTCTATTTTGCGGTTATTTATAATATAAGCATGCATTTTTGCAACAATTTTATTTCCCATATTTTGTTTTGATAGGTTCAACCTTCATTCTGCCTACATCTTGGTGCAGCTAAATAGCGCAGAGGGACTTGAAATAAAGGTTAGTTTAGAGATATATGTTCTGATTATTAAATATATTCAAGAAAAAATTCTGCAAATTAAATAGCACTATGTATTATGATTTTAAGAATTACATTTTAGTTCTATTAACATTAAATCCTCAATGTTCATAGATTTTTTTTTTATTTAGGACAAATATGCCACGTAAAAGACCTCTTACACTGGAAAGAGAAGACAGAAGAAAACGGGAAAGGCGGGCTCTGTCAAATGAACATGCAAGTTCAAGCAGATGAAACGCATGGCATCCGTCGCAATAGAAGTGCAAGCAGAGACCTTCCACTTAGTTATGATGCTGCCAGAATATATAAATCTGACAGTGAAGTTCCATTGTTCAGTGTTGGTGGAATGTACTATAGATGTTGTCATTGTTCTGCAAAACTTTTCCGAGGTGAGCAGAATACTTCTATATGTTGCCATAAGGGGAAAATAAAATTACCACCAATTGCCGTGCCTCAGTTTCTTAGAGAGCTAATCGAAGCAAATGATTCGACAACAAGAAATTATCTTGAAAACATACGGCAGTATAATAATGCTCTGGCTTTTGCATCTGTTCAGTTAAATGCTGTTCATTTACGAGGGTCAGGGCCTTATTGTCTAAAAATTCATGGACAGATATATCATGCTGTTGGGCCTTTGATTCCAGAAAATAACATTCAGCCATCATATGCAGGTTTATTCATTTTAGATGCAAGTGAAGCCGTAAATAAACGTATAGATAGGCATGAAAATCGTTTTTGTGATAGATATATTATGCAGAATTTACAGGAAATTATTCTCCATATAAATCCTTATGCTCAGCTTTTTCAACACATGAAGGACATTACGGATCATGTTCAAAATATGGAGCTAAAATTCTCCTTGGAAAATTCATTTGATAAGCGTCGGTACAATATTCCAGTATCGGAGGAAATAGCTGCAGCCTTTATGTTTGATGAGGGGGAGGAACCAGGAAAATTTGACTTCGTAGTAAGATCAAAAAGCTCAGAGAGAATTTCCATTATATCGAACATGAATCCTCATGTTGACCCTATGAGCTATCCACTCCTGTTTCCCTGTGGTGATTCAGGATGGCAGCCAGGCATTCAGAATGTTGATATATATAGAACTGCAGTTATGAATTCTACAACACAACTGCGGTACTATTGCTATCGTTTGGCAGTTCGTGACAATTTCAGTTTACTACATTGGAGGGTGGTATGACTGCGCATTCTCTTTTTAAATTACCAGTTCCTATTCATGAATCATCTGTGGCCAAAATCAGAGAAGATTCTGTGGAAGCAAAGGTTTTACAAAAAGCATCACTAATTATTTGGGATGAAATATCAGTGGTTTCCAAAAATGCTCTAATTGTCTGTAATAAATTATTACAGAATATCATGAAATGTGATTTGTTGTTTGGTGGGAAAGTTATTCTGTTTGGAGGAGATTTTAGACGGACCCTTCCAGTTATTAGACGTGGTACCCGTTTATCCATTGTTGAAAACTGTGTAAAAAATTGTTTATTTTGGAAGTTCATTAAAAAAAGAAAACTTACAGAAAATATTAGAGCAGCTGCTGATCAAGAATTTAGTGAGTGGTTATTAAAATTAGGAAATGGAACATTGTCATCTCACCACTTACAAGATGAATTGGTGGAAATACCTTCACAGTGTATATGCAATTACGATGACTTAATAAGCAATGTATTTCTTACCCACAAAATTAATGAAACAAATATTGACGCTCTAACAAATGTTGCAATACTGTGCACAAAAATGACTATTGTTCAGAAATTAATAAAGACATTGTTGAAAATTTGGTGGAAGGTCCTTCTAAAACATATTATAGTATTGACTGTGTTGAAAGTGAAGATCACTCCTCTGCCCAGTTATATCCTCTAGAATTCTTGAATAGTTTAACTCCATCAGGTCTCCCACCTCATATTCTTACACTGAAAATTAACACAATTGTGATGTTAATAAGAAATTTAAATGTTAGAGAAGGTTTGGTAAATGGAACGCGCATGATTGTGAAGGCATTGCATGACCTCTGTATTTCTGCAGTAGTTATTGATTCAGGGAAGACTGTTTTAATACCCAGAATTCAGTTATGTCCTTCTGATTTAAGCCTTCCATTTATGTTGTGTAGAAAATAATTCCCGCTAAGAATTGTCTTCACTATGACTATTAACAAGTCACAAGGACAGACACTTGAGCGAGTTGGTATTTATTTACCTACGCCTGTTTTCTCACTTGGCCAGCTATATGTAGCATTTTCACGAGCAAGGTCGTTTCGAAATGTGTTCATTTCTGTTCTTGAAGGACCAATTCAAAGAAAATGGCAAGTTATTCACTCAAAATATTACATTGAGGGAAGTGACCTGAAATTTTATTTGTTTGTTAAATTTAATGATGTTAATTTTATAGTGTGTACATTTTATAGTGTATAAATTTTATTTTTATTTGTGTATTAAATTTTATTTATTTTCTTCTCAAATTAGTATTTATCTACCTATGCCTGTTCCACATTTATTTAGCATTTTCACAAGCAAGGTTATTAATAAATGTGTTCATATCCATTCTTGAAGGGAAGGACCAATTCAATGAAAGTGGTAAGTTATATTCACTCGCGAGCAAGAAAGGCTTTATTTATTTATTGTGGCAATTTTTTTCTTTGTTGGTTTTTATAGTTTATTTTTAGTGATAGATTTTTGAACATGGATTGTAATTTTCAATAATAAAGGTTATTGATATTTTGTCCTGTTATTGATCGTGTTGGTCAACATTATCATGAATGTTATTGATATTTTGAATTGATTTATTCTTAAATTATTGTATTTGGGAACAATTAATTATATCAAGTCCCATTATTCATACATTTTGATTTGTTGGTGTCCTACAGAGAATCTGAGTTAAAGAAAATTAGTACATTCTGCTGTGATAAAACTCTTAAATTACAATGTTGAATTAGATGCAGTGGCTAAAAATTTTATACATAAAAAAATGAACTTCCAGTATAAATAAAAGAAAATTGTAATTAAGGGAATTTTAAAAATATTGAACTCCGTGCGAATTATTCGCACGGGCACTATTCAGTCTTCTAAAATAAGCAATTCCAGTTTGCTTTTAGGTCATCAAAAGTACTTAAAGATATTTCATATAATAAATGCAATGAGCACTTTCCTTAATAACAGCAAGCAGATACTTGTTTTTTAAACAAATTTCTTTCTTAAGGACTTTCTCTGTAGGAAGTTCTTGGGTGATTCAAATAAGCAGGACAATCAGGCAACATAGAAGGCACAGCTTCACGAGACAGTCGTTTATGCTTTAAAGGAAGACTTTTTTAGTTCATTATCACAACAGAACACTGGAAATTTTTCTCAGTTTCCCACATTAACAAATACATTTCACAAAGCTGAAAGTAAACATTGAACTTAGCAACTTACATTTTTCACATTTTATCACAATGCTTTTACTTGGGGACACAGCCCTTATTCACTACGATCCTCGCTATTATTAGCAACACACCACAACTACATAATCACATCTCGAGGGTACATATGCTACTCAACGTACATAACTCGGTCACCTCAACTCGAACAAGTCGGCTCAGTCTAGCCGCCATATTGGCTTTGAGAAACTCCTGTGCGCAGGCCTTGTATCTAGATGGTGTTGATCAAAACCAATACTATACTCGTGGTTCATATTCAGTATGTGTAGTCAACGCCCAGTGTTCAATCAGAGAAAGTATCTTTCTGAATCAAATTATTCTTTCCAATTTAGATCATGCGAAAATAATTAAAAGAAGCAAAGAAGGCCTAACCCTATTTCTATGTTTTATTTTACTGTACACTTGGAGTGATAAAGAAAACAATCGGACCAAAAACCGAGCAATTAGAATGGCAACTGCGAAGGATAAATTACGTTTACGGTATATTCAGGGTGATTCAATATTGTCATCAGACCCATAAAAGATGGCTGCTTTACGGTATTGTAAGTCGTGTGTGAAATCCCGTTCTTGCACAATCGAAAGCGTATTCCCGCCAACCGAGAACCATGAGGTGCCATATAGTTAAACTAGTGATATTGTAGAATGATACAGACCAACTCGCACTAATTGGTATTGTAATTTTTTTTTAGGATACGCTACCGTTTCTGTATGGTCTTACATCTCAGATACTACTACTCGCGCAACTTTCCTCGAACGATAGATTGAAGAAATGCGGGCGGAGTGGGGGTATTAGTTACAAAGTCGGACACTAGAGTATTTACAGTAATGCCAACCTCTGGAAAATCAAAGTCAATCTGCTACGTGTGCGGCCAGGTCATCGCTCTGGGTAAGCATCAGCAGAGACATTAGATAAGAGTTTTAGGTGCCTCCCTTGAAGGACTTGGACCTGCCCCAGCCATTTCTTTAGATAATGGTAATAAAGCTGAAAAAAAAGTTCTCGATTATGAAAGCAACTAACTTTGACTAGCTTCTATTACGCGCCAACGAAGTTTTAATGCTTGGAATGTTGTCATCAGTGTTCGCTGCAAGGTTTTGCCTTCAGCTGTTTATTGCTCAAGGGAGGGGAAGAAAGGTCATCGTTCAAGAAAAGTTGCGTGAGTAGTACCTATCGGCCTCTAAAACACGTTTCTTCATATTTTCTCAGTTTTTTCGCTTTCCTAATAGTTGTATTGAAACATGACTTCAAGAATAAAACAGAAAAATAAAACATTATCCTGTGTGCAAATTTTCATTGAGTTTGAATTTGTTCTTGAGAACATGTTCTTTGAGCGTTTCTGGAAATGCGCAACTTTGAGCTCATTTTGAGAGAAAAAAATTGAGTTTTCGAGAAACTTAGCTCAACATCATTAAATCGCTTGTAATCACATATGCAATAATGTGAAAAAATCGTCAGTAATGAATGTGTTAACGAGAGAGATATTTACAAAAGTTACATTTGTGTAATTTTAAAAGTTAAAAGTGTATATCAAACTGACACTTAGTATCTCATATAATTCAGTACATTTATAACTACTTATAAAAGTTTAATTATTTTGAAACAGCTTTTAAGGAAATCTTTTTAAAATTTCCTTTATTTGAATTAATTTTTCCTTTTATTGAATTTCGCAGAAACTGCCCCTATTTTGAAAAAATATGCATGATTTCATTTAAAGATCTAATTTTGTACAAAAGATTTTATTCAGAAATAAAATCTTTATCTTCACTATTGTAGTTGTAGGAAGACAGAAAATATTTAAAGATTTGCAATTTCGGAAAATCGGGCAATTCAACGACCTGCGCCATTTTTATCAGCGTACTTTGTTATATCTGATAAAATAACTAAATCCAAAAAATTGAGAATTATTTGAAAAAAAATTAAAATGTTCATGAGGCTTCATGTACAATTCCTTCAAAAGTAAAAATAACTTTCAAATTCAAGGGGCCGCATCAGCCAGATTGTTATACCAATTAACGTCCGTTTTGATAAGTACTTCTTCCTCATTCACTTGGTATTTATTGGAAAAGCCACGAAAAACTTCCAATCTGAGCAGCCAACCGCTACAATCCTCCTCAGGACAGCTGGTGAATTCGACCTAGCTATGTAGTATTGAAACTCCGCCACCATGAGGACTCGAATCCTAGAACCTCCGCGTCAGTCACTGCAATATTGTGGAGAATGCATCCTATTGCAAGGCAATGTTTTATTAGTGTCCGTTTTCGATATTGCCAGTATATCATTTCTTTGATAATTTCAAATCTTTGCGATTTCCACATTTCTTTGCGATTTCCACATTTCTTTGCGCAGAAATGCAATCATCATGGATAACGTCGGAGGTCCGAAGGAATTTTTGAATTAACAAATATAAGTCTTAGGATGCCTCATTACTATAGTACTATCCTTTCATTTTCAAGCACTCAGGTTCGATTTCAGGGGAGGACAACATGAAGTTGCCGCAGTCTCTTTGGATGTAACAGTAGGGAAGCTGATGAGGAAATGGATGTTGCAGAATAATGGCATCCTTGCTGTGAAAGAAATGTGGTGTCGATGGGTATGTCAGTACTTTCTGACTGGAGGAGGAAACCACACCTCCACCACCGCCTGTACAGAAAGCTTCGTCACTAGCCTATGACATCATCACATTTAGGCCGATTGCTGCATCGGCATTTGCGTGCGTCGTATTAGTGTTTGGATGCAATTTTTTCCTCAATGTTCAATGCAAGAAAAAATAAGTATAATTTCAAAGAAAATATCACGTATTATTATTATTATTATTATTATTATTATTATTATTATTATTATTATTATTAAACATATTCATTAAGCTGTGAGCCAAATTGGCCTTTCGTATTTAAATTAAAACACTACCTTGCCATAGAATACATCGCTCTACCTAACAGAAGAAATTGAATGTAATTAAATGCATACTTGCATGCAATATATGCATACTTGTAAATCTTCAACAACTAACACGTCAACTACATTACTTCTGATTTAAAAAAAACACGTAGGTTTGCAGTTATTCAGTCGAAACAAGACTGTCTAAGTCTAAAATGATTGAGCAGAACAAATTACTTATGAATTCTCTACAAATTACTCTAGAATTTTCAAACATCTTCAGTAGAAGCTGCATTGCTGTAAGATACAAAACGTCAACTACTTTTTTCTGGCATATTATTTATTAACGTGATCAAATTATAAATAAAGCAATGCATTACATACTTTTAAATGAATTTGCTTGTTAATCGAATCAAAATTTATTAACCATGGTAAACGAAGAAAAACGCCAAATGTTTCAGGAGCGTATCAATTTTGCACTGACTTCCAATTAAAATAAATTATTTCAGAAAACTAATAGTAAAATATAAATGTTTTAAATTCCTCAAGCTCTTGATTGTTAAATGTTTACTAAATATTAGAATAAAAGTTTAGCCAATAATTTTATTAAATGATAATGAAATGATTGAAAATAATTAGATAAACAAAATTATGTTTTCAAAACAAGACAACGTTCACACTTCCAACGATTGCAGCTTCCAATTGAGAAAATTCTCTTTTGGCTCGCTGAGGTCTTCTCAGTTACGATCATTCAGAAAGAAGTACTTGCAGAAATAAAATCCCGATCGTGGCACAGACGCAAAATTAAGCTTCATTTGAACTTGAGCTTGAGAAAAAAAACTTGAGCTTCATTTGAAATATGGATAAAACCACATGTCGTGAATTTCGTTAACCCAAACATGAACAGTGAATATCCAAATTTCCTTCTCTTTGCCACAATGTACCTATGTAGGTCTCTTTAGCTAAATGTGCAAAGAAAGTTCCAAGAATTTCTTTGCAATTCACAAGATCTTGCAAAAATTTATCGCAATAGCTAACATGTTCATCCAAACTTAACCTCTCTTATCTTCTGGCAAAATAAGAACTAAAGTAGGCCATGACTATCTGTGAACATTGTAGTCAATGATCCAAGTATAACTGTCCAGTGCAATGAAGAACCACGGCAAGTTGTTGATTTTGGCTGTCGAACACTTAGCCATTTCATGAGTTGGATAATGGAATTGCTCGTTTCGAGAAAGAGGCAATGAATTGCCTTTTCACGAAATGAACATTTTCTTATGTCTTTCATGAAATGGACAAATTCCTCAGGTTAGGAGTACTATGTAAATTGCTAAGTATTCTACTCAACAGGTAATAAAAACATTTTTATTAATTTAAAATATTAAATACTACTGTACTCTAAATTAATTTCATTTTGTTGTCACAGTTGTGCAAACAGGAAGAAAATGGGGATGGGCCCCCATTTAATATTTGTTGCTTCAAAATAATATAAGTTGATTTGGATAAAAATTTTTAGTTCTACAGTGAACGTAAGTAGAAAGCACTTCCATTATATATTTTATATACTGTAGAATATGTTGTAAATTTGGTTTGTATTTACGATCATCAGGTTGTAGATTTATTTGAACAATTTTTACTATTGTGAAATTTGCTGATATTTTTCATATTACACTCTTTTATGTGGGCTGGCACCTAAATATATCCAGCGTCTAGTAAATAATTTGAATATGCAAATTTTAATTAAGACGTTTTAAACAGGTTAAGTTCTGTTTCATTCAAATTCTTAAGATATAGATGTTGAAATGAATAACATATTGTGTGTGAGTTTGTGTGAGTCCCATTCTTGCAACAGGGTAAATATGCAAATGATGTGAAGGACTTGAAAGGATTATTGAGTAACACAGTGGCCGCTGGGTATACATCTCGATCGATCCGAAATCCTACTCTTTGTGGATATTAAGAGCAATCTGGATGATTTTCTGGGATTGTTTCGTTGCTGCCGTTTCTTACTCAGCCATCTCCAAACCCAACTTCCGATATCGAGGTACAGTTACAGTTTTCTGTTCCACCTCAAAAAATCTATTGGCAAACAAATTGGCAAGTTTCCGAGGGAATGAAAGAAAATCAGTGCTACTGAATAAATTATATACTACGTATTATTAGGTAATGTTAGTAAAAGGAAAACCTTATTAACAATTCTTGTAAACCTTGCTTAAAAGGGACAGCAAGCATAAAGGGATAAGCACATCGATTTCAGCGAGAGCAATCTGCGTCTTTATTTTAGTGAGGAAAAGTTACAACAGCAAGGAGGTAAACGAAACTGTAATTTCACGTACTACATTATAAAGCACTGTTTGCCGTATATTTACAGCACTTATTTCTACCTAATTATTACAACAGAATAACATTAATCTCAAGAGGTTTGATGTAACCTATTGAAAATCAACTAGCTACAAAAGTCCTGTTGGGCGGCTTTGACATTATGGAAATATCTCGTGTATAACCAGATATTCATGCAGCATTTGAAACATTTCTTGTGAGACACACCAAGAAACTCGCTCAATCTTAACTACATGGCACCATCACACTTGGCATTCAAGGCGTAGGATTATTACTTAAAAGTGGCAACAACTCGCAAAAATACGAAAAAATACAAAGCTCTAAGGCCACACTCCCAGGTCTTTGCGAGTCCTCCCTCAGGCGCGCCCGTCCGCCACTCGCTTGGAAAGACTCGGCTGCAGCCGTCCCGGTACCGATGGCGGGGGAGATGGGCGCGTGGAGGGGGTGTTAGACAAGAAGCGGCCAGGGGCAGCCAGCCCCTTTCTTCCCGCGCTGATTCGCAAGGGGAGAGATGGCTCAGGATATCAATTGATGTCACTGCAGTCCCTCTGACCGGGAAGTCCTAGGTTCGAGTCCCGACAGTGGTACGATTTTCGACACTAGCTTGTCAGCTAGATCAAAATCAGTCGCTGTCTGGAGGAGAATTCTAGCGGCCGGCTGCTATGATCGGTAGTTTTCCGTGGTTTCTCCGATAAACACCAAGCGAATGCCGGAGCAGTACCCTAACAAACGGGGCACTGACCGCGCGTGATCTGTCCTTCTTCTTCCTTGTCCTATCCTCTCCCCTTACACACACACACTTACACTAAAATGTACTACACTAACAACATATTCCGGGAGACCGGTCGGGAGCTTAGAACTTGTCCCGTTTGGGTGGGTGTCCCGCTGGTGGGAGAGTCCTGGTTAGGGGGAAATCCCACTAGCCGACGGTAGGTCGGCGCCGGATCTCACCATCCAGCGGGGTAAGATCACCATCACCTCCCGAGAAAAAAACGTGCACTACATTTACGGGACTAATAACCATAGTGGTTGACGTGCCCGGAATCACTAACAACCAACCAACCAACACTTGGCGATTGCCAATGTTTTCCCAAAATTAAGGTTAAAAGTCACGATCCGCGACATCAGTTATACTTTTCACACCTAAAGGTGCAAATGATCTCAGTCCTGCCGCGCACTTCCCGCCACTGAGATAAATGAAGCAGACGCTGAAGGGACTGAGAACATAACGCGTCTTCACATGGGGTACCTGGAGGAGACAGCACGCGGTAATAATAGGGAAAAATGCTGATTAAAAAAATCATAAAAATATATAATAAAATTGAAGAAAATTAATATAATAAAAATAGTTCGTGAAAATACCAAAATTTGTAAAATATGTAATATAGTACCAAATGTGTAAAAATATGTAACACAAAACTTGAATATTGCGTTAGGACGGGGCTAATTCGCCAAGATCATAAATTTGAGGACGATAAGTAGAAAGACAAAAAATTTGTAATTACATAAAAATCCGGACTCTAATGTACTACCACGACACCACGACACTTGCGGAACACTGATGTCGAGATAAAATTCTTCGAAGCATGTATGCTCTTCTGAAATACCTTATTGTAGTGTGAAACTATATTGTGGACGATTACATGTATTTTATCTATCCACGTATATTGCTAGCAAATTTTGTAACATCATTTGTCAACTCAAAACTATATCAACTCGAAATCAAATTTGATCACAAGTGAGCATGCTGTGGGATACGATGAACGTTGTAATTATTTCTGAGAATGTAGATAGCTTTCGGCTTTACGTCTATCTCATTTCTGAGCGGCTTATCAGGATGGAGACTTGCCGTGATATATTCCATTCCGCAATAAATGGATTATCCTTAAAGGTCAATGATAGTTATAGATATAATATTAATATTAAAATAATAATAATAATAATAATAATAATAATAAGACTGAAGGATTTCTTTTCTTCAGTCAAGAACAAGTTGTCAAAACCAGAGCTTATAAAAAAAATGCATCGTGGGTCAGCAAATAGATAGCCGTTGTTGCCTATGTAAATCCACCGACAAGTCAATCCAGCATATTTGCTGTAGATGTGCATTAGCTCAAACAGAATACCTTAAGAGACACAACTGCGTCGCCAAAGTAATCCACCAAGCCCTTCCCAAGAGATACGACTTCGTAGAGAGTGAACAACCGTATTATAAGTGCAAACCTGAGCAAGAAATCAGCAATGATCGAGCTCCAATTCTGTGGGATAGTATAATCTTCACTGACAGAACAGTGGAAGCAAATAGACCAGATATTGTTCTGTTAGATAAAATATCTAAAACATCATGCATCATTGATGTTGCGGTCCCTACAGATGACCGGCTTGTATCAACTGTTGCTGAGAAAAAGAGGAAATACCAACCCCTGGCTGTTGAATTGAAGGACATGTGTGGATTACGTGCAGTGGAAGTGCTTCCAGTAGTGGTGTCAACGAATGGATTGGTCACCAAGGAATGGCAAGACATCGCAAAGAATTTAAAATTGACTGAAAAGCATTTGCGGACCATTCAAAATCTGCATTATTGGGAACAACAAATATAGTCCGCAAATTCTTAAGCCTGATTTGACGGATGTAGAAAACTAAATACATTCTTGTTCCACTTTACGTGCAAACCATTGTTGCCTTGCGTGATTTTGAGAACCCCGGCATCAGTGTACATCTATAGAAAATAGGAAATAATAATAATAATAATAATAATAATAATAATAATAATAATGCATTTTAAAGTATGTTAATATCTTGGAGTTTAAATTGAAACCATTTCTAGTAGAAAATGTATTATTAATAGAAAGAGATACAAATAATGTTTTCATAGTTTTTCAAATTATTTTAAATTAAATTATTTAAATTAAATTAATAAAAAATGTAGTCAATTTAAAAATTAAATTAAATGTAATGTAATTTGAAATAAAATTACTAATATTATTTAAAATTTAATTTTAATGTTAATTTAATTTTAAATTAAACATAATTAATTTTAAATTCAATTCACATATAAATTCAATTATTTTATTACATAAATCTTTGACTTACAAGTACTACATTTCTTTCATAACAAACAAAGTCTGTAATTTAACTGGACTCTTCTAACAACGTTGCTATAGGTTTAAAAAGCTTTCTGATTATAATTTTTACGACGTACTTCGTAAGAAGAGAAAGTTATGTATTTACTGTAAAACTAGTTAGTAAATTTCCGTGATTGTAATTAAAAACTGAATAGCAGTGTTGTTGAAAAAATCCAGTTATTGATATGAAACATTCTTTAACTACATTTCATTCTTAAGTAAGTTTTTTAAAAATATGTTTTACAATAATGCCTACCTCTCAAATTCTTCAATCCAGAGCGTACGTTGGTTTGGTAGCATTTCAATGCGGACGAAGGATTATGTGCGTCCCTGCGAAGTCAGTGGGCCGCTACTACGACTCTCCGTCCCCACACGGCATACCACCACAGAAGGAAAAATCCCTGGTCGTCTAGGTATAGGGACACGCAAAAAAGGCATGAAATAAACTTACGTTCAAGTACACCGCCCCCGCAAAAAGAGATGAAAGAACATGACGTATACGAATATGTATGAAGACCTGGAAATATATAGAACCGAGTACTATAAAGACGATTGAACATATCATTCTGAGTTGAAAGGTTAAACTTTTTCTTTGTTTCTCCAGTAAGGTGTCGAATTCATCCGCACTCTGGAGGAGAATTCTAGCGGCCGGCCGCTCTGATCGGTAGGTTTCCCTGGTTTCTCCGATCAACACCAGGCTAATGCTGGAGGAGTACCTTAACAAACGGGCCATGGACCGCGCGCGATTTTTCCTTCCTTATCCTCGTCATATCCTCATCTCTTACACACACTTACACTAACATGCACTACACTACCAGATGTGTCGGGAGACCGGTCGGGAACTTAGAAATTGTCCCGGCTGGGGCGATTCTCTGCTAGTGGGAGATACCTGCTTGGGGAAAACCCCGCTCGTCGCCGGTAGGTCGGTACCGGATCTCGCCATCCAGTGGGAGAAGATCACCGCTACCTCCCGATGAAAAATATGCACTACACTTACGGGACTAGTGACTTCGGTGGTTGACGCGCCTGGAATCACTATATTTCAGGCAATCGTGTGTGTGTGCGCGCAGCGGAGGCGGCGGAGCGCGGCGAGGGGAGCGAGGGATGAACAGCGACGTGAGCAGCGAGGCGGGGCAGAGCCGCAGCGGCGCGGGCGACGGCGAGGGCGTGGGCGCGGGCGCGGGCGCGGGCGCGGGCCCGTCGGGGAGCGGCTCGGCGTCCGGGTCGCAGGCGCTGGCCATCGGCGACGCCTTCCAGCTCATGTCGCACGTGCTGCTGCAGATGCAGGAGGCCATGCAGGCCATCGACCTCAAGACGGAGCGCACCGACGTGGCCGTGCGCGCCGTCGCCAAGAGCATGAAGGTCAGCGCGCGCACGCCCCAGCGCCCTCGCGTCCTGCGAGCCCCGACACGTCCGGCTCACAACGCCCCCGGCATCATCCACCCTGGCACACCCGCCCCACCCCTTGCCCTGCCCCGCCCCCGTCAGCCACACTCGCACCGCCGCGTCCCGACCCTCCCCGCCCTCTACCACTTCCGTCTCGATCTGCCCCGCCCCGCCCCGCCCACCCCGCTGAGCTGCCTACTCTACCCTTCCCAACCTTTTCACCCGGCCCATATCGCCTGCCCGCCTCTCCCCGACTCACATGACCTCTCCTCCCCGCCTCGACCCCCATCCCACATCACCTCTCTTCCCCCCGTCACTTCCCAACCAGCCACCCACCAAGGCCACCAGCTCAATGTACAAATCAGAATGTTTTGTTATCGCATCTACAAAAACGTCTTTATCGTGAACAAACCTTAACCTTTCAACTTGGAGCCGGGGTTGGGTGCGGACTTTTAAACGTGAGTGGAGGGCACGAGCAGAGGATTTGTCACCAATGTCACCATTTAAGGTAGTCAACTCGTAGCTCCTCTTACTGCAACCCTCCGTCTTCCCATGGCATCCCGGCACATAAGTCAAAGAAATCTCTTGCGGTTCAGTTACGGAGACACGCAAGTAGAGGTGAAACCATCCTGCCATTCCAAGACTTCATTCCGGGTTAAGAAGTTGGCTAGTCTCGCATGTGTTGATATTGCGGGAGCGCCAACGTTCAAGGAAATGAGATGATACTTTAGAGCGAGTTCTGGTGGCCAGCTCAGTGCGACACGTACGGCGACCAACCGTCACTACATGGCATCTAGATGTGAAAATCGCTTGACGTCTAGGTGCGGAGGTGAAACGATCGTACGGTGTCAAACTTATTCCTCTTTGGGTTAACCCGTAATGCAAAGACGCGAGAGAAGCCGAAAGAGAAGTTTGAAGGCAGTGCGTAGCGTGTGCTGATGAATATTACTTGAGGTATAGGTAAGGAAGTGGATCGATGGTCCTGTCTGAAGACGTATTCCTCGCGCGTGGGCGTGAGGGTGCCGGGGCGGGGCCGTTGACGGCGGTGCGCGGCGCGGCAGGTGCAGAACCGGCGGCTGAGCAGCGTGGAGCAGCGCCTGCAGGCGGTGGAGCTGCAGCTGCAGCAGGCGCGGGCGGAGGGCGAGGCCGAGGTGGAGGAGGCGGAGGAGGAGGAGGAGGAGGAGGGCGTGGAGTTGGAGGCGCGCCGCGCGCTGGCCAAGCTGGAGCTGCTGCACACCGAGTGGCAGATGCGCGCGCACGAGGCCTCCGTGCAGGTGGCAAATCACATCCCGATAACGTCTTCAATCCGATCACGTCACCCACAATTGAATCGTTTGTTTCAGAAACCCGTCGAACGCCAAAATCTAAAAAGTGCTTTAGCGGTGGAGTATTTTTCCATAAGGATAGACACATCGTTTAGACTATATTTACCTGAAAAATATTAAATTATTAACTGCTTTAATATTAAAAAATATTTTAAATTCAGAAAAACTGGTACACTTTTTCTCAGTTTTTTCGTAATTAGAAATTTGGCGTTTGACGGGTTTCTGAAATAAACAATTCAATTGTATCAGTTCATTGGTCACTTCTGGACGTAAGAGATAATCTTTTATTCGTTTGTTTAACGTCAAAAACAGTTAAACGTGTACTGACGTACTATGGGGAAAGGACAATTTCAGCACGGTTTCTTGCGTTTTGGGATCGCTGCTCTATCTCATACACACATTGTTGATTTACGAATTCAAGTAGCGTTGTTACCCAGAATTATTATGAAAATATTTGCTTTCATGCAATAAACCTATTTGCAAACGCATATCAGGCACAGTTTTTTGATATTATTCCTTATCATGCTATTTGTAACGTAATCAATTTACCTGAGTGTGAAGATTAGCACGATTATTTGCTTAACTTCTTTCTCCGCAGTGCTAAAGAATATGTGCATAAATAGTCAAGCTACATGTATGTCCAGAAGGAAAACGGGTCATTTCAGCATGTTGTGAATGAATCAGGGAAATTGGATGTGAGACCTGATCCAGATGGGGTCATTGACCCAGAAGCTAGGACATAATATATGTATATCACTTTGATTCAAATCAACTTGACCCTCCTAATTTCACCTCACGTAACCACTCTTCTGCTTTCACATCACCTAACTTTTTAAAATCGTTGATCATATTACTTCACTTCGTCTCAGCTTATCTTCTGAAAGTAAGGACTCCTTAGACAACGCAACCCTTAAGAGATCCAACTTCCCGTCAGTTTGCTAAACTGTTTCGTTCAACATTTAAAATTTTCTTCTTTGTGAATTTGTAAACATCTAGCAACATTTACTGGCTGATATCGTATCTCTTGAAAGTGTAGTAGTTAATAATTTTGTTTTGGCTAGCTGAATGTTATTTTATAATTCTGTTACGTGAGCTCTAAAACACAAATATGGACTTCTGCTTCAAAATTATTGATATTTTGTGATAAAGTTCAAACCCAAGTTTTCATTACAATGTTCATTTCTAGTTCGATGTGTGTGTCATCTGTAAACTTTTCTTTTAATATTAGAGTGAAGAATATACACGTAATGTAACAATGTTCACACTCTCTTTGAAATTCTGGCCCCAACATTAACCCTCAGTTTTATGGTATTTAGGCTCTTTAAACGTTTTAATTCAGAATGTCCGGGAATTCTTTTGAAGTGCTGGATCCTCTCGCAAGTCAATCAGGCGAAGACGTTTGGCGCATGTCGATGAAGTAAACGCATTCGAAGCAATTCATGACTAATTTGAAGCAATCAAGTTGCTCCGCGCAAGCCAGTCATGGAGAGGACCACCGTCGATGAGGCGAAGAATCTTCGCGCAAGCCGATCAACTGGAGGATCACCCATCAAATGGAGGATCTCCGGTAATGCGATCAGCTGGATGTTCTTCGCGCCAAACGTATGAAGTGAAGGTCATCTACACAAGTCAGTAAAGGATCGCACAATCAAGTAAAGGATAGAGGCGCCATGCCTAATGGATGTCCGATCAAGTGGAACATTTAAAGAATGTTGATCAAGTGAAGATTCTGAGACAAGTGGATCAAGTGCAACATCGCAGGCAAGTCTATGGAATACAGGATTGCCGCGAAGTTGATCAAGTGAAAGATTCTGGAACACGTTTTTGAAGAGAGGGGCTCCGCGAAAGTCGACCAAATGGACGATCTCCGCGCAAGTTTTCCAATTAAAAAAAGTTTGTCAAACGCAAACAATTGCAGGATCACCTATCAAATGTAGGATCTCACGCCAATGGAGTGGAGGATCTCCGTTCCAGCCGAACATGTTGAATATCTTGAACAAGTCAAAACATGTGTAGGATCTCCTTGCAAATATATCAAGTGCAGGATTTCACTACAAGCCGATCAGGTACACAATCTCACTGGAAGTCGATGAAGTATAGAACCCTCTCGCAAGTCTAGGGTCTTTGCAAACATCCATTCATTGTAGGATCTCAGCGTAAGTTGTTTCACTGCACAACTCCGCTCAAGTCGATGCAGGGAAGCTATAAAGCAAGTCGACCAAATAGAACATCTAAAGTCAGTCAATCAAAGAAACGGAATCAATTCAGACGATCAAATGGAGAATATCAAGCAAGGTGATCAAATGGAGGACTTTTAAAAATTCGATTAAATGGGGACATGTAGGAAGTCTATCAAATGTGTCGGTTCTCAAGGAAGTTGATTAAATGAAGGAATTATAGGCCAATTTATCAAGTAGAGTATCTCAGGATATTCGACCAAAATCAGAGTCACAAGCAAGTCGTTGAAATGGAGAAACTCAAGCAAGTCAATCAAACGTAGGATCTAAAACAATTCAATAAATGGAGAATCACAATCAATTCGATCACAAAGAGGATCTCAAACAAGTTGATCAAAAGAGTAATAACCCTCATTTTCTTGACATTTTTAAGAATTTCAGTACACAATTGTATAATTTTAAAACAGTATTAAAATTTTCTTTCAAAATTTTGAAATGCACATGCTGACACCTTTGAGGAAGTTTTGGAAAACAATAGGACTGATAAGGGTTAAACGGATCAATTAAGACCCTCTATCAAGTCCATCGTGTACAGAAACTTAGCGCATGTCGATCATGTGAAGGATCTCTGCCCCTCTCGTCAATGTGGTGTCTTCTCGCACGGATATCAAGGGGAGAATCTCTATCGAACTCGATCAACTGGAGCAAGTCGAGTGCAGGATATCTATGGCCGTCGATTAAATGTAGGATCTCTCTAAAAGTCGATAAACTCTATTTTATCCTCTTTATTCGAACTTTTGTAGGGTATCTTGATAAGAGTGTAAATTGGAGGGCCTCCGTGCCAATCAAAATTAGCCCAAATCTATTAACCTGACGCACGTCGAACAAGTGAAGGATTCTGGAGCAAGTCGATGAAGTAAAGGTGCTTCATGCAAACGGTGTTAGTGGTGGAGCTCCTTGCAAGTCAATCTAGTTCAGGATCTCCACGCAAGTCGTTGAAATACAGGGTCCTCGCGCAATTCGATAAACTGAAGGATATTCGCGCTATTTTGTCAAATACAAGATCTTTATGCAAGTTGATCAAGTGCATGATCCTTTACAAGTCGATCGATACAAGTTGTATCTCCGTGCAAGTCATTCAGGTGTAGGGTTTATCCAAATCGATCAAGTATAGTATCTTCGAGCAAGTCGATCAAGCGAAAGATGTGAGCGCAAGCTGATCAAGTGGGGGATATCTAATTAATTCCACCAAGTGAAGAATTCTGGAGCAAGTCGATCAAGAGCAGGATATCCGCGCATGCCATTCAACAGGACGATCTTCACGCAAATCAAATAAAGCGCCTCCATGAAAGTCGAGCAAGTGCAGTATCTCCATGAAAGTAAGATAAATGCACGATCTGCAAAAAAATCAACAAGTGAAGAATTCCCGCGGAAGTCTATAAAGTGATGAATCTCCAGCATGTCAATCACGTTGAGAATCGTCATGTAAGGTGATCAAGTGGGCGATTTCTCCACAAGTCGGTCAAGTGGAGATCTCTGCGTAACTCGATCACATGGAGAATCGCAACGCAAGACGATCAAATCAGGTCGCATTTGGAGCAGTTTTTGAGAAAATTCTAATGCTTTTTAACCATTTCTCACACAAAATTGCACGAACTCTACTTACAAATTCGAAAAATGCACATGACTTTCCTTCTCTGTACGCATCTTCTCATTTCTCTTCATACTCCTCAGTTCTTTCACACCTCCCTACTCCTCTTACTTCATCTCCTACCCCTCTTAATGCTCACTTCTCTTCTTACTCCTATATCTTCTCCTCTTTTTACTACCTTCTCCACTTACACCTCACTTCGTGTCCTGGTTGGGATTCTGCCCCATCGTATGTCTTAGAAATGGATATGAGGTGTTGTTTTGTCGTAAGTTTTTATTTCTCCAGAAAACGTTTTCGGTCGCATTGCAGCCATCTTCAGTGCTATAAATAATAATAATAATAATAATAATAATAATAATAATATACTGAATTACATTTTAAAGTCAGTAACAGGATATTACGAATAAAATTAGAATTTAAGTAAAATTGAAAAATTGGAATATAAAATGTGAACATATAAACCTAATTTTGAATAAAGACCACTTGAAATAGTAGATGAACTATTCTAAAGTGAAGTAAAATTGAAATATAATAAAGACAGTGTAGGCTAATAAATAAGTGAATAAATAAATTTAGAAAAGCAAACTGACATACCGATTCTGAGATGGCTGGGAGCTTTGGCCAAGACAAGACAGCGAGGGTGAAGAATATTGCCCGCTACATAAAAGAAACCTCTCAATGGAGAGGAGAGAGAACGCAGGATTAAACCTCTATTATTATTATTATTATTATTATTATTATTATTATTATTATTATTATTATTATTATTATTATTATTGTAACAATTTAGATGCAAAGAACAAACATAACAAGGAATGGCATGAGTAGGAGATGGAAAAACAGAAGAAAGCGGTGTCGCGCACTAATAATTTTTTTATAAATTAAAGAAGACGCGACAAAATCCCGATTTGGACCGTACAAATCAATAGCATTCATTTAGAGGAACATTTCAAAAGTTATTCGAAGCGAATCGCATCAGGGGTTTAAAAGATATGAGTGATTTTCAAAGTACACTTTTGACGATATAACTAAACATGTTTACAGCCATTGTTATCATAAGAAAGGTAATGTAAAGAAGCGGTTTTTCCTAAAAATTAAGGTGAAGAAATTAAGAAGAAAAATTAAGAAATTAAGAGAACGCGTAAAGCGATTGAAATGAAACTTTCGGGATTAACAAAGGAAATAACGCGGAAAATTATGACATTACTCGCAACTCTGAAAAATATCGAGGAGCTGCAGTAGAGATGCAAATTGAAATTGAATTTTTGGAATTTTTACGAGAGAACAATGATGCGTCGCGAGCGACGGAAATTAAGCAATTTTGGCGTTAATAAACTTTAGGAAATCGTAAAAGAAATAGTAATGAGATATAAATTGATAATTAAAAGTAGTAATAAAGAGAAATAGCCTGGAAAGGACAGAATTAAGTGAAATGGTATGATATTTTTAGTAAAGACACGTAAGCGATCGGTAAATGTTCCAAAAAAAAGAGTTGAAGACACAACGCAACAATGCCCAGGAGGATTGTGTGTAGCGAGCTCGAAGTCAGACGTGGGGTTCAACGCTCCGAAAAAAGATAAAATTTTAGTATGCAATTGTGCGAGAAACACGGTGAACATAAATGGATATAGTGAGTTTAGGCAATGATGTTCGTAATAACAATGCGTACCGCGGAAATATTTTATGTGTCGCAGTATATTCAACAATAGGACATTTTGGAGGAAATGTAGCACGCGATAGACAGATAATTGCGTTATTAGTTGCGTAATGGAAATAGGATGATAGGGGAATGAAAGGACATGCTAAGAAGATATTAGCGAGTTCAAGAAATTTTTGGTAATGTGTGGGGATGGAGAAATGCTGCGGGAGGGTGGATTTGGAGGATGCTGCGTAATATACAGCGAGGACGGCGCACAACAATGGTTTGCTGCGGATTACAGCGTTTTCGGCAAAAGGGAAGTTATGAAACTTTGTTTTGTTTTTGTTATGAAATTCACATTTTGAAGGAGAAGAAAGATTAAAATTAGCTTCTGTACAAGATCAAGTTCTGTCTTAGCGTAAAATAGATTCAATAGATTTATATCTATTGGCAGAATGCGCATTCGGGTGTGAATGAGTTTATTTATAATTGTCAGTATGAATGGAAATATTTTGGATTTTGTGTCATGTAATTTAAGGGTATTATATCGTTGATGTGTTTATGTGTTTATTTGTTTGTCGTTAAGTGTTTTATGTGAGTCATGGGAGAGCAACGACCCCAGTTTGTATATATATTTCAACTGAAATAACGACTAGCACAGGAATTACAGAAAATAAATGGCGAACATCACTTGGTTCGACATTAAATTAAACGAACGTAGTTGCATGTTGCATTGTTGCATGTAGCTAGTTAATGACCTACGCCCACGTGCCCGAATAGTTGTTAGATCCTGTACAGGTCAGCCACAACCTCACACCCAGATTTTATGTGTAAGTAAGAAAATATCGGAAGTTCTGGGGAAGCAGCTAGTCGACGGGCAACCTTGGAGGTGGAAGCTGAGTATAATCAGAGCAATTGATAAGAGCGGGTTTTGGTTATTATTTTGGCGTTATAACGCCGGGCGATTATAAAGATTATAGTTGATCTAGAGCAGGTAGTGGTTCATTACATATTTTGGTGCGCCTAACGAGGGGTGATTATAGTTGTTTTATAGATATAAGAGGAGGACTGTTCATTACATTATTATTATTGTAGCACAGAAAATGGCCGCAATGTGATCGAAAAAGCTTTCTGGAGAATTAAAAACTTACGACAAAGCAACGCCTCAAATCTATTTCTATGATGCAAATGTCGTAAACTCCACACCATTTCCTGCCTTGGCATGTCTTATCACAAGCAGTTTTTTCGTAATCTCACGTCCCCATTCCTCTCTTTAGCTCACCTCTCGCCGACTGAAATTATCATTCTTTCACCTTACGTCACTACCCTTCGCGACCTCCCGTCTCCTGTTTTCATTTCATTTCACGACGACTCATAATGTCGCCTCATTTCTCTTCACGTCTGTTCGTCCCATGCCAACTGCCGTCCCCGTTCCGCTCGCTTATGTGCTTCAGCCTGACAACGCCGTCAGGGACCTGCCAGCTGGAGGTACTGCGCCGCACGCGCCAAATACCTGCCTGGGATACTATCTCATCTCATGTCTTATCCCAAGCAGTCCTCTCGGCACCTGACACCCTCAATCATCTCTTCATCTTTTGCACCTAACATCGCCTCCGCCTACTTTCGAACTGTCGTTTTACCTCACAGCACCTAAAGTTATCTCATCTCACGTCATGACAACCCTTGTGTCCTCACCTCTCCTGTCATTCTCTTACCTCACATCTCCTCAAATTGTTTGTGGCATTACGTCACCCTCGCGTCTCATTGTATTTCATCGCATGTCGACTCATCCTACATTACGCCCCCCCCCCGCATTACCACTCCTGTCCACGACCGCTCGCCCCGCTCCGCGCGCAGGTGTGCCTGAGCCCGCCGTCGCCGTCGGAGACGTGCCTGCTGGAGGTGCTGCGCCGCACGCGGCAGCCGGCCGGCGGGGACGCCGCCTCGGCGTCGGCGTCGGCGTCCGCCTCGGACGGGCTGTCGTCGCGCGCGTCCTCGCCCTCGCGCTCGCCCGCCAGCCGCCAGCGCCGCCACCGCGCGCGCGCGCCGCGCCGCCAGCGCGACCGCCAGCGCTCCCTGGTGGCGCGCCACTCGCCCTCACCCTCGCCCTCGCCCTCGTCCCCGCTCTCGCCCTCGCTCTCACCCCCGCTCTCGCCCCCGCTCTCGCCGCCCGCCGTCGCCGCCGCCCTCGCCGCCGCCTCCCCGCCGCCCAGGCCGTTCCGCTCCGCGTCGTGCTCGCCCGCCGGCGACGTGCGCCGCCGCCGCGGGGCGCTCGGCAGAAGCCTCCTGCAGATGGCGCAAGAGGGGAGAACGAAAGAGGCAAGGGAACCTTCTTTCTTGGCACATAGGCGACCGAAATTAATTCAAATTTGGCGCCGTACTTGCAAATCAATCATTTATAACGATTCCTTGGTGCTAATTAACAACAAAGGGTATGTATTTTAAACGTCCGTAAAATTTAAACGTAAAATTTTTTTTTCTGTAAAAACCGCGAGCGGGCTTCCAGAGAGAAAGGTGACACGTTTTTCGTATGAAACTCTTTGGAAGGACTGAAGCTACTTTGAACTACTTTCAAACACACTCGAGAGATTGCGCCAACTGCTGAGAACCGCCGACCACAGATGGAATTTCGTATTGTTAACAACTTTTGAGAATCAGATCCATTTCCAAATAAGACGCCAGGAAAGCCCATTGTTTGAGAATTTTCAGCCGAGCGATTTCACAAAGGATCGCATCGTCAGTAAAAAGGCTGAGTAATTTACATCTTGGCTGCATTGAAAAATTAGATTTTGACGTTTGGTAACGGTAGTGCAGACTCTGTGAACGGTATTTTTGGCGCGGAGCATTGCCTGACATTGTATTACGCCCGAATTACGACAGAATACAATCGAAAACAATCTTCTTTTCACCCAGACGAGATAACAACGACAATACTCAATAATTAGTACACATATGTAATACTTCTTCAATACTCAATAATTCGTACACAGAGAACTAATAGTTAGAACTAATAGTTCTAACTATTAGAACTATTAGTTAGAACTAATAGTTCTAAAAAATTGGTTTCAGAATTTTTACTGATGTCGAGGTTACAAAAGGAGGAAGGAGTCTTAATGTCAACTCGAATCATTGTTTGATGCTCTCCCAAAAAACCTATTTTGCAGCCTCAGCATTCTTTAATAGACATTTATGCACCAATGACGTTATAAGGGTCGAGACCGCCCGACACCATTAAAACCACTTAACGTCCGTGGTACATATACAATTTTATTTTTACTTTCACTTACTAACGTAAGAAGAAAAAGTATTGTAATTATGCACTGGAAAACGGAGAATGTTCGAGACAAAACTCTTATTGACGGACGCTGGTATCGAAAAAGTTTATAAGTCCAGCTGTTAAATATACAACAAAATATTCCTCTGACATATTATGTGATAGTGTAGAGCTTGTAAGCGTGTGTGTGTGAACGTGAGCAGTGAGGTGAGGACAAGGGAGAGGAAAGAAAGATGGTTCGCAGTTTGTGACACTGCTCCGGCATTCGCCTGCTGGTGATCAGACATACGCATCTCCGAGATTCAGATAATGCACAAGAGGTATCCAAAAAATGCAAAACGGCAGTATTCCAAAAAAAAATTCCGTTACGTTATGTTATTATATATAGACTTTTTTTTTCATTCGATACGTAGATCGTTTTACAGTACATAACTTACCTGGATCGAAGGGATCGTGATTACGAGGGAAATATGAAAAGTTGAATGATTTTACATGTTCTCTTATGGAAGGAATTATGAGAGGGATATATAAAAGGGAATTATGGGAGGGAAATATAAAAAGACAAACCGAGACAAGTTAATTAGTAAAGAAATCGGAATGAAAAAAATTAGGTGAACTAGCGTTGTGCACGGACAGATGATTTGTCGTCAATCCATTTTTCGGTATGAAGGAATGAATGAATTTTCTTCATTCTTAAATGAATGTCTATAAATTATTATTAACACAACCAGTTTCACTTAAAATTTTTGACATTCAGAAGTAATTATTATAGTATATTTTTGATTACATGATGTTTTGGCTACACCTTATATCCATCGTCAGACCTTCAGTTGTACATTTTAGCAAATTTAAGTGTATAATTTTTAATACATTTTAAAATAAAGACAGAAGCTTACTTTTTTATAAAAATAATAATTGTAATTGTTATAATAATAATAATAATATTAAACCACACTATAATATTTACATTATGTACAGTATTAATAAGATATTAACATAGAGCGCGTGAGAACTTCCGCTCATTGTTCCTTTATTTCTGTTACCGTCTACTTGAACACTGGAGACGGTTACAAGACAAAACATGTAATATTCAACAGCCAAGGAAGGAGGGGGGACCAATGAGGAAGAAAGAATTAATTTTGATTTTGATTGTTAAATTGGAAAAGCAAGTTGTAAATTTCAGTGAAAATTTTGGATTCTACCATAGAATTTAAAGTTGCATTCAATTTTATGTGTAATAACTCCGATACCAATATCGCGTCGTACCGCGGTTCTTGGTCCAAAATTTTAAATTGTCTGAAATCCATTATATGCCCTGTTTCACTTTGACGTCTCGAGACCGAGTTTAGGATTTGAAAAGGTTCTTTAATGTTTCTTTGATGTTAAGATATTCTTTGCTTAAGTTTTCTTAGTGTCTGACAAATATAAATTTGGGACATTGAGTACAATTAATTTTATAAACAACATCTTGTTTTTACATTTCCTCAATCATATCTTTGTTATTTTGAAAATTAAATAACTATAATAATATCATTTGATACCCTAACCACCTCTGCCGTTTTCTGTATCGAAAAGTAGGTACTTTCCCCTGCAGCATTTCACAACGTTCTCTCTGTAGTACGTCGTAGTGTGGGAGCCTCGTCGATTGGTGGGTGGCTGGCGGCGCAGGTTCGCAAGCTGCTGCTGCGCGGCGCGGACGTGAACTACCCGAACGGCTCCAAGTGGACGGCGCTGCACAAGGCGGCCATGAAGGGCCACGCGGACACCGTGTCGCTGCTGCTGGAGAAGGGCGCCGACCCCGAGGCGCGCACCTCCTACGGCTTCACGGCGCTGCACATCGCCGCGCACAACGACCGCTCCGGCCGCTGCGCCGCGCACCTCGTCAAGGTTGGATGCTTCGCCTTCACTCGGAGTCACTAACCACACTTCGGTTTTAATAACGCGGCGCGTCAAGACCTGTCTTCTCGCTGGCATTGTGTCACTGCATTTCACGTCTTTCTCGGTCTTTGATTGATTGATTGATTTTTTCGTGTTTCCGGACGTGTCAACTGCTTTGGTCATTTTCCCCGTAAGTGTAGTGCATGTTTTTTTTCTCGGGAGATGCCAGTGATCTTCCCCCACTGGATGGCGAGATCCAGCGCCGACCTACCGCCGGCTAGCGGGGTTTCCTAACCAGGTCTCTCCCACCAGCGGGGCACCGCCCCAGCCGGGACATGCTCTAAGCTCCCGACCGGTCTTCCGGGATATGTGGTAGTGTAGTGAATATTAGTGTAAGTGTGTGTGTGTGTGTGTGTGTGTGTGTGTAAGAGGAGAGGATAGAACAAGGAAGAGGAAGGAAAGATCGCGCGCGGTCCGTGGCCCGTTTGGTAGGGTACTGCTCCGACATTCGCCTAGTGTTGATCGGAGAAACTACGGAAAACTACCGATCAGAGCAGCTAGTGTCGAAAATCCTGCCGTCGTCAAGACTCGAACCTAGGACCTCCCGGCGCTGCAGTGACATCAGTTGCACTGAGCTACCGTTCCAGGTTTTCTCGGTCTTGATCTGCAGCTCTTCTTGATACGGTCGCGATCATGCGACACCTAGTGGCACGACCGAGAAAAATGCAAAAAGCCGTGCCATATTCCATCGTGAAAGCAGGCCGTCTCGTGCCATGTTATAAAAACCGAAGTATAGCGATTTAATGTGAAATGCGAGTAACCAACAAATATCACAAGCACTCATGCAAAACGGGAGGCCGACAGAGACCAACAAAATGCGAGATGAAGTCATCGCTTGAACATTAGACAACAAAACCCTCTTGTTTTCGTCAAAAACATGACTGAAGAGTGGAAGTCCTGGACAGCATCCTATAGGTGGTACTCAAAAGCAATCAACCTAGACAAAGAAACGCCCTCAAAGCTCAGCCTGGACTAACAGTCGCAGAATGTCAGGTAGTACCCAAATTTACTACAATTTTTTTTTCTGTTACAATAACACAACGTGAAACAAAATTTCCCACCACGAGTTCAATGGCAAAAAGCGATCTTCTTCGACCCCTCCTAGACGCTCTAAAAGTTTATAACTTTTATTCTGATAGATCTTGTGACGACCTGAATGGCTGAGGTGGCTAGAACGTGTGCCGACTCAGCACCTCGGTCTGAAAGGTCGCGGGTTCTAGTCCCGTCGTGGGCATGGTAGTTTGTCCCTTATATTTCATGTATGTGTTTTGTCACGAAAGTCCTTGAGAGTCTACTAACCGCAATCCGAGAAGCCCGCATGTGTGTTAGTGATAGTCAAAAACGACATCCCCTGAAGCTGAATTCTGAGAGATGCTGCGCGTGGGTTGTGTGGTGTGGCAGGCGCCGTGCGACGTGAACCGCCGCAACCAGTTCGGGCGCACGGCGCTGCACTACGCGGCCGAGTGCGGCAACGACGCGACGGCGCGCGCGCTCGTCAAGGCCGGCGCCAGCGTGGGCGTCAAGGACGACGAGGGCAAGACGCCCATGGACCTCGCGCGCACCGACGGCATCCGGCGCGTCTTCGGATGGAAATGAAGGCCGCGGTCAGAGGCCCTGAGGTCTAAGAATCGGACGCACTTGCCTTCGGCGGTCAATGGGAGAACCTTTTATGGCGTTTTAGGGCTGTAACCGCCAAGCTCATGCGTCAAGTCAATGTTATCTACACTTACATTAAAATGTAGATGGCGTTGCTCAAGTACGTGTATGCGCGTCGTTATTGACCGAAAAAAGCCGAGATACGTTCCTTCATTCACCGTGTGATGTCACTGACGTTAAGTGTGTCCTTTAAGGACCGTGTCACACGAGCGTCGCGTTGACGCGCGTTAAGTAACGCGTAACACGCGTCGTTGAATTTTGTGCGAAACGGCACACGAGCGCTCTTGGCCGTTCCGCAAAAGATACAGTGTTAATCTACAACGCGCGTTCTTAAACGTTGGCAGCTAAGGCCTGAGAGACACAGTCCTTAGCTGCCAACGTTTTTCATACATTCCTTCACCATGCCTCCATCACCGAAGTTGAGTCTCATGAGACTTCACGAGTCTGTGGGCATTAGGTCGATTGACAGAAGGTCTAATTGTTAAGTATGATAATTTTAATTACAATTATATATTAAATAATACATAATTATATTATTAATGTTTTATATTATTATAAAATATATAATTATATTAAAATAATGTATTAAATAATATTAATAGTTGTTTAGTGATAGAAGGTCCACAAAAACAAGTCCAATAAAAATTTGATCTAAATATTAAAAATGCTTAATAAAACTTAAACCAATTGTCAAAAATGTCTAATGAGATTTAGTCCAACTGACATAAATGCATTGGTATAACAGAATTTGTACATTTTGATCAAACCGAAATACATAGCATAATGTCCTACACGGTTTTATTATGTCAGTATTTTATGTTCTAACTGAAATTACAGCGTTAATTTTCTAAATATATGACATATAAAAGAAAAAGATGTCGAAATAATCAGTCTTCACTTTCACATATTAGCGGAGCCTGGGAGCCTGCACTTCAATGACTGCAGGTATACATCGATACCATCTTTACAATTTTGGCAATTTGCTACCATTCGCTCTCCTTCCTTTTGATTAATTTGATAGGATTTAGTAATTGGATGTTGTACTCGTACATGTTCTTCCAAAAACCGAATGATGAGAATTTTGGTATTCCTATGATCTTTTTAGGTGTCCCAAATACTTCCACCAACAGGCATGGTGAAGAACGGTCATTTCCTGAAACATGGAATTAGACCTGATATATCTATTAGGTGTTAACCCTACTGTCCGTACCTATTGGACCTGGAAAAATCTATTAGACATTCGGTATATACCTTTTACATCTACGGTGCATATGAACTAGATCTGTGTAATTGTAGCTTCCAATTTTACACCTCTTGTGCTATTGGACCTTCTGTCTCGTAGACCTTGTGTTGCTATAGAACTACTGCGCAAACGATCTAGTACTTTGGACCCACTAAGTATTATATCTTCTGCCCGTGGACCTAATGAACTGAATCTCTTTCGTCTAGACGTGGACGAGGGGGAAGTGAAGTCGTCGCTGGACGCGGCGTGATGGCGATGCTCGAGGGTGAAATTGAAGACGTCGCTGACGCTGGGGTATGTCAGCCTGGGACGTTGACGGAACCACGGCCTGGATTTCGCTCTCTTGGACATCACTTGCCGCGGGAATCGAAGACATCCCTGACGCTGTAGTACGTCAGTGTATGCGTCAAGGACGTCTTGGGAAGATGTCCATGAATCTAGCGCGTTCAGACAGAATCCGCCGCGCCTTCGTCTGAGAAAAAGGCGTCCTTGAGGGTGGACGACGAACGAAGTTGAATTGACGTCGCTGGACTCTGAACTTCATTGCTGTGTCCGAAGGTGAAGTTGAAGACGTCGGCAGCAAGTCGGCCGTGGCTCTCGCCTTCTTTGACAGCATTAGCCGCGCAGGCAATTTCGTTCCTTACTCTATTCGTGGACGAGAATGGATTAACACCGCTGTGCTGGGCTGCCTGATGGCCGCTCGACAAGGGCGGCGAGGGTCCGGTGGCCAAGGGACTCGCGCTCTGTAGTGAGGGCGTGGCCGCGACGGAGGGTGAGTAAAGAGCGTTGCTGTCGTTGGATTGTCTCTCATAACGAAGCTTTTATAAGCTCTTTTTAAGCTTTGATATTTTAAGAGAGCGACCGCCTGCTGGACTGCTTGAAGTGACGAATGGTTTGGACCACCTACCTGTGGTCTTTGAAGAATCAACGGTACCACCTGGTTGTTGAGTATTCGTCTACGCGAGAGGCATCCGCAGAAAGATGACTCTGCGCTCTAAAAGCAGCTGCCGACTTGAAGTTACGACCATTTGGTAACCTCTCCTACATGTGGTTGAGACGCAAGAGAAGATAGCGCTTGTCCTATCTACAACTATCGTATAAACTTTTTTAGTCATTGTCAACAGGGCCCAGCGTACGGAAAATGGAGGGATGGTTTAGGGTGGTAAACTACTAGTAGAGACCAAGAGACTATGCTTGCTCAATGATTTGATCTTGAAGTGATGGGTCACTCTGTGCATTTGTCCATGCACGTACATCATCGTCCGAGGAAGATAAAAGAAACGTCTGACGAGAAAGGTTCGCAGGATGTTTGGCTTCAAGTTACACCGTCCTTGCAGTAAACGCTGGTGAAGGACAATTAATAGATGACGGCTGTACTCAGAGAGTGACAATACTCCGTAAGAATATGGGCACGTCCATCGTGGTTATCAGGAATTCGACTCTGGCATTGGTCCAAGTGCCAACATTGGCCGCACTTTCGTTTTAGAGTTTGGGACGTATTTGATCACTTCTCGTAATGCGATACTTGCCACTCATCCAAGAATAGTTGTGGCGTCTTGTGATCTTCAAGGACGACGTAGCTGAACTGTGCCTTCTTGGGAAACTTCCGACTACTGATCCCGTTGAAATAGTGTGCTCTTGCTTCCACCGCCATCTGCTTTAGCTAATTTAAACTACTGCATAACTGCGCACTGGCATGTATATTATTTATAGCGGCTTTATAATTTTCATGCGTTTCGAGTTAAATTTTTTATACATGTTAATTATTGTTGAAAAATAAATGGTAAAATATTAACATCTGATTTTTCAAATATGTATCAGAAGGAACAAGGAATTCAGGCATTAATGAAATAGGTGTAGTTGGTCCAACGTTTCTTATACATAAGTTAAAAATTTGGAAAACTGTTCTTTTTTATGAAAATCGTAAAGTGTGGATCGTCAAAAGAATGTCAAAACACGCAGGGTTTTTTTTCATTTATAAAAGCAAGTTTATTGTTGTAACGTAGACCTGCTGTGATGCCAAATATTGTCAGTGTCTGAGGAAAAACGTCAGCGGATATTACCCAGTCATGAAAATGCAAAAAGGTATACGTAAGAGATTTATTAGAAAAACGATGTTTTCAAACACAAGCTCTAAGTCTTCATTAAAGAAGATCATCTGATAATTGTGTTTGCTGAATTGCCTCTCTCTTCCTCACTGCTCAGTATAGGAGCATTCGGTGACACGAGCAACGAACACGCCGCGGTACGTCATGTTCCTTGTTAGGCTTGGAGAGAGGTCTTCAACTGTCGGAGCTTCATAGCGAGAAATAAGAATGTACAGAATCAGTGATTCGTTAAATGAACAAAGTTGGACTACGTCAGCACTTAATATTCCTTCCTCTTCTTATTCTCTTTCTTCTTTCATTCTACTTTTCCTACTCCTAATTCTCCTCATTCTTCTCTTCTTCCTAAGCCTGTTTCTCCTCCTACTCCTCCTTGCTGATCCATTATTATTAATGTGCCATTAATTATTGAAGTGTCATGAAAATTGCAGGAGTCGTGCAATACGATAGCATGTAGCGGGAGAGCAAATATAATAAAATAGATATAAAATTAAAGCTACTTGCTTACTAAAACAAATGACAGGCGCTAAGGATTCACAGTGCTCATCTAAATGAATAAAAAGAATTATGTCTGTGAGGACAGTTTCGTGTGAACGATTGATTCATTGATTATTTATTTCCTGGCGTTTCCTGGCGCGTCAACTGCTAAGGTCATTACTCTCGAAAAATAGTGCATATTTATCTCGGGGAGTGGCGGTGATTCTCTCCGACTAGATGGTGATAAACGGCGTCGACCACCAACCAGGTATCCACCCACCAACTCGGCACCGTCCCAGTCGGGAATAGCTCTTTCGACTGATCTCACAACATAGGTAGTAGAGAAATTCATGTAAGTGTATGTGTGTGATAGGACAAGGAAGTGAAAGGAAAGAACGCGCGCGGTCCGTGGCCCGGAAACTGAAAAAAAACACGGAAAACAGAGCAACAGCCCGCTAAATTTCTCCTCCAGACAGCGGTTGAATGCAACCTAGCTATCTGGCCAAAAACCCTGCCACCATCGGGACTCGAACCCCAGTAGCTCCCAGCCAGAAGCACAGAAGTGATATGAGTTGTGTGAATCATGTAATAGCACGTTGTATCGTTTAAAACGTTTATATTATGAAATTTTATAAGACATCTTTTCTTGTTGAGTAATATACCGCTGAAGTTGCTCCGCGCATACAAAATTACCTCTTGTGTATGTTGCATTGCTTTTGGATTCTATAATTTGCATTCACTTCGTCGATCAAACAAGTAAATTGATTGGGATACCTCAGTGACAACATCCATTTTTCTTGCAGCTTCGCTGGCCGGGAGGTCGTAGGATTCCAGTATCGGCGATGGCGGATATTCGCCTCTATACTTTGATTTATTTAACGTGGCGCCTCATTGTCACGAGCTGAAAAGGGAGGGGGACATTGTCATCTAATCGGTAGCTCCGATATCAAAAATTTAAATCGTAACGAAGCTTCTGATTGGATGACAGTGTCCCCTTCTTCGTCTTGCTCGCGGCCTTGAGACGCCACGTTAAATAAATCAGAGTATAGCAACATAGCTAAGTCGAACTGAGTCTCTGTCTCTCCATGCACCTCCTCCGAGATTTGTAGTAGCTTGCTGATTTAATTGGTAATTTTCCTTACTTTTTCCCATCAATATCAGGCGAATTCTGAAGATGTAAATTACCAAACGGGCCACGGACCGTGCACGATTTTTCCTTCTTCCTGGTTCATTGATATTTTCGTGTTTCCGGGCGCTGTATCAACTGCTATGGTCATTAGTCCCGCAAATGTAGCGTGCGTTTTCATTATAGGAGTTATGTTGCCGGTTTATTAGAGGGAAGCCAAGGAATTACTTTACCATGAATAATTAGGGGGGTAAGTGGGCGTAATTCGTCTTAAGGAAGAAAACTTGCTTGCGAATTTTGAGGATTAATTTTAATTTGCCAGTTGTTATAACAAGCAATTATAGTTTTAAGTCGTATTGTAAATTGTCTCTACTTTTAAGAATGTTATTATGAGAAGTGAAGATTGCAGTATCATCTGCAAAACATTGTATTTCAGAATTTGATAGGTGCGATATATCTGATGTGAATAAATTAAAAAGTAAAGGAGAAAGAGGAGACCCTTGAGGGACTTCTGCATAAATGTTAAGTTCATTAAAAAGAGTCCTATTGATTTTAACTTGGAATTCACAAATAGATAAGAAACTAGCCATAGTTCTGAAGGTATATTGGGAAACCAAAAGTTCTTAAATTATACAATAAACCATTGTGCCAAAACTTGTCATAAGATTTTTCTACGTCGAGAAATATAACAAAATTGATTTTTTTAAAGCCTGTTGCAATGTAGTCTGATAAACGAATCAGTTGGTGAGTAGTTGAATAGTTATGTCTAAACCCAAATTGAGAATTAGATAAGAGATTCGTTGATTGAATAAATTTAATTAAACGAGACAGAATAGCTTTTTCAAAGCTTTTAGAAAAAATAGACAGTAAACAGAACGAAAATTTTCTGGTTTACTGTGGTTTTTGTGTGGTTTAGGAATGGGTATAGTAAGAGCAATATCCCATATTTCAGACAAGTAATTTAATATGAGACATGCATTATAAATGGCTGTTAAAGAACTTATTGTTATATTCGGAAGATATTTGAATGCAATATTTGGGATTTGATTTATATCAGATTTTTTAGTTTAGAAACAATAAATTTTATTTCGGAGGGGGAAATAAATTGAGTACGTTCAGGACCGGTATGGAAAGGATTCTGCAGATTATTTAATATATTGTGCGCGAATGCAATGTTAGAGGTAGACTTATTAGTAAAAGACAATTGAAATTGTTTTGCAAAAAGTTCAGCTTTTCCAACATCTGTGGTTGCAGTAAAATTTGTATTTTTGGCGTTCCTATTTGGTACTTTTCATTTACGATATTACGTATTACCAACACCATCTAGATACTAGGTGGTGTTGGTATTACTTAGTTACGCAGATATGCTAACTTTTGTTTCGGGATTGCCAACTTCATTTAATCTATTACGACATTTTCATGGAACAAACATTTCGCGTTTTGTTTTGTTGTACTAGCGGTTCTTCAAATTATGCATTTTATTTTAATTTATTTTCATTTCAACATTTTTATTGACTGATTTCGTCAAAGTAATGCATAACAGGAAATGAAGTGAATGTAAAAAATTGTATTTTTAAATTACGGGAAGAGAAAGAAAACAAGAAGAAAATACTGTGTTTAAAATTTTGATCGTTTCAGGTAATTGACAGCAATGGCAGCAAACTAACCTAACATAAATGTGCAAATAAGAGTGTTATATTAAAATTAAATAGTCAGAATCCTTACTAAAACAAGGTTTTAATGAAAACATCGCATTTAATTCTAAAATTATTTATTGAGACAGTTTTAGTTTTAAAACCATTTCTTAGTTCCTACAAATGTTTGAAAAGTTCAACAGTTACACTGGGAGCACTAAATTCTATTATGGCAAGATTGCTGCTCTAAATATTATTGATACTAAATACCATTAAATATTTCACTATTTACCTTGTCTATTATTTACCTTGTCTATTATTGAATTTTATATCAGGAACTAAATATATGTTAATTTCATTTCGAAAGAAAGTATACTTCTTTATTTTCATGAGAACAAAATATTCGAAGAGAACAGGACACCACATCAAACTGTCATTTAGTTTATATTATTCACTACTTCACAATTCCCAAGAGTATAATCGTAGTTTTCAATGTTTCGTTAGGTGAGGTCAAAATGTCGAGACATACTGGTAGCATTTGAGTCTTAGTTAAAGATGTAGTTTTTAATAGACTGTATTTAAATGTATTATATCCCAAATTAAATAAATTTATTGACATAATGATATGCATATGATTTAAATTAATTTTACAAACTACTAAACCATGTAAGAGGCTCGATGATTATATGTTTTTGCCAATTATCGTGAAGTGAGAAATCTCATAACAGTGACATTTGCACCTGGTTGGTAGCCAACCTACCTTGTTCTGGTGTTCGGGAGGTACACGAAATATCTTTACGTCAAATGTGTTCTAGCAGACACCAATGCTTGATGAATTAGCTACCAATCAGGAGCAAATGTTACATTTGAACCTTAGATATATGATATTTCTCACATGTTTTCTGGCAAAAATGTATCGTCTTCGGTATTTTGAACTGCATCAAGAGCGAAATCGCATGATGAAAAGCGTTTAAATGGAAGAGCAAGGTTCTGTTTCTTGGGCATCTCTCCAATCAGCATGAGGAGGGGCGTGGGCGAGGTGTCGTGCCGTTGCAGCGGCGGGGCCGGCGATGGCTGCGTGGCACCTGCAGGGAATCCTGCAGGGAATTCTGCAGGCTCCCCCGGGGGCAACTTCCGGGCGGAGGCCCTCTTGGGCGCCTTCCAGCTGGTCATCCAGGAGATGACCAAGGTACTACAATTGAGGAGCAAATAGCCCCATGCCACCTCAGACTCAGTGTGTCTAAGAATAAATGTTATAGACTTCTCGGGCTAGTGGAGGGATTGAAGGTGATCAAGTTTTGATAATGTACATGGAGTGTAAAAATTCGTTTAACGGAGTTGTGTATGTAATATTTTCTCCTGATTTTTGGGCAACTTCTTATGAACAAATGTTCAGAAGGTTAGGTTTCACTTCGTCAAGTATATGAACAAGATTGTGCTTACGAAGTTGACCAACAATCAGAGGTAAACGTCACATGTTTGAATGCTAATAACTACAAGTACAATATTGCATTCTTTATTCGTTGGCAAAATGTGAACATTTTTGAGTTCTCTACATGCCCTAAAATTTTGAACATTTATTCTGAGACAGCCTATAAAATGAACCCAAAACTTCAGGCCTTTATTTAGAATAAAACACAAAGAGGCATTTATTTTGACTTAAATAGGAGACACAAAAGGTATTAAAATATGCTTATGATATGAAAAAAGGGGATATTGTCCAAATAATGTCCAAAGAGGTCAATTCTCGCATTAAAGCGTGATGTGAAATTCCTCATGGTCGAAGTCTGTCGGCATGAGTGAGAGAAATCCATTCATCTTAATAATCGTTACTGAAAGTTTCACTTAAAGAACACATCTAAATTTAAAATAGAAGAAAATTTAACATATTGCCTACCGGGCTGATAAGCCATGGGCCAATTCAAATAGTTCTTTGCGACGTTTCATCTGCTACTATGCCAGACATCTTTAAAGCCCGTAGGGTAGTAATAGTAGTAGCATCATCCTTCCTAGTTACACCTAAAACCATGATGAAAAGACATGCGGGTCCTATATGCTCAGCTCATCCAGCTTCAGTCAATGAACTTCATGCACTTGTTTGTATCTCAATGTTAGCGGGAATTTTTAAAGCAACAAGTTACCAAAATTATTCTTGTTACAAGTAATTGAAACAGATATATGAAGCTTTTGTTTGAATATTGCATCTTTTATTCCAACTACACCTTCATTGTGTTATTTTCGGTTGATCACTATTGATATTGTCACTTTCTGCCACTTCCAGAATGTTTCTTAACACTTCTCGCTTGTCAAGCAGCATGGTGGCCAACATCTGGCCTGACTTTTCAAAAAAAGATGCTATTGTGATCATGTTGTTTGTGACGTTTGTGATGCTGCACAGAACGAGCAAAACTCGGTGGCCAAATTAGCTCACATGTATCTTTTCAGCATGCCTAAAGCTAGTCAGCCAGGAGCCGAGAAGAACCATTTCAATTGGATCGCGGACTATCAGCCCGGTAAACTTAAAAAGTATAAATATTGACGCCGGTCTTAAAACCTTACATTGTTTTTATAAAATATACAATGCTACACACTGAAAAAAGTTCCATTACTTTACACTTCCACAAAAAAAGAGTTATTTATATTCAATGAATTACCGCTTATTTGTAACTTACAAGAAATTACGGTTTTGAACAATATGTGGCTTTGTGAGAATAATGATGTTAGAAAATAATTCCTACTTTAAATTTCTTTCGTTTTTTAAATTTTAAAATGTTTTATTTTTAGGTGAACGAGGGAATCCAGACGATGCAACAGAAAGTTGAAAGAACGGAGCAGTTGGTTCGCACCGTCACCGCAGACTTGAAGATGCACAGAGAGAAGGTGCGTAGGATCCTGAAGAGGTACCTGACGATCGAACGCGTGATGCACTACTCGAAAGAGAGCGTTGAGAGCAACAGGAGACGCATCGAGTTCGACGAATTAGTGCATACTGGTCTCAGAAAGAGAGCTCGAGATCCACACCACGCATGCTCGGGTCAGAGACAGAACCACAGTGCTAAACGACACAACGCTGAAGTTGAAGAAGGTGACCTAGCAGAGCCCGATGCTCAAGGCTGGAAGAGGTTGCAGCAGATGAGACTAGGGCGAAGACCTTCCTCATGCAGGCAGAGAGAGGCTAGAACGCGCGGGGAAATTACTTTTTCGGGTCAGAAGAAAAGAGTGCACAGGTTGCAAAAAGGAATGAGGAATTTAGAACGCAGGCTAAATAAGTGCGAAGAGAAGAAATGTACCAACAGTGATTCACCTCCGGAATACGAACGAGAAGAACAGAGGACGCAAATGTCTGTTATGAACGACTCCGATCTTATGACGCCGGAGCAATGCTATAGAGAAGAACAAAAGACCCAGTCTTCAATTTTAAAGAGTTGTCTTCAAACACCGAATCATTACAGTAGACAGGATCAAAAAACTCAATCGTCCATTTTGAACAGTTACACTGGGACTCCAGAGATACTCGAGGAACAGAACACTCAATCGTCTGTTCTAAAGAGCTGCATTCAAACGCCTGAGCAGTACAATAGAGAAGAATTTGATCTGGAATTGTCTAATTTGACGAGCTGTATTGAAACACCGGAGCGGTATGTAAGGAAAGAGCAAAATAACCAATCGTCTATTCTGAAGAGGTATCTTCTAACACAAGAATATTTAAATAGAAAGGAACAAATGACACAATCGTCGATTTTGACGAGCTATCCACGAACATCGGAGTTATATGATAGAGAAGAACAAAACACTCAGTCGTCTATTTTAAAGAGCTGTGTTGGAACACCGAAGGAATATGATAGAGGAAACCAAAATACACAATCGTCCATTTTAAAGAGCTGTGTTGTAACACCGAAGGAATATGATAGAGGAAACCAAAATACACAATCGTCCGTTCTGAAGAGCTATTTTGAGACACCGGAGCAATATGGAAACGAAGAACAAAACCCCCAATCTTCAATTTTGAATAGTTACTTTCAAAGAACAGAACAATACAAAAAAGTGCTACCGCGAACGGAATTGTTTGGTTTTCAAAACTATCGTGGAGCACCGCAGCAATACGAAAGAGAGAAACAGCTAACGTCATCGTCAATTCCAAAGAACAACTATTTTCAATCGTCAGAACAACACCAAAGGAAAAAAGAAAAACATCTGATGTCCATTCCAAGGAAATCGTACAGTCCCTTAAAGAGTCCCCAGACGATGCTGGGAACGCACCAGTCGCAAAGAGTGCACTACTGCAAGTGCCCCGCCCAAGCCTCTCGCCTCGCCGTCCAGTGCCACAGTGCCACGTCCATCTCGGAAGCCTCCTCCGTCGCCCCCAACTTCACCATGATTCGCATCTCGCCGTCCTCCCACTCGCGGTCCCCCGCCGCTCGCCGCTCCCACTCGCTCGCCAGCAGGCGCAGGTACGGACGGACGTGTCACACTACCTAACGAATTGGCTCACTCACCCACTCACTCACTCAAAAGGACAAGAACACACATTAGCTTCTTCAATATATACGTGTGTATTTTACAGTTTATATAAAAGGTTTAAAACCAACAACATTTGTTTTTTCAAACATTTTCAAATATACTTCATGTGTTTAATGGATGTACATGCTTGACACATTCAACAGAACGATGTACTTTTTTTGTCACATAGTAAGAAACTTTTTTGTACGACATTTTAAAATACATTTTAAAGACATTTTAAAATACATTTTAAAGACATTTTAAAATACATTTTATGAGACATTTGAAAATATAATGAAAGATCTCTCATTTTAATAAATCTCTCATTTTATGTATTTATTTCAAGTCAAGGGTCCCTGAACAGACGTGTACGCAACCCGCCACACTCTCAAGTATTAAGCACATCTTCGTTGCATCATCTGCCCCTGCGATTATGAAATACCGGGCAGAATTACTTCTTGAACGTTCTTTCGGACAAGTAGATCAAATTACTCCAAGATAGTGTCATAGCGAATGCATGCCCAAACATCAGAGAGAATGTTTTAATAATAGGATACTTGACTAGGATCCAAACCAGATCCTCGAACAGATCCTTACACGTTAGAAACGTATTTTCATTTATTGACATTTTTGCGGAGCGTAGCGTAAAATGTGATTGACAATCATGTGACTAGTAGCGTGCGTAATACATTGCAAAAGCGAAGTATTGGATGGTCCATTGGCACTAGATAACTGCCGCAGGGCGAGCCACACGGCGCCCGACGTGGTGGGCCGCGTGCGCGGGCGGGGCGCGGCGGCGGCGGCGGCGGCGGCGGCGGACACGCCGCCCCCGAGCAACAAGGAGGGCGAGCGGCGGCGCGGCGCGGCCGCAGCGGCCTCCTCCACCTCCGTCGCCGGCGCCCAGGGGTTCGTGCCTCCTCCACGGAGTGACTATCGGGAGAGGTGGCTCAGTGCATCAACTGATGTCACTGCAGTGCCTCTGTCCGGGAGGTCCTAGATTCGAGTCCCGATGGCGGCAGGATTTTAGACACTAGCTTGTCAGCTAGGTCGAATCCAGTCGCTGTCAGGAGGGGAATTCTAGCGGCCGACTGCTCTGATCGGTGTTTTTTCGTCGTTCTCCAAAACACCAGGCGAATGCCGGAGCAGTACCGTATCAAACGGGCCACGCGCGATCTTTCCCTCCTCTTCCTTGCCATATCCTCATCCTTAACTTACACACACTTACACTTACACATGCACTACTCTCCCACACATGCCGGGAGATCGGTTGGGAGTTTACTGTTTGTCCCGGCTGTGGCGGTACCCATGGCTCGGGAAAACCCCGTTTGCCGGCAGTAGGTCGGCATTGGCCCTCGTCAGCCAGCGGGGGAAGATGACTGCTCGAGGAAAAACATGCACTACACGTACGGGACTTAATGACCTCGGTAGTTGACGTGTCCGGAAAAACTAACAACCGACGGCCATGGAGTGATTGATTGTTTCGGGTTTCCTTGCGCGTAGATAGCTGTGGTCATTAGTATCGTATATGTAGTGCATGCTTCGTATTGCGCGACAGGGCGATTATCTGCCCTCGATAGATGGACAGGTCCGCCACCGATCTATATATTAGCTTGTAGGGTTTCTCCTCCACGTATCTCCCCCGTAGCGCACCAACTCAACTGCGACGAGCTCTAAGCTTCCGACATTTGTGGTAGTGTAGTGTATGTAAAACTCCGCCAGGGGGGATCGAGTACCTCAGCAGCCGCCGTTGCTGGTCCCAAGTCCGGTCTCAAGCCCGGATAAAGGAAGAGAGTTGGGGGTTGGGGCAGAGCCCCATCACCCTTAAAATAGTTAAATTGCAAAATACTCCACTGATAGTTAAGTAAGCCAAGATGTTCACTTGAGGGACGTAGAACCTTAGACCAAGAAGAAGTGCATATAAGTGTAAGTGTAAGTAAAGGGTGATGATAGAACAATGAAGAAACAAAATTCGCGTGCGTTTGTGACTCGTTTGTTAGAGTAATGGTCTAGTACGTGTCAGTTATTGATGTGTGTATGTGTAAGCGTGTGTGTTAGCTTGAATTGGGCGTATGTGTGGTGGCGAGCACTGACTTTCGTTTCCGCATTGGGGTAGATGAGGGCGTGGGCATTGTCTTTTGTTTGGGAGCTGGTGTAGGCGTGGCTGTTGGCCTTCGTTTGGGCGTTAGCATTAGCATGACGGCAGGTATTGGCTTTGGTTTGGGCATTGGCGTAGGCGTGGACGCGGGATTTGGTTTCGGCGTTGGATTGAGCGTGGGTATTAGCTTTGGTTTGGGAGTCGGCATAGCCGTGGACGCTGGCGCAGATTTGGGTTTGGGAGTAGGGTTGAGCGTGGGCATTGGTTTGGGCGTCGGCGTTGGCGTGAGGCCGACGTTGGCTTCGGTGGGCCGTTGGCGTAGGCGAGGACGCTGGCTTTGGTATGAGCGTTGGCTTGTGCGTGGGCACTGGCTTTGGTTTGGACGATGGCGTGAGCATGGGCGTTGGCTTTGCTTTGGGAATTGGCGTGGGCGGGCGTTGGCTTTGGTGTGGGCGTTGTCGAGAGCGTTAGAATTGGCTAAAGTTTGGGCGTTGGCTTTGGCGTGGGGGCGGGCGTTGTGTTTGGGCGTTGTGTTTGGCCTTGGTTTGGGCATTGACGTGGGTGTGGGCGTAGTCACTGGCATCGGTTTGAATGCGGGCGTGGGCATGTGTGTACGCGTGGGCGTTGACACGGGCATGAAGTGGAAAATAATTTTCGATCGTAAAGAGTAAGCAAAGGGAAACGGGTGGCAGTTGGAATGTCTGTAACGCTCTAGATGCGCCTGTAGCCTTCGTGTGCCCGCAGCGCGGGGGGCGTCGTGGGTCGCGCGGCGTCGGCGTGCCGCTCCGCGTGCGCGGTGGCCGTGGGGGCGGGCGAGGTGGAGGCGGAGGCGCTGGGCGCGCGGCTGGTGCGGGCGGCGCAGGCGGGGCGCGCGGGCGAGGTGCGCGCGCTGCTGGCGGCGGGCGCCGCCGTGGACCACCGCGCGCACTGGCGCTGGACGCCGCTGCACTGGGCGGCGCTGCGCGGCCACGCGCGCGTCGCAGCGCTGCTCGTGAAGCGCGGCGCCGACCTGAGCGCGCGCACCGCCATGGGCAACACGCCGCTGCACCTCTGCGCCGGCCACGACGACGCGCGCTGCTGCGCCGCGCTCCTCGCCGCCGGTGCGTCGCCTCGAGCACGAAGTTTTTTAATGTAGGGTGTCTCTTTAAAACTCGTGCTTTGCTCGTCGTGCTTCGTTGGTTGAGTTGCCTCCGTCATCGGAGGAACGATGAGGAAGTTCTTGAATGCGGAATGTCTGTTTAAGAGATTGGTGGAGCTCATCTCTGCAGGTTCGTTGCTTCTGTCCCTCGTGGAGACTGGGAGGGAACGTTTAGTAGTGACTGTCTGTGTGCAAGTGCTCTACCCTACTCGTCGCCGGAGGGTACTTGTTGCTGTCTCCGTATCAGAAGAAGAGGAATTTCTTTAATTCGTTGTCTGTCTGTTGAAAAGCTGCGCCACGCTCGTCACCGCAAGTTTGTGTTGGAGGCTATGACGAATTTGTGTTATAGAGGCATCTGTTTAAAACGTTTTCCGCGGTTTAGTTTCGGTGGTAGAGACAAGATGGGATGAATTTATACTTAATATCTTTATAAGTGCGTCACTGCAAGCTTGGTGTCGCAGTTGTTGGCGCAGTCGAGATGATATTTGTTTAATCAGTGTAAATGACTAAATAAATAAATAAATAAATAAATAAATAAATAAATAAATAAATAAATAAATAAATAAATAAATAAATAAATAAATAAATAAATAAATAAATAAATAAATAAAATAAATAAATAAATAAATAAATAAATAAATAAATAAATAAATAAATAAATAAATAAATAAATAAATAAATAAATAAATAAATAAATAAATAAATAAATAAATAAATAAATAAATAAATAAATAAATAAATAAATAAATAAATAAATAAATAAATAAATAAATAAATAAATAAATAAATAAATAAATAAATAAATAAATAAATAAATAAATAAATAAATAAATAAATAAATAAATAAATAAATAAATAAGTAAATAAATGTTTCAAAACTGCCTCATGCTCTTTCAGAGCAAGTTGATTTCTTTGGCATTAGGAGGCTATTTATGGAGGATACTACCACAGTTTCTGCCTAGGATGGGAGAATAAAATGAAACAATATCTAACTATTCAAAAGAGATGGCAGTTTCCTTTTATAAAATGTTCTAAGTATTTTCTTTCTGTCAGGGTTTCAAGAGAATATCATTTTGTCTTTTCACTTAATTTTTCTTTTCTTATATTGAAATATTAGCACTTTTTCAGAGATCTGGTCTGATAATACACTAACTATATGGTTGAGTAGTGGTTTTATCTTAATCCTTTGATGCAGAAAGCTCGGATAAACACCTTTGTAGTACTTTGGGGCCTCCAATACTCGGCACATATGTTTACAGAAATGTATGTATTTTTCAATGTATTATCAATATTTTCACGTTGATTTCAGAGTAATATAGAGTTACATATTTGCTTGTACTTTACTGTTGTAATATTAGGCAATTTTATTTAAAATTAAGACACATTCTGAGCAGCTCTATTGTGTGTTTTGCAAATATGACGTTGACTTGTATTACAATATGTTTCGGACTTCCTATTAATTTTAGGTCATGTGTAGTACCTGAAAGGAAAGGCAAAGTGCGTTAAATTTTTGGGAATCAATCTTTTTACTGTATACGGAAATACTGTATACAAATTTTCTACTCACCGCTTTCTTTTTCCTGTTTCTTATTCCACTGTGTAAGCAGCTTCTCTCCCAAATCCAAATACTCGCGAAGCACTCAAAACTAGTTGCATGCTCCCAAGAATTGTTTAGTCCTTTTGCATGTTTACTGCAGCAAGTTACACACTCTTGTGCTTTTGAAAATCTTAGATGATACTTGCAAATAGTATGTATACATTTAGTGCTGCAATACCAATCATGATGTAAAACAATCTCATTAGCCATGACCAAGTTTGCCTTCTACATGTAAAATCGTCTATTATATGATCCATCTTATCAACGCGAATTTTGGTCTTTTGTAATAAGAAATTGTAGCATTGTCTTGGATGCATTAAGTCTGTTACGTCTCCGAAGAGCCAAGGGTCATTGGCAAGGCGTACTAGCCGATTACAAGACACTCATTGATGAGAGGTCCCTGCCTTTTTTTAGGCGCACATTACAAAATAAGCGGAGTTTCAATATACCGCAGTCTTACATGAATTTTTTGTTACATTAACACTATAATACTAATTATATTCCCACTTGTTTACATTTCAGCCATCCCTTTCAAATGCTTTTTGTCCAAACTGAAACAGCATACTTTGTCTATCTACAAAGACCTACATACATCATTAATAAAATTGACCCTTTTTCCTGTATAATTTTGTCATCAATTTGTTTATCAAAGCTGCATCTGTGCATCTCTCTGACATTCAGCGTAAATTGCTACGATAACAATTATCGAAATCTCATTTAACTTTCAGTACTTCAGCTCTCATACAAAAAAATCATCACTTTCTTTAAAATTCAACTATACTACCCCAAATGTTGTAGAGTATACTATATACAGAACATTTCAAGCAACAACAGTTTTCTTTAATTAAAACACCTCTTAGTAAGAAAAAAATGAATGAAAAAAGCAAAAACCTAACTGAGGCATTGTAATTTAGGATCTGACGTCGACACGTGGAACCAATTCGGGCGCACGCCGCTCCATCTAGGAGCAGAGTATGGGAACGAGGCTGTGGTGCGGGTGCTGCTAGCATCGGGGGCCAGTAAAACTATCAAGGACTACAAAGGAAGAACTCCCTTCCACGTGGCGAAGACAGAAAACATCCGAAATCTGCTTTTCTTTTAACTCCAGCCCCTAGCTGAAGAATCTCTCGATCACCTTAATCTAATGCACGGAAGTTAATCCTCCTGCGAAAAACGACCAGATTAAAGTTGTTTTTGTAAATTCAAAAATACCAAATTTATTTATTGGCAGTTGTAAGGAATTTTGTTATTGTACTATTGTGTATCACTTTTATATGACTAATAAATTGAAAATGATCAAAAATTTATTTGATTACTAAACATTTACAATATTTATTATTGATTGATGTAATTATTAATAAATATTGTAATGTTACTATCGATACCAATTTTATGCATCCAGGGAGGTTCAAAATTGGCTGCGAACCTGCAAGGTGAGACTTCTGATACACATATGGTTCCATTGCTGCATCACACTTGTTTTGAAATTATCAAAGAAATATTATATTGGCAATGTCAAGAGGCAGTTCCTTATGGAACACTTCCTTACGACAGAATGCATTGTTTACATTACCTGTGCCGCACGGTGATGTGTAATTGAAGGTTTGGCTTCAGTGGAGTAGCGGCTAGCATATCGAACCCTCTTTTACGAGTTTAGACCCGCTCAAAGCAGTGCATTTTTAAAAGCTTTAGTGCACGTTCCTTTTGAGGGAAAATACAGCTGACTGTCTCATGTTGTAGATTTACTGCGTGTAAAAAGATTCTCAAGTCTAAAAGAAGTCACTGAGATAAATTCAAAACGCTTCTTTTGTCGCGCCCGTGTGGTACCGTTTTTTACTAGATATCGAAAGGAGAGTACCCAAATTTGGGTGGTCCGAAGGAAGAGGAAGCCTAAGAGCCATGCCAACATCATTGAATTGAGATTTGAATTCAGCTGACACCTAGCGCACGGCAATGCAGGTGGTATTATGAAACAGTGAGTTTGCGTAGTGACAACGCTGAGTATTAAATACTACCCGTCGATTGATTGATTAGTGATCCCAGAAGTGCTTCAACTGCAGTGTAGTGCTTGCAACTATGTGTGGTGCATGTTTTTTTCCTCGCGATGCGGCGGTGATCTTCCCCTGCTGGATGGCGAGATTACTGACTGGCCGGTACTGACCTGCCCGTCAGCTACAGGGATTTTCCTCAACCAGGTATCTCCCACCAACGGAGCACCTCCCCAGCCGGAATTTGGTCTATGCTCCCGACCGGTCTCCCGGCACGTGTGGTATTTTAGTGCATGGTAAGTGTATGTATGAGGTGAGGATAGTACAAGGAAGAGGAAGGAAAGATCGCGCGCGGTCCGTGGCCCGTTTGCTAGGGTACTGGTTCAACATTCGCTTGATGATGATTGAACAAACCACGTAAAACCAGATATCAGAGGAGCTGGCCGCTAGAATTCTCGTCCAGAGAGCAACTGAATTCAACCTATCTAGCTAGTGTCGAAAATCCTACCACTGTCAGACTCGAACCTAGGACCTCCCGGTCATAGACACTGCAGTGACATCAGTTGATGCTCTGACCCACATTTCTCGGTAATACCTCCCGTGTAATAGTCATAAGACGCTTCGCAAGCCGTGGTTTTGTCCCAAATTCCCAATTTATTGGGGGCATTAATCTATACATATAATTCAAACTTATTATACATTCTGCATGTGTACATTGAAAGCGCTTCTTTCACATCCCAGAATAAACCAAAACGCCCAAAATACTTCCTCCTGTACGTGATTGGGTCGTCAATAACAATAAGAATTTTACAAGCAGGAAGAAACAAAATAGATTATAATTTATTATGTTTTTCATTCTGTACACGACATGATGACGCGTCTAGTAGGGCGCGAGCAGGTGGCGAATGGCGTCCGTCTTGGCCACGTCGTAGGGCGTGCGGCCCTTGTCGTCCTGGGCCGTAGTGCAGGCGCCCGCCGCCATCAGCGCTAGCACGCCCGGCCCGTTGCCGCCCTCCGCCGCCGAGTGCAGCGCCGTGCGCCCCGACTGGTCCCTGCCAACGCACACGCGCGCGCCCAGCCACGCTAGCGCAGACTCACCGCCGAGACATACGCAGACACAACGCCAGCACTGTTGCTACCACAGCACGGCCTTTCTCCCACTGTTGTTATGGGGACGCAATATTTTATAGAATGTCTCAGAATGAATATTACAATTTCGAGGGGTAAGTAGGTTGTACACCACAGACATCGGTGCGTACCAATCGGAATACTTCCATCACATCGTGAACATAATAATCATTTTTAAATACATCCACGTAGTTATATTCCAGAACGGGATCTCTATGGAGGTCAGTCTCTTCCAAAGTCTTTAACCGTCGCACATTTTATTGATCAAGCAACAACGTCCAACATAATGATAACCGCGCGGCTTTAATAAAACACACTTTCTCACTTTATGTTTATCAATATTATGTCTCAAAATAAATGTTACAATTTGTATTAAACGTGAGGGGTTTGAAGATCATAGCTTTTTGGCAAAGTATAAGAAAGGAAATATTATAACGAAATTAACAACAAGATGCAAGATGAGTTTCCATCCAGTCCGGAGTGTAATGTTAGAAATACAATGTAGAATGATTTTCTTCTTGCAAGTTCTTTGGCACAAAGTGATTTTATTCTAGAGTTAGAATTCATTCCTTTACTGTCTAATAAATAAATATCCGATTACTTAACGTTGGTAATATTAAGAAGACATTGTTTGGAATGAGAATATTCAAACCAGCCGCTGCGGCGGATATGCGCGTATAGTTGAATATATTGTTGTATGATTTGTAAACATCGTATTGATTTGTTTCTATATTTGCAGTGATGATGTTTCATGCATTGGTTTTGCAAAACTCTTTAAATGTGTTTTTAAACTTGTAAGATAGTTATTCAAATATGGAGGTGGACAAGGATGAGATGAAGTGATGGGAGTTTCTGTGTGTGTTTCTGTTTGTGTGTTTATTTGTGTGTGATTCTGTTTCTCTGAATTTGTTTTGTGTTGTGCATGTGTGATTTTTGTGTGTTTGTAAGTGGTTTTTTGTTTATGTGTTCGTGTTTGGCGTGTGTCATGTGTGTTTATGCGTGTGGGTGAGTGTGTTTCTGTTTGCGTGTTTATTTGTGTGTGATTCTGTTTCTGTGCATTTGTTTTGTGTGTGTTTGCATGTGTGTTTTTGTGTGTTTGTAAGTGGTTTTTTGTTTATGTGTTCGTGTTTGGCGTGTGTCATGTGTGTTTATGCGTGTGGGTGAGTGTGTTTGTGTGTGTGCTTCTGTTTCTCTTCATTTGTTTTGTGTGTTTGCATGTGTGTTTTTGTGTGTGTTTGTAAGTGGGTTTTTGTTTATGTGCTTGTGTGTGGGCGTGCCTGAGGTGGACGTGCGCGCCGGCGTCGAGCAGCGCGGCGACGCAGCGCGCGCTGGCGTCGTTGTAGGCGGCCATGTGCAGCGGCGTGAAGCCGTAGCAGTCGCGCGGGTCGACGCGCGCGCCGCGGGCGAGCAGCAGCTGCAGCACGGCGGCGTGGGCGCGCGCGGCGGCGCGGTGCGTCGCGGTCCAGGCGCCGCGCCCGCAGAAGTCCGCGTCCGCCCCCGCCGACAGCAGGCGGTGCACGTCCGCCACGCGCCCGTCGTGCGCCGCCTGCGCGCACACATTCAGATGCCAACTAGGGCCCACCCCCGTCACTTCTAAAGGGTTCGCGATATCAAAGTGTAGTTGCTGAATAGATACTGAATAGATATGCTGAATAGATACTGTTGGGTTTTGAGAAATTTAATTATCTTTATTTTTAACTGGGATCATATATTTTTCTGAGCAACAATGGATAGATCATATAACGAGGAATACAACGGTGTATCATATGTTAGTATTTTGATAGTAATTTGAGTATAAAATTAGATCTTCTGACATGTGATTTTAATTAAACAGACAATATTTCATGTTGCAGTCCTTGCAACAATTGCCTTTGGAGACCTTCGCGGCGCAGGCACTTTAGTGGGAAGAGGGAGAGGGGAAAGGCCGCGAAGGCCACCATCCCCAAAAGCCACAGTTGCAGGGGCTGCTACAGGAAATATTGCGCGTTTAATTTAAAATCACGTGTCAGACCGTATAATTTTATACTCAAAGTACAATCAAAGGTTTAACATGTTACATCGTTGCATTCCTTCTTTTATGATCTATCTACCGGTAGTGAGAAAAATATACAGTTCCACAGAAAATATCAAAGATGATTAAAATTCTCCAAACCTAAAAGTATTTCAAAGAATATCTCTATTTCATATTACTTGCCCCATGATTCCGCATAGTTGAGCAATAACTTCATTTCGATATCGTGAACCGTTTAGAAGTTTTTGGGGTTGCCCATAGTTGGTGGGACTTTCTGTAGTCTGTGTTTGATCTCGCAACCCAGTCACCCTCTCATTACTCGCACCACGCACCTTGACGTCATCGGCAAGCAGTTGCTCAAGGTCAATTATCTTCATATGAGAAGCTGTTCTTATGAGAAGCTGTTTTAACTCAAAATTACAGTATCTTTATTTTATCTAGCACCAACCAAGAAGACAGGTGGAAGGGGCATACCGTATCAAGTCGACATTCCGCGTTGGAGGGTTATTTGTCACTTATAAGTCTTGGCACCACTTTTCTGCCGCTGCATGGGGGAGTGGCCTTGAGTGCCGTCTTGCCGTAGACGTCGAGATGCGCGTCGCAAATGATGACGATAGATAGGTGATCATGATGGTATGTTTTGAAGAGTTTTTATTTATTTACTTAGTCAAAAACAGTAAAATTGTAGGTGACGTATGGGGTAAAGATCATCTGTAATGGGGAATGGGGAAATGATAGGCAAGGGAAACTTGCATCCTGGGAAAACCAGTTACGAAATAACTTTTTCCGTCATTCATTTCAAAGAGATGGACTGAGATATGAATCCCGAAAGTCAGAAGCGCAAATTGGGCAGTCTGACCACTACATTACCGGTCGCTTGAAAGTTTAAAAGAGTGAGGTTTCTCTTTTTTTCGAATGCTTTAGTCAAGTCTAGGGTGAGTTTGAGAACATAATGCTGTGTGAACATCTGGCTAAAGCCAGTTGTTGCACTTAAAGCAAGTTGGCGCCCTTTCTATATTAAAGTACACGGAGGCCAAGCTCTACCCGCTCCAGCAGACAAATAGCCACCGGAGCGAGTCTAGGCCAGCAGCAGCGTCGGGTATATAACTGGTGGCCTGACGCCCGGGAGATCAGCACAGTTCATGACTGAAATAGAGTGCGCTTGAGAGATTGTGATGGTTACCGGTACGCCGAGAACACCAAACCTCCGTTTATTCTATTGGATTATTGTGGATTAAGCTACGAATTGATACATCTTGTAGTAATTCGGCGAACGGATAAGGACACGGTACTTTCTTTTCTGGAAAGTTCTGACTGTTGTTTGTAAAACCGAAAAAGCGCAATAAACTGTTGTTTAAACGACTGTCTTCCATCTTTTTCATACATCTTCCTTAACCTTTCTACTAGGAGCCTTTGTTAGGCGTTGTAGAATTCCAACGCAAAGAATAGAAAAGGGACACCACCGCAGCTACGGCAGTAGTCCACGTGGAGACGTAAGAGAAAATCCTATGACATCTCGGTACGTACGGCCGAGAAGGTGAAGGGTACCGTACATCTAGGTACGGAGACTTGCGAATAGAGGTGAAAGGAACATAAAAGCGTAGGCTTCTGCAATCCGAGTCAACTCAATGGATAATTGGCTGTCCGGGAGACGCCGCGTCCTACGCACAGATGCCAACGTTTTAGCCGCCATACTACGACCTTCGGCATTTCACACTGAGAAGTGTTAATTTCAATTAAATGATACCTCATTTCACGTGGCATCTCTCAGGCTAGCAAAGCCGCCTTCCAACCTGACCATGTAAATTTCGATACGCTCCTTTCGCCTTACAGCACCGAAAGAAGGCACCACTCGGGTGTCGAAACAGGCGATTAGAATTTAACTGAGTGCCTTCTTTTAGGCTTGATGTAATAAATCTACAACAAAACCCAGCTTCACTTCTCTTCGGAAGCAAGACATACGAAGGATTTTTTCGCCCTTAACAATCCACGACTTCGATTGGATTTTAACTCGGTAACTTGGATATAACAGCCCGATATACCATGGCAGGTCGCCCCTGTTCCTAGGACGCGGCGTCAGCAATGAAAGGAACAGTAGTAGTCTGTAGGCGGCTTATCGCAACGAAAGGTGAGAAGACTCGCCTTGAGCAGCTTCTTGCCGAGGGCCTCGAGGCGGGCGTTGGCGGGGGCGGCGGCGCGGGCGGGCGCCGGGGGCAGCGTGGGGGTGGACGCCGCCAAGTCCACCGCCACGCGGCGGCCTCCCCTCCACTCGGCGGCGGGCGCGCGCGCCGGCGACAGGAAGCGCACCATCGTGCACGACGCGCCGCCGCCCTGCCACCACAGCCAACTGCTTGCCACTGGGCTACAGACGGGAGTTTTATCCACATGCGAAGGGGGCGTGTTCCTGTCGCGCTGCGCTGATCTACGCAGCAGGTTTTTCACGTCCTGGTATTTCCCACCATTAGGGCACCGTCCCAGATGGGACACGCTTTAATTGTTTTAATTAGTGATTCCGGACGCATCAACTGCCAAGGTCACGTAAGCTAGTGTATGTTTTATCGCCGAAGGTAGCGGTGATCTCCTCGAGCTGCCAGATCCGGCGCCGACCTGTATTGGCTTGCGGGGATTTTCCTCAACCAGATATCTCGACCTGCACAAACTTTAACCTCTCGAGTAGTCTTATGACATGTGTTGTAGTGTATATAATGTGTGTATGTGTGTGTGTATTAGAGTGTGTGTGTGTAAGTAAGGGAATAGGATAGGTCAAGGAAGAGGAACAAGAGATCGCGCGCGCTTCGTGGCCCCTTTGTTAGGGTACTACCCCATCATTCACCCGCTGTTGATCGGAGATACCATGAAAACTACTGATCAGAGCAGCTGGCCGCTAGACTTCTCCCGACAGCAGCTGAATGCGACCTAGCTATCTATCTGACTACATAGCGAGAGTCGAACATCCTGCCACCATCGGAACTCGAAACCTACGATCCCCCGGTCAGTGTCACCAATTGATGCCTTGGGCCTCCCCAGCCGGAAAAGACGGGAAGTGGCCCCGGCGGTCTGCAAGTGGGGCGGCTCTGAATTCCCTTTCGGGCATCACCTGCAGCTCCCAAGCGTCCGGCATGGGCGTGGGCGAGGGCGAGGGCGAGGGCGTGGACGAGTGCGTTGGCGAGACGTGGTCGGGCCGGTGGAGGCGTTGGGCGCGGCGCGGGCCGGGGGCGAGGGCAGGGGTGGCCAGCGCCGCCACGGCGGTCTTCTGCTCGAGCATGTCCAGGCGCCGGTGCAGCTTGCGGATGTCCCTGCTCTGGCCCCTGAGCCGCTGCGCCACGCCGCGCACCGACGCTTCGGGCTGCTCCAGCGACCTGCGCGCGCCCACGCCCATCACTACGGGCCGGACTTGCATGGCCCGAAACATCGCCCAAAATGATCCACAAATTGCACTTACATTTTTTAAATGCCCTAAAAGCAAAGAAAATGACGTAAATAATGTGATCAAAATCAGTTCGGATGAACAACTTAAGCTGTTGCATGAGTTACTGATGTAACCGAGGCTGCTTCTATTCGTTCAAGTGAACTCAGCTGGCAAACATTTGGTTTCGACTGTTCTTTGCCAGGAAATCTCTCTTCAGTAATACGAAAATAACGAAGAAGAATTTTAAAAAGCGGTACCTATGAAGAAGAAGGAAGTGAAAAAGAGGATGATGACGATTAAGAAGACAAAATGAAGATGACTATGAGGAATTCGAAGATGAAGAGAAAAACGAAAAAATAAAACAATGAAGAAGGCGAATAAGAATTACAAGAGAAGGAGCAGAAGAAGATGATGAAATAGAAAGTGTACAAACGTCTTAGTTCAAATTAGGAACATATCAAACGCTGTTATACACGTAAAACGCTCAATGATTCAAACTAAGTACAAAACTATTGGTGATTTGAATAGTAAACATAATTATTAGTACTTATGAGATTTATTAGTCTTTAATTATTGTAATTTGTATAATAATTACCATTCCAAGCGGTAGTTCAGTTGTTGCCTACAAAGTTGATATTTTACGTATTAATTTGCCAACTTGTGCATGTCAACCATGTATGATGGAAGGCAATCAATTTGAAGGCGAATTAATTGCTTTTCTAGCTAGTTTAGCACTCTTATGATCCGATTAAAATAAGTTGGTGATTGACAGTTGTGTGTGACGCAAGGACACCTCTCCCGTTTCTATGGACACTGCCAATCAGAGAGTGACTGTCGAGTCAGGTCGCTGAGTTCCCACTGACGAACTAGAAACATATGAGCATCTTGCAGCGAATTGTCCCTCCCGCTGCTCGCGTTTCTGCCTTTGCTGCGCGCGCATTCAGGTCTATGCTGTGAGGTTAAGTGTTTGACGTGCGAGTTTTGTACGTGTGGTTTGACGTAAATTAGTGTAAATAAGCGTTATAAAATAGTGTAGGCTGTAATATTTATTGACGTTAGTGAAGAATTAATTGTGTAATCACTCCAGATCAAGCTCGTGCTTCATGCACTGATTATATAATGCGGTTGCTTCTATAAGTATTTGTTTCAAGTGTTTATTTCCGTGTTTTGAGAACAGCTGCTTAGAGGTACGTAACCTGGCAACGTCGCTTCCCTGCACTCGCAACTGTCAATGAACAACTTCTCTTAATCGGATCGTACTATCTTAACATTGTATAATAAAACAGGATGTATTCTTAAATTTTATTAAATACTCCTTGGACCATTTTGAGTATAAGTAACATATTTTACTTATGTTTAGGTTAATAGTATGCTCACATGAAACATTTCTCAATTTCCATTTCTGTAAAGTACTATGGTTAATTCAAGGATTGTGTTTATAATACGAGTATAAATTGTTATAAGCAAAACTTCTTACACTGTGTTCTTCATCTACTCAATCGCGTCCTTAGAAGCTTTCGGAATGTACTAGTGTGAGAAAGTGGATTGAAAAATACCAACACCCCTCGTGTCGCATACCTGATGACTTGCAAAGCTTCTTGCATCTGCACCACTGCGTTGGCCGTCGATTCAAACGCGTCTTTCAGAGCTTTCGTGATGTGGTTGCTGGAGATCTTCTCCCGAAGACTACTTTTGCTCTTGTCGCCGCCATCTTTGTCGCCTCCAAGTTTGCTACCTCCGCCGGCCCCGAAGCTGTCACGGGCGCCCACTTCGCTGGCAACCATATCGACGCCTCTGGACACACGCGCCAGGGTGTCGTATTTATTGATTCACTGAATGATTCTGCGATGTAGATCTTTAGTACACGCTTTTTAAATCGGAAATAAGTGAACCTTGAAAATGTACTAAATATTCATAATATGGAATTTAGAAATAATATGACATTATTACTAGTTACATTAGAAGCTAGAAAGCAATGATTTTTGTCTTAATTGCCACATTATCGATTAGCATTCTTTCTGCTTTTCGAATCTTATGAAGTCTTCAGGCCTCTGTGCGAATAAAGATGGACATATTATATATTCACGTCTTCATTTTATTCGGATATATTACATTCACACACTGACTCAGGAAGCCGAGCTGTTTTGGGTAGCTAATGCAAAAGCGCGAAAGCAGCCTCGATTTCGAGGGTCGCGAGTTACAATCCCGTCAAGTTCATGGATGTTTGTGTGTTGTTTGCCCATATCCGTATTTTACCATTCCCTATATTTAAGAAGCATCGATATGGGCGCACAGGGTATCTCGGTAATAAAGAAGTAGAAAACTGACTGAGGTGGGTCTGTGGTCTCCTTGAATTTGGCACCGGAAGAAGCAAAGGACACGGGAGCAGTTGAGTCAAAGGATGTCAGATGGCAGATATTCTACGGTATGTTCAGTATCTCCAAAGAACAGAAGGCAACTGAATGATCTCGATTACATTCAACATGTAAATTTGCTGATTTACTATCCCGTTTTATTCACGGAATTGTCGTTCTGAGAATCTAATTGATTGTAGTGTTAGTTATTAGCACTTGTAAAGACAATAACGAATTTAGTGCACGAAGTCCTTGAGCCTTAAGCAAAAGTCTACTTCACTAATCACAATTCACTGTTGTTCACATTGTTTATTGCCATCAAATTTTCACGATAATAATCACGATTCACATCCCTTGAAATTTGCACAATATTCTATTATTTTTTTCACATATTCATTGTTATCATTAAGTTTGCACAAGCACTCATAGGTTCTGTACATCTAAATTCTCCAGTAGACTGTATGCAATGTTTTTTATTCCCAAGTAAACTATTCAAAACGCAGAAATGGCGTAGAAGTTGAAACACTGTAATAAAGTTTTGTATGAAACAACAAAATGCAAAGTGTATTATAACGTTTTTTAACAAGTCATTACAATGAAAGAAATGTACATATTGATAAACAAGTATCTTGAAGAAAAGTAACGTACCTTGTTTTTACTTTTCGAAGAAATGTTTGAAGCACGTGTAAATATTTTTTAAATAATTAAACTGAATATTGAGGGAATTGTAAATATATAATGCATTTGTTGACCATGTTACATATAATTTGAGATATTATTTCTTTCATGAAACATATGATTATGCTCATTCCGTAAAACTGCCATGACTTTTGCCGATTCACAGAACAAGCAAATGAATGCTCATTTTGTGAAATCGGCTCAGCTGCGGCCGATGTTACGACACGAGCATTATCATAGTGGGATTCATGAAACGCCCATGTTTATGCTCAGTCATAGTGAATAATCGATCTGCACCACACAAACGATCAGAAGCGAGTATCACGGCCTACTGTTATAAATCGATTTATCGAATGTGTTGATTTAATAATAAAAAATTTGGTTTTTCCAAATCTTTAAGTATATTAGTTACATTAGTTATACTTCAAAACATGTAACACGACAATAATTGGCAAAGGTGCAGTTTTGTAGCTAAGATAGAAAGTACTGCCGTTTTACTACAAGAATTGAAAATACATTATAATTACATATAACATTATGTTAACTTAAGGTATGTTGACATTTCAAGATATCAATGAAAGCAAGAATAAAAAAATATGTTACTCCAAGGTTCAATACATATTTTAGTTACAATGAAGGAAGAGGTTTGCAAATATAATCGGTCGTTAAACAGATTGAGACACCAGCAATATTATCATACACGATCTAGCCATTCATTAGTAATTGGTAGTAGCCTTTTTGTTTAGTTAGTATTTTTTATAAGAGCAATAATCAGCATAAAATAATGAACTTCATTGATCATACCTAATAGCATCGACAGGTTTATTCTCTGAAATTCTAGTGAATTCGGCACGATTGTACGTGATTTCAGCAAAATACCATTAAAAGTTAAGTAACTTTTACCTTTGAATTCGAATTAATGTAGTACATAAAACAAATTTCTCAATTTTCATTGGTTTGACTCTTTGTTACTCGTTTCTGTCTAGAAATAAGACATTGAAGCTAATAAAACTCCGTAAAGAATACTATTTATACCATGTTCTTTTCGGAGAATTAACAAATTTTATTAAAATAAGGTGAATATTTATAGATTTTTACGAAAAACATGTGTCAATACCTTTGTGAGTTCTTGCAGTTTTGCATCAAATGACATGGTGCGACGAACCAAAATTAAAAGAATATTGTCGGAATCAGATCTCGACATCTCGAAGTAAACATACTTAGTTTAATAGTTGAAATAAGTAATTTATTGAGATTAATGTTTAATAATGTATACTATAATAGTACGTTATCTTATTGCTACTTGATATTTTATATTAACTATGCGGCTGGAGTCACATTTTCTAACTGGAGTCCCCCAATTGCTCAAAAATCGAAAACTACGTTCAAAAGAACATGTGGCAAAATTGACTACATTTCTGTGAGGAAAAAGTGATTTTAACAAAATTATTTTTTATTTTCATATTTCGTTACGAGTATACGATGATAAGGCAATTAACCATCTGATGATGACTGTGAGATTTATGAATGGTACAAAACAAACAAATGGTGCTAAAACAGAACATACTCTCACGCATGATTCTAATTTGAAAATTCCTACCCCGAACAACGTTAAACGAAATTTAGACCCACGCCATTCTTTTAAGCGTCACTTCTTCTAACCGTGAAAAGATTTGAAGAAAAATGTGAAGTGATTTTTTATTAAATTATTTTTTTATAAATTGCATTAATTTCAAGCTCAAATTACGTGAAATCTACACTTGTTTCAATAAGCTGTACACGACCTTTTTTAAAGAGATGATTTTTTGGAAAAGACGTTCTCTAAGGCAAAAATATCTATCTTCAATTTTGTAGTTTTGAAATGTTGCCGTTTTGCAATTTTAGAAAATACAGAGTTCTTGGAAGATGGTATAAACACTATATTTTTTATCGTCCCTTGATACATACGAGGAGAAAATTCAAAGAAAAAATATGTTATTTTAGTGAAAAAATTGTTAAATTTTTTTTAATTGCCTATATTTCGCGCGACTTTACGTGAAAAAATACTCAAATTTCGAAAATGCGTACGAGATGTTATTTCAAGATCCGTCTTTATGGAAAAGAATGGATAAGGAAGAACTCTCCATCTTCAATATAGAAGCTGTAAAAGACGCCCCAAAATTATTGCTCTTTTGGAATTTTCCAAAAATCTGGGATTTTAACGAAAATGAAACCTGCATCATTCTTTTGAGCGTTCTGTACGCTTTTGGAGGACAAAATTTAATCAAAAGGTTTGGTGCCAATTTTTGTAAAAATGTTGAAAATATTTTTAGGCTTCATGTGCAGTACCCTCAAAAATCAAAATATCCGTTTGAAACTCCCAAAATATCGAGTTCATTTTGATCGATCGGGGAGAATCAATTCAGGAAAATACGACGATTGAACGACTTGGGTGCTAGCGTTGACTACAAATGGACGGCAGGCAGACAGACATTTTGCCGTCAATAGATTTTGCGCTATCAAGAACCCACAAAACATGGATTATGGCTATACCACGTGTTAAAGGATTTTTCTTATCAATTTAGCAACTAGTTTTATCTACTTTTTCATTACCATGGCCCAGCAATAAGAGTTTTTCTGCCGAAAATTCGTCGTTTTCCAGCGACCGATTACGTAACTTCCTCTTCTTTCGAATTACGTGTCAGACAGACACTTAAAACCTAAAATGTGGACGTACATCCTTTTTAACTGATGGTGGCGATTTTTCTGCCCCCGTTTCTACTGCAGTTACCTCCATCTGAGCAGAGCGTGGTCCAGGTGCCGAATGATGTGCTTGGATATAAAACAAAAGAACCTTTGCGAGCACGGGCGGATCGTGCCGATCATTTTGAGGGGACTATCATAGATTTTTGTTAAATAATAAAAATTTGTATTATATTGTATATTATTTTTGTAGTGTGTAAATGAAATTATACCATATATTTGAGAACTAATTACATAATTATAACATCAATAGGTATTTAAATAAATTTTTCCAAATAAAAAAGTTAAACGAAAACTAGGACTCTTGTGGTGGGAGCCATGGCCCCCATGGCCTCCCCTCCCTGAATCCGCCACTGCTGGCGAGAAACCCTTAGCGTCTGTGGAAAACTATTTTAGGAGAAAGAGAGATGTCTGATACAGCAGGCATTGCCTCCATAATAATAAATTGATAGTTTGTGCGCTGAAGATTTTCAGAGTTTTTATAAGTACCTTTTTTCCATACATCGGTGATACTGAAACTTAATCTTATAACACAAGTTTTGACGGTTTCTACATTTATCCATCTGTAAAGTATGGCACATTTTTTGGAAACGTAACTTATAAGTGATATACAAAACATTGACAGGTCATGTTTTGCAGTCTTAACGCAAATTTGCGAAATACTTTTAAAAATATCCAGGTTTCAGGAACGTAAAATAGGTAAAAGCGTGTTCCTTTACAAACTATCCGCATTCGCACATATATCACTATATTCAATGTGAAACTAGTGGGAATGTGAATACATAGCTTCGAACTGGCCCCCAACTTCTAAAATTTAGATTCGGAATAGCGAGTTACATCAAATACGTTCGGTACTGTGTGACAATGATAATTCTAATGTTTCTAAGCTTTTATAAAATGATGTTTAATCTTTTAACAGATTGTTAGCTGAGGAACTGTTGATATCAAGATAGTAGGCTGGCAATTGCAAGACAGGAAACGTTTTCCGTAAGAATTACAGAAATTAACAACAGAGAAAACGTAAATATGCTAAGAACTTATTAACAGAGTAACTTAGATACCTGCAAATAAATCTCACAATGCATCATATAGTAAAGGTAATTTCATATTGTAACCACTAATGGATCGGGGTCTGCATATTCAATAAATACTCAATGGATACAATTTCAAAATTGACATTTACTCAATCAAAATTTATGAGGATGATGATGATGTTTGCATGCAACAATGGTTTTCTTACAAGGGAATTTAACATATTTGTTTGCTTACTGCGGCCTTTGATTTTCTTAAGCAGATTAAAATACACATGACAAGCACTTGGCCGCTACTCTCGTGCCTCGTTACCGGCACGTCCGCTACAGCTCCATGAGTTAGAGTCCGTCCGCACTTACGCGGTAATCGGGATGAGCGTCGCTTAGTGCGCAAAATTACTTAGCTTGCAGTCTTCTGCGGCGTGATGTCAGCGGTGGCGGGGAATGTACCCCGGAGCTGGCGTCGGGCGGCTTGGCGTACTCACAGGCGGGAAACCAGCGACAGCACGCTCCCTCTGGGCCCACTGCTGCTTCGTCGTAGCACACATTCCTCGACACGCGTCCCCGGTCACAACAGCTCGTTGTCAGTCGGAAAGGATGGTACCGTACCTGGCTAGCGGTCACCGAATAGGAAGCTCCTTCCAGTATCGAGTCCTTTAACAGTTTTCGGAGCATGTAAGCTCATGCGGAGCCGAATTTTAGGCTGAAGTGCCAAATCACCGAACACATGTCTTGGGAGCAATTGTCTCTGACACTTGTTCGAAAAAATTAATATCTCTGACGAGTTCTAGCCGTAAGTGATTCTCACAAGTGTCGAAAAGTAGTTACTCCGACACAGTTCTCAAAGTCATTCTCGAAAGCAAGCAAGTTACTAAGTACTTAAGCAAGTGGAGCAAGTGATTCTCCAAAGCGAGTTCTAGAGTAAGTGAATCTTGGGCCACACGCGCCCACGGACGAAGGCACGCCTTCCCTTTCCCGAATCGGCGGGCCTCTTCCTGATTCGCTCGCCCTTTGCTAACGGGTCGACGCTTGAGCCAATTGCTCGCGAGTTCGATCAGACAATGTGTAGCATGTGTGAAAGTAGGCCACGGATGAACACTTGCGCGTAACTAAAGGATGGTCGTACCCACGCGGCACGTCCGCGAATCGAAATTTATGGGTGTCTCCGGCGGTCGCAGCCTCCGGCTTGGCACGCGCCGGGGCGTCTCAATAGCACAAAGCGCCCTGGCGGTCGTAAATGTGCCTACGAGTTATGCCGGGGGAGTTGGCCGAAAGTTGGGCGGAGGCCGGTGTCATTACAGGCGTCGATAATTGCCGTTTAGCGTGGAGAGGCTATTGAGTACGCGGGCGGAGCTGGGGGAAGCTCGTGTAGGGCCCGACGGTTGTAAACAAGGGATTCTTTAGAGAAAGGTTCTGCTGCGGGGGCGGCACGCGGCGGGTCCGGCCCGAGCGGCGGAGGGCCTGGCCTCGTTGTGGGGGGGACGTTAACGGGACGCGGGTGGCTGGGCGCGGTCGAGTGGTGGGGGCGGCACGCGGCACGCGGATCTCCCTATTGTGACCAATATTTCATTTATTTTTAATTATTCTAATTTCTCGGAGGACGCACTGTTACAATATACAATTCGAGAATCATCGCGTTTCTAACCACTTGTTCAACGGAATATTGAAGCCCAGAAGTGTGACACGCATAAAAATGTATTTTTAAGTTTAGGTATGTCTCATTTTGTAGATTGCAGCCTATGGAGCACAATAGCACACCTTATCCTACATCGAAAACAAAATTTTAGGAGCCTATGTTCAATTTACTTACGGTCGAACCCGAGAGGTCGACGATAAAACGTACGGGAGATTTTTTAAGAGTATTTTTTATGAAACAGCGCGTTTTAACGAAACGTGAGTGTAATACTATGTCAGAATACTGTTGAAAAATAAGTATTAATGTAAGTTTCTATGCATAATGAATATTAATTAATTAGATCGTTGGTGAGATAGATGCCTTCTTATATAAGTGTAAATAAAAGATGTTGTCTGGTATCAATAATATATATATATATATATATATATATATATATATATATATATTATTATATATATATATATATATATTGAGATGAGCTCGAATATATGCCCTGGTAACGGACCGAACCATGTGTAAAAATTTCCAAGATACCGTCTTCGGCAGTTCGCAGTTCGCTAATTTGAACGCGGCGCGAGAACCCCGTCACTCTCTGACGTCGACCGCGGCCGCGCCGAGCGAAACGCTTGTCCACGAATAAGAAATTCGAAAGATAAGCTTGGGAACGAGATCTTGTGATTGGCCGGTATCCGAAAAACGAGGGAAGCCAACGGCAAGAAATTTTTTCCGTTGAAAGTTGAAAGACTCTTAGGAAAATCTCGGAGGAGGACGGATCGCTGCGGAACGCGTCTCACCAATCACGTCAAAACCGTTATAAGTGATGGTTAGTGAAGAGAAACCGGTCGCGGGTCGCTAGCAGTGAACTTCACGCGAGATTGTTTCATCCGAGTACGGGAAGAGAACGAATACTGTACTCGTTTTTTTATTGATAATTCACGACGGAAAAGAAACGTGTATCAGTGGGAGCGAATTATGTGAATTCAGTGAGGGCTGAATCGGACTCTTTTCCGGCGTACGCCGAACAGTTTTCTGCATCGCCGCTACGTCACATCACCGAAGCAAGGAGCCAAGGCGATAACCATTCCTGAAAACACCGCCAGAGAAGCATTTGTGTTGAGGAAGGAAGATGGGCGCAGAGGCGAGGCCGAGGCAATTCTCAGCCGAGAAAACTGGTGCGGAAACGCAGCGGAAGGAGGGACGGAGGGTCGTGGAGGCCAGGCTACCCCGGCGCGTCGCCAGCACGAGCCGTCGCTACCAGCGCGAGAGCCCGGAGGTCGCGTAAGGTGCGATCGCCACGTTCTCCAAACGCCGAGGCGCCAAGGCGCCGCTCGCAGCACTCGACTAGGCCAGTTCACGTAAAACCCCATTGGAGAAGCGTGAGTACCCGTGCGACAGAACGGTCGCAGTAACGAAAAAGATGTAATCGAACAATATTAAACCACACTATTCTTTTAAAAGCTTTTCAAATGTTACGCATTTCAAGCCACATTTGTGAATGCTGGCGTGTGGAACTCTTGAATGAAAGCTATGTTAAGAACATAAGTGATTAATTTGCTTTAAACAAGTCACCCAGTTGATTGAGTGTTTAAAGAGGTTTATAAAGTGTTCAAAGTTCATATAGTAAATTTATCTGCAGTCTGTGCTGAGTTTTCTAAGCATTGGTGGTTGAAGTGTATTGTGAATTAAAAACCACTTTTAAGAAACGAAAGCAATTTAGCGCAGGGAATTTAAAAATTTGTGTTCTTTGTGTCCTTAAGACGAAGGTATTCCTACACCAACTGGTGCATGAATTACAAAATTATTTAATGAATGATGAAATAATGTGTTTTTTTTATGAGGTAGCGATAATTGCTTCGAATATGCATTTCCGAGCACGAAGGTTGTGTTCTAAAGGTGATTATTTGTGAAGGGTTGTTATTTTTGTTGAATTTGTGTGTTGTGTTTTTTCTTTTTGTTTCTTGATTGTAGAATATACAGCCTTGTATGCCAGAGCCACAAGTGTTTTGCTTTGAGTACAAACCTGCCCGTAGTCCCCACCCAGGTGCATTTTCAGACATAAGCCTCATCAAGGCAAACGATTCGAAACAACTCGAGAGGTCTGACGTCGGGACGGCAGTGAACTGTCGAACGACGCCGGTAACGCCCACGCGATCTCACACATCCTTAGGGCTAACGACTCCTTATCGCAACAGAGTTGTATTATGCGCGGCGCGTCGGAGGGAAGGCCACGACGTGTGTTCCGTCGCAATATATATATATATATATATATATATATATATATATATATATATATATATATATATATATTGCGACCCACCCTCCGCCGGCTAGCTCAGAATGGGTTTTCAAGGTGGGCGCAAAATAAAAAAATACAATTAGAATAGCGGGGATCAGGGTCATGTGGGCCGTTGTGGATTGAATGCACTTACACAGAAACTCAAGTCGAACCACTTTCCACTTACTTAAGTATATTCTAATTAAATTGCTGTTACAGTAAATGAACATAAAACACTTTACATATACAAGAATTTTGTCTTGCTGAAAAAAAAAAGAAACAACTTACACTCTTAATAATTAACTACACTGTTTCCTTTCTCTCATTTAAATCAATTTCAAAGAATACTTAAAACTTTGCCTAATCATTCCAGTCGTAAATTTCCTAGTTGCAACTTTACAATTAGCTAAGTTTTTCTTGAAAGAAAAGATTGATTCTATTTTTCACAGAATATCGGTATAAAGAACCTGTACTAATACTTTCTTTCCGAAACAAATTATTCCTTCTAATATCTACAAATTGTTCAAGTTGGCACGACCTTACTGTGTCTTCTCACGGCGTAGAGAAATCTGCGGCGTCGACTCTTCCAATCGCTCGATGTCCTTGTCCTTGCAGCTCGGTCGGGAGCAAAGCCGCCCCTCTGCAGAACCGCACGTCGCCCCTTTCCAGTACCGTTGTTCAACTCACGATGTGGCCTCCGTCTCGTTTTCCGTTGATACTCTTTTCGTATTCTTTTATAGAATGTAACTAGCTTTTAATTCCATATTTAAAAGAATCTACAATACGACAACTGAGTCTATTGTATAAGAAGAATAAATATAAAAATAAAAAACTCCTCGAATGTCTTGAAGAGTTTTTATCGTAGATGCAGTCCTGAAGTCCGTAGCAGTACGAGGTGCCGCCTTCCTCGTGATCGGTAGGTCCTCACTCTCCAGCTGTTACTTCAGAAAAAAAACTAGCTTTCTTTCTCCCGACTACCGGTGTCGCATACTCTACCGAGACGCTCTCTTACGGATATAGTTCGTAGTTTCCATTTTCGGATTGTATTCATGCGCGTTGGCGCGCGTTCAAACAGCTTATCTTATTCTTGAATATTGATGTGCTCCGTTTTCCGAGACCTCGGCAAAACGGATGGTCACAGTATGGCAATGTGAAGTATGAACCAAAAACGAATTAGACATATATATATATATATATATATATATATATATATATATATATATATATATATATAAGAGCGGTTAATCTTCATGAAAGTTGACACCCAGAAGGTTTACGTATTGTTAATTTTGTTGTTAATTATGTGTTAACAGCGCCACTAGGTGGTGCTGTAGAAGAAAACTAAATTTTCATGTCAAATGCATCGCAATACTCGGGAGTATTTTTAATATACATTGTTAAATAACTCGAAAAAGAAGCGTTCAGTGGCATTGAAAACTAAAATTTTGAGGCCAGAACGTTTCTCACACGATAATCTACAGGATGAGATCTTCTTGAACAATCTATTTAATTTTTGTTGTTTCTGCGCTTCTCGATATTACCACACCTGCTCAGGGACGCGCAGAATCTGCAATTAAATGTAAATGAAAGGGACAGAGAGACATAGTGACAGACTGAGTCAGGGACAGAGAGAGAGAGACTGTGAGAGAGATGGAAAGAGAAAGAGAGAGGGAAGGAGAAAGATTTAGATGAAGGGCATAACATCTGCCGGGTTTCGCTTGTGATATATAAAATAATATGATAGAAAAAATGAAATGGTGGGCTTGATCAGAAACAGAAAAATAGTGTTATTATTTAAACATGAATATTTCTGTTTGTGAATTCCTCTGTGTGCCATATTTTGAATTCCTCTAACGGTAAGAATGAAATACACCTAGTATAAAAGATACATTTTGCTACAAACTGTTGGTGTGTGGTTTTCTAAAGAGATATAACTCTCTTATTTAATGTTAAATGTATGTTTCTTTGTAGCTTAAAGCCATAATAACCGTTGAATTTGTGGCCGAGAAAATATCAAATAGTGTTTTTGATGATATAAATTATTTCAGTGAATCTAAGCCGGAATCGGTTGGGACACAAAAACTCCGGTTTGGGAGGTTTCTGTTTTACGCAAGGTTATACATTTTATGACACTTGTTATATTGACGTATCTGCCCTGAAAGTAGTAAATTATAACACTTTATTATAATTATCAAAATACATTAACATATAATGTATTTTTAGAAGAGATCGCCAATAAATGAATATTAACTCTCTTCATTGACAGCTTCGGAGTTGAAAAATACATAACACCTTACTGCCTAGTGGCTGTATTCGGACTGGTTACTGACTCTTTCAACACACAATGCTCCACAACATAGTACTATGACTTTCTGATACCTTCCCATGGCCTTGAGCATTGCGTATCTGTTGGAGGAGTTATGATTATGAACGCGGGGCAGGGAGACGCGTGAATAGAAGCCATGCTCGTGTACCTTCCCGCACTCACAGAGTTGGGAGAGAGGTGATTCTCCTACGACCTACGTCTTGAGAGACAAGCGACCCCAGGTCCAATTTTACGCTGAAAGCTTAAGCCCGCCTCCTTCAATGTCTGGCTGCCACGACTAAATATCGTGTCATAGGGTTAGAGAATTTAAAAGAGGCTTACAGATACATTGATTTCATTAAGAACATCTCGCATGCCTCTGCCAGTGGCATTAAATTCATAGGAATTCCGTTTTATAAAGATTTTTTCCTCTGTAGGACATGAAAAATCCAAAATATTAAAATAAAAAAAACACATTATTTGCTTTAGAGGGTGGTGGAGGGAGGAGGGGCTAAGAAAACGTTCACAAACCTTATTTATATGTTTGTCGTAGTTTAAACACTCATATGACTTTTGTTTTAGGGAAATTTTTACCATCTTATCGGAGTGTACCCATTGTTGAAACGAACTAAAATACAGGCCAAGAATAAGTAAGTCAAAATATACATGAGAGAACTTCATAAATTGAAAGAATAAACCTCAGTGCAGAAAAAATTGTAAAATCAAGGAGTATCTGAACGTGCACGTGAATCAGATTGAGAGAATGAAAATCGAAAAGGGAAGTCAGAGATTACGAATAGCGACAAAAGTTGCACAAAATGAAGAAAATGAAATTATTTTGGTGAGACAATCGGAGAAGAATGAGGTCTTTAAGATGTAAGTCTCATGCCTATTTCCCTCCGTGCCACAAACACAACCCCACATGCCACAAGATGCCCCGTAATGGCCGGAATTTCCCCGCCCGCAATTTCCATCCATGTTAATCACGAGCGGGGCAGTCATTGCCAGCAAATTAATAGCTCTTTCAATTAGAAGCGATGGCCCCGCCGGCTACGACGGCGAGGTCTGCGGCGGCGTGATGAGAGACGCGGCTTGGGGATGCGTGGGGGCCGGCGTCTGGCGGCGCGGAAGCGTGGCCGGCCCACTGTTTGCCGTATCCGTCGATCAACAGCACTCAGGGCAATGTTTGGGGCGATCCGTCGTCAGCTCGCGCCAGCTCGCCTGCCCGCCCCCTCGCCCGCCCGCCACCACGCCCGCCCACTCGCCTTCCCGCTCGCCCACCCGCCCGTCCCCCCGCCCCCCGCCCAACCGCCCAACCGCCCAACCGCCCGCCCGCCCAACCGCCCGCCCGCCCAACCGCCCGCCCGCCCAACCGCCCAACCGACCGCCCACCCAACCGCCCGCCCGCCCAACCGCCCGCTCGCCAAACCGCCCGCCCGCCAAACCGCCCGCCCGCCAAACCGCCCGCCCGCCAAACCGCCCGCCCGCCAAACCGCCCGCCCGCCAAACCGCCCGCCCGCTCGCGCTCTCGCCCGCTCGCGCTCCCACCCGCTCGCCCACCCGCTCGCTTGCCCGCCTTCCTCTCCCGCCCGTTTGTCCATCCATCCATGCGTCCGTCCGTCCGTCCGTCCGTCCGTCCGTCCGTCCGTCCATCCGTCTGTCTGTCCGCCAGCCCGTCCGTCCGTCTGCTCAGCCAGGCACTCTCCGGACTTCCCTGAAGTAGCCGCGCCCCGCTATCGCCTCTCTCGGCTTTGCGCCCTCGCGCGCTAACGAGGATCTAGCGAGTAATTGGCGCGAACGAGATCTCAATATTGGCCCCGATTGGATCTGATTGAATTGCGCAATTTTTCAAATTGGCAACAGACGAGGGTAATGTGGAAGCGCGCTAGCCCGAGGTGCTGGAACGGTGGCGGCGGCGGCGGCGGTGGCGGCGGCGGTGGCGGTGGTGGTGGTGGCGGTGGGTGAGCCGTCCGCGTCAGTCGCGCCTCCCGCGCAACGTCAGCCTCCCCCCCCTCCAGTATGCTTCGGAAACTCGAAGCGCTGGCTGGAAGAGAACGTGAGCCGTGATTGATGAGCTGCACGTTGCACAGGTTATTCCGTTCGTTAGTTAATCCTCGATATACGATGAAAATAAAAGACCATCGTGGAGATAATTTTACGTGTATTGCTAGAAAAAAAATCAAGTTATTTTTAATTTAATGTGTACTACTCATTGATTTTTTCTTTTCCGTGTTTTTTTTCCTCTTCGCGTTTCATTGAAAAATATATCTTCCGTTCCCTCTTTCACATACTCTCCTTTTCTGGCCTGTTTTGGCCGTCCTGTTTTCTTTTTATTGCTTTTTTATTAGTGTTTATATATTTTATTCTCAATGATTGTTGCAGAAGTTATTATGTTTAGTTAATCGACTTTATACTTTGAAAATCAAAAAATGGGTAACGAAGATTTGTATAAGGAACGATATATTTACATCTCTTCCAAATAAAAAAGCTTCAAGGTTTGTTTAAGAGCATTGACACTACTTTTCACTTCATTGCCATATTTTTTCCCTTTACTTTGGCTTTTCATTTGTTTTCTCTTCTTCCTAGCTGACCGTTTTTCCATATCTCCCTCTCTAACACCTTCTGCTCTATCCCTCTTTAATCATAATTATAAATTATTATTATTTATCGCCATAACGGGGAATATATCTCTGGAAAATGTAAATGGGCTCTCGGAGAATTGCTTTAATTCTTAAAATATTTTTTATAAATGTATGAAACAAGTTGAGTTTTTAGTTCTGCGTCAGCCATATCTGACTCAAAACTAAACACGAGTCTCGGTTGCTTTCACGCATAGGACTGAAATCATCCATCGCAGTTTGCCATCGACGCCTAAAGTAAGGGATGCTTGTAATGTAATTTTAATCTAAAATTCATAAGACGCTTAGGAGGTGTTTCCGTCTGGCCTCTGACCATAAAACTCGCAGTGTGCGCCCAGCTGCGAGCAACGGCCTGAAGAGCAGCTTCGTTCGACAGCCTGCACTCTGTGCAGTCCACGGACGCCATCTGCCCTGAAGCAGCATTGGGAGCAGCTGCGCGAATTCGGCAGACTGGTCGACTCTGCCAGTGCTGAACCATTTGAATACTCACATCAGCAGTAGAGGCAATGCAAAATCGGTCCAGTTTTTTGTTGGTAAATTTCCATTAAAGACTTTCTATGCAAAATTCGGATGGTGAATTGGCAAACCGACAAGAGTCCGTTGTCAGAAAGAAAATGCATGGGACCCCTTATATTGACAAAAGAAAGTGAAATAGTTTTATCATTAACTTAATATTTCTAGTAATCTTGCTCAAGTTCTAAAATTTAAGCAAATATTTCGTATCATAACTTGAATATTTATTTTAATATTGACTTTGAACGTCAATAAAAATAGGATATTAACATATAAATGAATATATAAATAAATTAACTCTTTTATATTAACTCGTATATATGCCAGAATTTAAAGATAAAATGATACAATTTTATAAACATTCTTATGAACAACGTTTGCAAAAAGAGAATACCAACATTTTACAAGCGATTAAAAATTGTAATTTCAACATGGCTGTTTGCTCCTTTAATGTCCATGCTTTAATGCTCCAATGCTTTCGTAAAATGCTCTATTAAAAAACACGTTCATGAAGGTTTTTGAACATTTTGAGAATATACTGAAGTTCGGCTTCATTGACTGAGTTTTGTGGAAAAACTGAACTCAGTAAAAGGTGATACGGCGAAGGTAACTTTTTCTCTCTGGGAATGTCCTTGGTAGAAATTTCTACAGAACTGATAAGTTTTGTTACAAATATGTGCCTACAATTATTAAGGTCATACTCGTGGACACTTTCTACGAAGGGGACGTTCCTAGAAAGTTTCTAGTAGGTTGGAGACAACAAATATTCCAATATTAGAAATAACTTTAAGGTCACAAACTTCATTCAAAGTCTACACGCATGAAGATCCTTTTCACTGTTCAAAACTTAGTCTGATGGCAAAAATGGGTACCTTTTAAAGAAGAAAGAATTCTGATTCCAAAACACCAGTTTGTGACAAGATAATGCCAATAAATATCTGATTCGTGTATTTTATTTGGACCTGGCAGCCGACAAAACAGCTAGGGCTCTTTAATACTGGATGAATCAATGTTATTGAAGTAGTTGAATTGAAAACTGTATTTTATGAGGACTTTTTTGGCCTATCTGCCAGTGGATATTAAACATTAATTTTCTTTGTAATTGTATACAGAAAAGACTGAGATGATCAGCTACCACCAACATTTTATTGCATAAGCGCCTAGTGGTAGCAGAACTCATTCAATCAAATATCATTGACTCAAAACAACTTAAATTCATTTTTTTTCGCTAATCACATACACGGTACTGATGCCTTCGATTGAAGTAATTCTGTTATCAAAGCATTCTCATTGCTTCTCGTTACCACTCTCTGATTTCAAAAATTACAAATTCGTCATCGTATTGCTAGTCGTATTGCTGAGCATGATTCATAAAAATTCAATGAATTTATTTTTAAATACTTAACGAAATATACACTATATAATAATAATAATAATAATAATAATAATAATAATAATAATAATAATAATAATATATAATTAATCGATTAGTTACTTTAAAATTGTAATTAATTCGTTTTTAATTGTATATAAACGGTTAAAAATCACATTTCAAAAACCGTTCATAAACTGCTGTAAATAGATATCTATAAATGTTACTAACTGTGTCTCTTCTGAGTACGTTATGTGGAATATTCATTTCCGGAACATACTCTTTCGACAGAATGCTGCTTGTCGAATTAATTTGCAAACGTACCTTTTAGTCGAGACAAACTCACAAGAAGAGTGGAGTGACGATTGCGGGAATTGTGACCACATAATCAGTGGAAAAACCTGACCTATTGGAATAAACACATCAAACTCACATTCCGCCACTCACGTTACATAAGACAACAGTGCTCGGTACTCTCCTGCACTCCTCTTCCGTTCTGCGTCTGCCTAACCACCGACCACCCACTCTCCTGATTCACTTTTCTTTCATCTTTAAAGTCGACTTGAACCACGCATTCGTGTGCGACGTTGAAACGTATCTTCGCGGCCTCAGGTCGTTATCCAACGCTACACGATTAGCAGCGAACCCGCTGCCTGCACCAGTCTGCCAACACGAATCCGAAGAACAAAAAGCTGGCTTAACGGCCCTTATCTAAACCTGCATCGCCGTCTGTGTGTATGCGCGTGTGCGTGCCGGCGCTCTGGCACGGTTCCGCTGGATAAGCAGAGAGCGGGCGTGCAAACGGGCAGCCCCCGGAGCGCGAGGGTGCTTAAATATTCGTAGGGGAGGGCATGTAGCCCGCCCGGGGCTCGATCGGGGTGGCCGGGTGAAAGGGCCACCGGAGCTCCCCCACTGTCCAGCCGCTTGACCTGCCCTTTTCCGCACCAGTCAGCCCAAGAGCCCTCGACACAAACGGCCGTGACCACGCTCCCCTGTACGTGAACTCGGGCGATATTTCCTCTCGATAGATTATTTTAGTCTCGGTGGTGTTTCTAGGGATTTCGCACAGCTTTTGCCAAGCGTCTCGGGGATTGATTGATTAATTATTTCGTGTTTTTGGGCGCGGCAAATGCTTTGACTGCTAGTCGCGTATGTGTGATGCCAGGTATAGCTCTGAATGTGGTGGTGTTCCTACCACATAGAGCATGAGATCCGGTGTCAACCTACACATTGGTTTGTGGACGTTTGCCCTTCCAGTTATTTCTACTAGTGGGACACCACCCCAACCCGGTACAAACAACAAGCACTCATCTCTTCTCCCGACATGCGTGGTAATGTAGTGCATATGCATGTGTGTGTAAGGGTAGGGGAGGGGACAAGAATAAGGAAAGAAATTGAACTAAACGTTCGTTTTAACAACCACTTATATTATTATACCCAAAGCTAAATCAAGTAAAATGTAACTTTTAACGAATTTAATTGATTATTCCGTTTTATTATTTTCATCTGGGCAGCGAGAATGAACGAGATCCTAACCTAACAGGAAAATTAATGAATTAGGGCATTGAATGGAGCAGGTTGTACGCTGCTTTATAAGAAACGCAGGTTTTCTGTAAGATTCTTTCATCTGATGATCTATACACGGCGGGGTAAAATTCACATTTGTGATTAAGCAGCACGAAGACCAATTTGGCGCGCGAATGCGCTACCAATAGTTTCCGTTAAACTGGTAATTCGCTAATAACCTAGACGAGTTATTTTGCAATTTAAGTTCGTAAACCAATCGGGAAATGTGTAAAAACGATGAAAATCCACGGCATCAGAAATTTAATCTGCGCTGAATTCCACGTGAATTCAAACGACCGTAATGATATCACGTCGAAGAGGAAATAACATATATAGATCCGAGCAATGAAATTGACATTGGTGCACCTATATTATATGTCATCGAAATGACTAACAACTCAATGGGAATGCTGCAACCCAGTATTTGTGCGTGCCTAGTCATTTGCCTCTCGCTAAACCCTGCATCCTCGAGAGACATGGTTTCTCCAATAAATAATTAGTGCATGCCGAAACAATATCTTGAACCAATACAAACGGGCCATCTCTCCTTCGCGAGCTATCTCTCCTTCCTCTTTCTTCTCCTATCTTCACACTCACTTACACACACGCATACATGCACTACACAACCACACATGTCAGGAGACTAGGCGGGAGCTTATAGCGTGTCCCGGCTGCGATGGTGCCGGGGGCTGATGGGAATACCTGGTTGAGGAAAACCCCGTCGACTCTCGGCTCCGCATCTGGCCATCCATCTGGGGAAGATCAACTTCACCTCCTGCTAAAACATACACTACACTTACGGGGCCAATAGCCTTAGCCGGTGACGCGCCCGGGAACACGAATCAATCAATTGAATATTGTTGGGGAAAATGATGAGCCTTGGAAGACGCCTGCATTGATAAGGTGTGGAGAGGAGATGTACTCTGCTTTACAGTAAAAACGAATGATCAGTTAGGAAACTTTAGATAACGGCAATTAGTCTGTTAGTTTTTTTTTCTAGCTTGACAATTGGTCCACTGCAGCCGCATAAGATGAATGTATTGATACAAGATAAAATAACCATTTGATATACTATTTTATAAAGAATTCTAGTAGATAGAATACAATATATAGGTTATACAGTTTATAATGAGAAAGACTCATCAGTTCATGTCTATAGGGGATAGAAAAACTCTCTTGGTAGCTTTGTTTTTAATTTTTTTGCGATGAGGATTTATCTCACCTACGTGAAAAAAAATAGCTGAAGGGATCTTTAATATGTTGGAATATAATTTTACGGCTAAGAAGGAGACGTGAACAAAGGTGAATGTAATGCCAAGTTCAGTTTGTAACTGCGCATTCGCAATAAACCAGGGAGCTTTTGTGATGGGGTGTGTGAGTGTGAGTGTATTTTGGAAGGTGAAGCTATTTGGAAGGTGAGTGCATTTGGGGTGTGTGAGTGTGTTTTGATTAGAGAAAAATAGGAGAGTATGGGTCGTAATATGGCCTTATAGAGGTGAATTGCAACATGTAGTTGTAGGGGGAATGAATTTCTGAGAATTGGATATGATTGGTGGACTCTGCTAGTCGCCAGCTATTCTGCTATTTGGTGTCGTATATTTTGCCTCCATGTAAGTCTTATATCGAACAAAACTCCCAGATATTTGACAGTTTTGTTGGGAGGGAGCCAGATGATGTTTCGTGATTGGTATGTGAGATTTGGGGAACGTCTGGTCTACGGAGGGTAGATATTTTTGCCTGGATTTTATTTAGATTTATTTCAATGTGTCATGGTGAAAGGTGTGGAGAGCTCTGGGGAGACGGACAAAAAAGGTTCACTTGGTAAGAAAACGTTCAATGATACGAGAGAGATATAATGGATTCATCAGAATGGATTTCATGGATCAGAAGCATACTGCGGAGTTTAAAAATTAACCCTAGGAGCAAAACGGTATCAAAATCTATAGCTACATCTAGAAAAACTGCTGTGGTATGCTTATCGTCATGGAATTTTTTGATGATGTCTTCAGTTACGCGTAAGATTTGATGATAGGTACAAAAAAGGGATTGGAATCCAAACTGATCAAGTGGCATGACACTGACTGATCCGAGGTAAAAATTTAGCCTAGAGAGAATGCATTTTTCAAATTGCTTTCCTATTGTGGGTAGCAAGCTAATCGGGCGTTAGCTACTTGTATCATTTTGTGCTTTCCGAGGCTTAAGAATGGGAATTATGTGGGCGTGATATCTTTTTTCAGTGAAGTACGTTTGTCTCAAGGCAGTATTAAATATTGCTGTAATATGTACAATTACATTTAAGGGAAGGCGTTTTAATAAAAAAGTTGATAATAGATCACGACCATTTGATAATTTTGGGGTTGCTAGTGAAAGATAATTGATGTTTTGGATGATGAAATAAATTTAGGGCATTCAGGAACTGTTATTTCTAATCGTGTAATTACTTCGTGAATATGATTATCGTGTTAATTTTGATAAGGATAAGAAATAAAAGTTGTTGCAAAGTAAATACCCAACATATAGCATTTATCGGGAGAAGAAGCCTCTCCAGTTGGAGTAACAAGGGTCGGTAGATTGGTAGGTTTGCGCAGAAGACGTCGGAGTCGACGTCCACAGTGTATGATCAGATGGGTTTGCCGTTTGAGTTTGGAGATGAACCTTTTGCACGTGGACGAAGGCCATAAGTTGTCTCACAATTTTAATTAGGAGATTTAAATAAGATTTTAGCAACGGAGATCGATGCATCAACCAGTGATTTCGAATATATCGTTTATAATCTATCAGCTCCTTCACTGCAGGTGGTAGGGTTGGAAGCAATGTGCGTTGATGGGTTGTGGGAGCCATTAAGTCTAGGGCATCTGATATAGTAAATGTAAGCGTGTCATTGGCGTTGTCGATTTCCTGCGTAGTTCGAAGTAATGACAGTGAGGTAGAAGACGAATTACTAGCATATGACCAGTTTACTTTATGTATATGATAAAGTTGAGTGGGGAGAATTTTTTCTGTGGTTGTGCCGAGCGAGAAAACTACGAGGCGATAATCGGATTGCAGTGTGATATGCATCTCGACTTGAATGTTACAACTAATGTTTTAAACGCCGAAATCTATAATATCAGTTTGCACTGACACGCAATAGGGATAGTAGTGCATCAGGAGCATGCACTGCCAATATTAATCTTTGTGTATCAGTAATATGGGTTGGCCGGAGGAAAATAAGATATCAATATCACCTGATCTGTATGGAATATTAGGGTGCTTATAGATTGATTAATAGAGTAGACTGATTTTTCAGCTAAATAGCCACACTATTATTTTCAAAAGTATTATTTATATTTAAAGGTAGCTAGTGAGTTGTTAAGATATTTTTACAAAAATAAAACTCCACCGCTGCACTGATTTCGCGTCGATCATAGCGATATATAATATAGCCGGGAATAATATATATATATATATATATATATATATATATATATATATATATATATATATATATATATATATATAACCGGCTTTCCTGAATTGAAGCTACTGGTAGTTTACTATTATGAAAAAAGTGGGCTAGCATGTGAATATTAGGTTTAATACCGTTTGCATTCCAAGAAATGAGACGGAGTGAGGAATGAGGGGCACAACTTGTAGGGATAAAATTTTATTGATTGAAGGGTGGAGCTTGATACAGAAGGAATAATTTGCCTTAGGAGTCTGGAGAAGAAACGTTCCAAATGGAATTGCCGCCCAATGGGTGGGTGTATGGACTGTTTGAGAATCTGAATATTGCGACTTTTGCTTTGGCAATAATGACTGTGGAATTCTACGACAGGAAAATATGGCCCTTGTGTTCAATTGCAATGGGGATTGAAATGGAAGCGGAAGGACGTTAGGCTACATGAGGAGCTCTTGGAGGGGTTAATGAACGTGTATGATGGGGCATAGCTTGTTGTAGGACTTGTTGACGTGTGGGGTAGCGTGTTGGGAGTGATTTTCTAGAGAGGATTGTTTTTATTAATTTCACAGTAACGTCTAGAAGACCGATGGGCTTTTCCGCAGAGTGAACATTTGGTATCAGTACTAGAACACTCGGCCGTAGCATGCGGCCCTGCATATTTATCGCAATGAGGAGGGTTGCTACAGTTTTTTTGTGTCCGATTGACTGACAACCTCGACACTGCACTGGCCCAGGCCTAGGAAGACACTCTTAAACCGTGATTATAACATTGAATAGTTCATTTTGTCCATATATTACCCTGCATTCTGATGATTTCCTAAGACTGACTGCGCATCAAGCCCAAGGTTTATGATTAGAATCCGACAGTCTGATAACCGTTATTACTGGTAGTTTTTTTACTAGTTCTTGATTTATTTGTTCCTCACTATAGAATGTTGGGCCATTTCGTAGGACTACAGAAATAGTAGTTTTCGTTGGGTCCCTGTTGGTGTAATAATACACCTCTTTCGTTGAGAAGTGCTTACGAAGTAAAGTATTCGACTGTACGTGCTCTGATTTCAGTACATGGTCCTCTGAATTTAGTAATACAATTTTCATGTTTAAGCAGATCCTTCATTTTTGCAAAAGTTCTACATGAACAGATGTATCATGAATAATGATTGGAGGTATCTTAATTGATTGTGAGGAAGTCGAACCTTTGTTTCAGGCACTTTTCTCTGGGTCAGGGTCGGGGTCAGGATGAATAGTGGAAAATGTATTGCCGATTGGGATGCTGTATCAAGGCATATTTGTAATATAAGGCATGCTGGTGGGACCCTGTACATGCGAAGCGTGGTTATATACTGCATCTTGCAATCTGAGGCGCTTAACAGAAGGAGAATTCTCTTTACTTATCGGTGGATACGTTTGGGAATATCCCACGGTTGGTGTGGACAGCTGCTTGAAGGTTCAATTTGCAGGTTGGCTCGCTGAATGTAGCTGATGTTGCTGCTGCTGCTGCCGTAGGTGATTGATTAAATGCGGCTCCGTATAGTGAAAGTCGTTTAGTGCGTATAGAGCTGACAACACTACATCTGATAGCAGCGGAAATGATGCATTCGTGTTTTCTGCCATTGTTGGATTAAGTGGTCGCATTAAATGGCCCGGTAGGGCCTGTAGCGGGGGGCGACAACACCTCGTGCTGATGTGCCTAGTAGTAGAACACTGATTATTATGCACTTCACTGCACTGAGATATTTAAATAAGGCACTCGCTTTCTGAACGGCCGGTCACGGCCTCGCAAGTGCCTTTCTTATCACTGGTCGCAGTGGAGGCACTGCGGAGCGATAAGCAGTGGGCGGAGTGTTCACCGTTCGATAGCCGAGCGCGAAATGTACGTGTTAGTATGGAAGTGGAAATGCTGATATTTATCAATAGATTATTCTAGAATGCCACTATCAGAAATTGTATGTGATATCTTGGAAAATGGATAGTTTTTTGTTGTTTTTTTGAACTGATGTATATGTATTGTGACGCCAGGCCCATGTGTATGCTGCCGCCACTAACGTTATATCGAGCCACACGATATGTGGGCCATTGTCACCAGTACGGTTGAAAACCGCGCGCCAAATGGAAGTGCTGTTCTGTGGCTACCACGGAACTACAAGCGGCATTATCAGCCGTAGCTGGTGTGACGTGGAGGGGCGGCGGCGAGAGGGGTGAGCAGACGATAAGAGAAAGATGGAAAAGCTGGAGGTAGTCGGGAAAGGTATGCCGAGTGGTGTCGCGTGGAGTGACAGGAGATTTGGAGAGTCAGGCAACGGACTGCGAAAGTAAAAGCGAAACTTGGATTCATGTATTGCTGGGCCAGTAAAACGCTCATTCGGCATCTGATCATAACGTCGCGTGTGGAAAACATTTTCTGGTGATCGGATTGCGACTGCATTATTCGGCGAAGATGTGAGAAAAAAAGACTGGGCGGAGGGTGCTAGTGCCGAGGTCGGAGGAGTTGGCGTTGGAGCCGAAGTATCGTCAGCCCCCAGGGCGGCGGGCAGCGCTGGCGTCATCCCTTGGGGGCCGTTACGATCTCTAGCGCCGAGATTGCAGGAGCTGGCGTTGGAGCCGAAGGATTGTCCGCCACCAGGGCGGCGGGCGGCGCTTACGTCATTACATGGGGCAGTTGCGAGCTCTAGTGCCGAGGTCGGAGTCGCTCGCAACTTCCCGGGCGAGTTTGCGACCCATGGAGTCAGCGGGATTTTCGGCTTGCATGGATGCATGGTGTCTGCGGAGGTAATGGATGAATCCAGACACATTACTATCGACTGCGGCGCCACTGTAAAGGAGTTCACAGTGGACGATACATGCGATAAGTACTCAATGGGGACTTTTTTCGAAATCTCACTTCTAATAACTGTTTATAAAGAGATTGGACTACAGAAAACGAGTTATTATCACGTAAGCTAAAAACTGTAGTGGAGGAGGGGGTGTTGTAATTATTGAAGAAGTGACTTCCAGCTTATTCAGAATTTTAGTAATGATTTGTGTGTGTTTTTTCCTTGTAAATATTAGTTTTGCTTAGGGGATTATGTTAGTGGTTATTTTCTCAAGTACTCCAGTTTGTTATCACTACGTGGGAGGAACTTTTAAGTAAATAAGAGATCAACTTTCATAATGAACACAACCAATATAATTAAAAAGTAAAATTTTGACTGATGTAGTTTTGGAAACATTTTTCCATGTGTGTGTGCCTTTTTATTTGACTTTCTTGCTTTTGGAAGGAGGCAGGGAAGCCCTTCCGCATTAGTTGACAACGCGTCACGAGATCACTGTGTGGCCCTTGTATATTTTAGTCAACTATTAAAAATGTTTCTTTTCCCCAAAAGCACTTGAGTTTCTTTTAGTGGAAGAACGTAGGGGAAACGCAAAAACGAATCCCGCTCTTAGTCCCCGCTTTCGCATTGCAGGAAATCAAAATAAAATCTGCATACTTTGTACGACGACTCAACGGACCCATGCTGTCGCCCGCGCACCAAGTATAAAAAAGGGGCGATTGGGACGTCAGAGTATGTACAGTCATTCTGAGTAGTTGATAAGCAGTGATTGATCTTGATGTTTCTCATTATTTTTTTGCTACGCTATCTGGGCAAAGGTCGTGGAATAAGAAATAGCTAGACATTTCTCGACTCTTTTCGGAGACTCTCGCAGACTTTTCGCAGAGAGCATATAACATTTCTAATTGATCTTTCGCAAAGTCAATCATGTGTCTTTGAGTACGTTCCATGAATAGGTTTCGTTGGACAATACTGAGTTATTGAGAATTATTGTTATGAAGATCTACACCAAACGATTTTCAAAGTACTAATTTAAATTTGTCATTGAACGAATGACTAATCCAAGGCTATTACTCTACAGTATAATCTGCTTAATTAATTTCAAGTTCTATGACATTGGAAATCTTTAGCATTGTTGCGTACAGAATAACATAAGGAGGTGTTTATACTTTTTTAATCTGTCACATGAAAACGACTTTTATTTACTTTTCAATTGTCTCTTAAATACCGGAAGAGTTATTTGCCTAAATTTCAACCGCAGTAGTATCCTGCGAAATTGACCCATCAATCTTACGGCTCCGGCCACTGGGAAAGATAAATCTTAATTGAATTTGCGAAAACGAGAGTACGCGCGCGGCGTCAGGGATTTCATATCACGATTCAACTAGGAATGAAAAAGCAAAGAGCGCGCGGCAATGCCGTTAAAGCTGCACACAGTCGTCTTTCGGACGTCCCCGGCGGGGCCTCTCCGACACTGCCTGACGCGTTCACCCAGACTATTCCACCCGCGCCCTACCCTGCCCTCTCCACTATCCCCTGCCTACACCAGCCCGCCCGCTCCTGACACCCCGGGGCGCCGCTCCCCCCCTCGAGGGCCCGACAACCCGTTCGCCGCCCCGCCCACTCCACTTTGCCCTGCCTTCACTACACCACCTACTCGTACTACCCACCGCTCTCTCCCTCCCGCGCTGGCCCCCCACCCCCTCGCCACCGCGCCCACCTCCTCGCCGCTCCGCCCACTCCAACGCGCCCTGCCTTCACAACGCCGCCCACTCATGCCAACCATCGCGCCGTCCCTCTCACCACGCGCCGTTCCATCTGTTCTCGTCTCGCCACCCCGCCCATCCCGTGCCGGCCCGTCCGTCCGCCCCCTCGCCGTCACACCCACTCCACAACGCCCTGCTCGCTTACACCACACCGCCCGCTCGTGCCACCCGCCTCGCTGCCCCGCCCATCCACGCCTCGCCACCCTGCTGACACCTCGCAGGCCCGCCCATCCGTGCCTCGCTTTCCCGCCCACCGCAAGCCGGCCGTCCCATCCACGTCTCGCCACCCCGCCCACCCCGCGCCGGCCCGCTCATCCGCCCGTTCCTCTGCCTCGCCACCCCGCCAACTCCCCCCGGCCCGCGCACTCCGAGCCGCACCACCGACTCCAGGACACCCCGCCATGCCTCCTCCACTTCACTCCAAGCCGCACTACTCACTCCATACTGCCCGCCCACGGTGCTGGAACACCCCACCCACCCGCAGCGGCCCGACGCTATGCTCAGCTTCCCCAGCAGCCCGTCGCTCCGGTCACCCGCTCGCCCTTCCACGCCCCAATACATGCGCGTGGCCTGGACGCCGCCACCGTTCCTCCCCATCACCCAAGCCTCCCACGTCGCGAGGCCGCCCTCACCGATGTTCATTGGTCCCGCCACTAACTCACCCAACCACCCACCCACGCAGTTCGCCTGCCTGTCCATCCTTTCATTCACACATTCCGCGCATCGGCAACGCCTGTCAACCCCTCTTCGTTGCTCGTCCGTCTCCCATCCGCCGACGGCGCCTAATCGCCCACAACGACTATTCACTCACGCCACTCGCGTGCTTGTTCGCTCCCCCGTCCACTGACACGTCCCCCCAACCCCCCGCTCGGCCACCGCTCTCCCCGTCGCCCCGCCCGCTCTCTCCCACACCGACACGCCCCGACACGCCTCGACACACCGCCCCCGACACCCGCCCCGACACCCGCCCTGACACCCGCCCTGACACCCGCCCCGACACACGCCCTGACACACGCTCCTGACACACGCCCCGACACACGCTCCCGGACACGCCCCGGACACACGCCCCCGACACGCCCTGACACACGCCCTGACACACGCCCCGACACCCGCCCCGACCCCCGCCCCGACCCCCGCCCCGACCCCCGCCCCGACACCCGCCCCGACACCCGCCCCGACACCCGCCCCGACACCCGCCCCGACACCCGCCCCGACACCCGCCCCGACACCCGCCCCGACACCCGCCCCGACACACGCCCCGACACCCGCCCCGACACACGCCCCGACACACGCCCCGACACACGCCCCGACACACGCCCCGACACACGCCCCGACACACGCCCCGACACACGCCCCGACACACGCCCTGACACACGCCCCGACACACGCCCCGACACACGCCCCGGACACACGCCCCGACACACGCCCCGACACACGCCCCGACACACGCCCCGACACGCCCCGACACACGCCCCGACACCCGCCCCGACACCCGCCCCGACACCCGCCCCGACACACGCCCCGACACCCGCCCCGACACACGCCCCGACACACGCCCCGACACACGCCCCGACACACGCCCCGACACACGCCCCGACACACGCCCCGACACACGCCCCGACGTCTACCCACCCTGCTGCCTGCAAGTTCGTTCGATCGAACGTTCTTCTGCTTTGCCGCCTGTTCACCCCATCCTTCCCGATGGTTCTGTCAGCCCACACCTCCGCCTTCGCTTGTGCAGTCCGAAGCCCCTTCGCGCCGTCGCCACCGCATTCCCCCCTCGGCCGCCCATTCCTGGAGGCGCAGCTTTAACCGGTCCCCGGGCCGAGGTGGGGCGGGACGCGGCAGCCCTCGCCGCCCGCCGGAGGCTGTTACGCGGCTAACTGGACGTGCTAACGGCCCCTTTGCTCAGTGCGCCGTGGCCCCCGCTGTTATCCCGCATGTTTGCTGCTCTCCGTCGCGACTACGAATTGCAGACCGCCTCCGGAACACACAAGGCCAAGACCATGGTGGAGGAAGGGACCTGTTAGGATAAGAGACTCAAAGCTCTATTCTGTGTCTTGGTACGACAGAAAGTATGGTATTGCTGCAAGACGCCGGGGAGACTTTTTCTTTCAAATTGTCGGGCGACAAAATTAGTTTGCGTGCTTTCTGTACAAAAGTTTTGTTGCTACTTCAGTTTGAGAATGTTTGTGATCTCTTTATGAGTCTGTCGAACACCACAAGATGTTCTGTAGGATTTTCATATACCTTACAGCTTTTATTCTGCTCGAATCATGCCTAGCATTTTAAAATATAATATAAATTGTAAGGCGTTTAGCGGTCTAGAAATAGGTTCTATTACTTTTAGAATGTGTAAATGTATTTTAATGAAATATTTTCCGAAATTGTATGTCTTGTTTCTAGAACGTTGTTGTTCTTGATTAATGATTCTTGACGTATCAACTAATAGAAAACTAAGTGCCGTTTAAAATTATTGAAGTACGAGTGCATTACTGTTGGTTACAAGGGTTGCTAAGGATTCATAGGATCGCATTTCTTTCGTATGCGTTTTTTCTGCTCGGCATACAAAAGTTAACTATAGATTTCTATTCTTTTGTTGCAGGTTGGTGATGCGTTATTTAGAGATGAAAACGCTGGCGAGAACTGCAGTAATGGTAACTAGTATAATACACATGTTTTCTAAGCGAAACAAGAAGCCTTTCCCTTTCTTGTTCAAGTACTTCGAATCTACGACGCATTAAATAAAGTTTAGATATTGATTCCTATTGAGACAACACGCTTTATGCACTCGAATAGCTCATTCTTCGCTTGGTGCACGTGAATCGAATCGGTTTCGCGTTTCTCTATGATATTGGTGATCGCTACATATATTCAAGTGTTCGAATACCTAGTAAATGTGTACGTATTGCACTAAATTCTGCAAGCCATCATAACTCTGAGGAGGCAATTTTTGTGCGATTATCAGAAACTCGTTAATTCGGAAAGCGTGTACACAGAATAAAATATTTCAATTTATGGATATTTTAAATTCATAAGGAATAATATAATTTCTTTATTTAATTCAAAATCTAATGTGTATTGAAACTTTATATTTGATCATTCTTTGGCAATGAATTCGGGCACATAATATGTATTTGTGAAAATAACAATGAGTATAGATTCTCTCTATGACATTTTTATAAAAATGAAAACATTAAGGGAAATAGAGAAACAAGATATTTCACATTCATTGAAATAAATATTTTAGCTACAGTTCATAATCATGGTAGTCAATAGTGTGGCATTAATTTCGATGTACAAATATAACGATGATATGTACTATACAAACAGTCCATATAATGTTACTACCCCTACCTGTATATTTTTACATATAAAGAACCGCGCTCTTACGACCACAGTTGATCAGTAGGGGGTTGTAATATTATATTATATATTTTATTTCGAATGCTATTTACGTTTATATATTTTTCAAAACCAATGTTCTTCAAACTCAAAATATAATAAGTGATACACGGTATTTTCGCTATTGGTTAATACACAGCTCTGCGGAATTGTATCTTCTCTATTCTGGGAACGAAATCGATGTTTTGCTATTCTTTAGGAGTAGAATATACGTAAAGAACGGCAATACGTATTCTCGCCATATTGCTTTTTTGGTGAAGGTATGCGAGAATTGAAATTGAAACGGTCGAAATTTTCAAATTCTATAACCTTTTTTATTTGAATATAAAATTTACAAACCCGTTTAAATATACATTGATTCTCTTCAACTTTCACTTTGAGCATATTGCTAAAGCCAAGGGCTGAGGCTTTAGAAGCTGTAATTTGTAGAAGAATCACGAGGCAACAAAACCGTTTTTCGTAAATTTTAAATATTCGGTATCAAATTACTCGAAAGCTACTGAAGAAGAGAAAAACGAATAGAAATTCCTTAGGAAATTTGGCAGCTTGTATAGAGCGGATAGAGTAACCATTTCGCTGCGGTGCAAAGATTTCGAAAGAGTGAGTTTGTATTCTAACTATTCCAAAGAGTGGATGTTTGCCAACTTACCTAAGCAAAGTTTAAGAGAGTTAATATTAGTGAACTCCATTTAAAACAAAGAATTTTTATCTCAAAATTACGTAACTAGTGCACCCGCATGTAGTCGTCTTTTATACCCACAAACCCAAAGTATATTACCAAAGAGAGAATAAAGTAGTGGGTCATTCTGTGCAAAAAAAAGGGATTTTATGACAAGACTTCTTCAAACTTGAAACTATTTTGGGATATTGTTGTTCATGATGCCTACATCGTCGAGATACAGTATTAAAATTTTCTGATTGTTTGGCAAAAATACACACTTAAAATCTAAGTCTTCTTGTGAACACCGCTATATTCTTTATTTTTTTGACATTATATAAACGTTTCTAAAACTTCTAAAAATTTGTGAGTATATATAAGATACGTAGTACAATTATTCATTAAATATAAATTTTATATCGTGTTATTCTTGACATACAACAATAAAAAAGTCTTTAAAACGCAATTATTCGCAAGACAACATTTTAAAATTTGTGAAAATCTGCTATAATATTGTATTAAGTTATGTTTTGGAAGCTATTAAATTTTCATGATGATATCTTAAAAGGAACAAAAATTATCATTAAATATACTCACCTGAGCTGAAATGGGCAGTATGCAACCCGCCACAACCATTCATTGTTGCAGCGGCTCTGCTCGCATGGAGGCTGACGGACTACTCACATATAGGTGCCTTTTGGAGAACACCTTCCCTAGGCACTTCAGTTGAATTTGATACAGATTTTACTGAAAGTTTGATGACTGGAATGACACAGATTGTATGAAAATGGAAAAAGCGCGAAATGTTTGGGGCGTCTTCTTACAACTATAATATTGATGAGAGATTTTTTCTTAATGAAATCTGTTCCTTAAAGGCGGATCTTAAATAAGAGGATTCAAGTTCAACTGTTTGAAAATGAGAGTAGTTTTCGTGTAATTTTGCATGAAATATGGGCAATTTATTTCTCAAAAACCGCTCCAAGTTTTTTCTTTAAATTACTTTTACGCTACGAATCCCTTGTTCCAAAAAACTAGAGAAAATTGTAGTATGAGAAAATGTTTGTTCGCACTTGCGAGAACAATTTCAAAACTGTGGGCTTATAGCGCAATGGCGACAAACTTCCAGACTGCAACGCCGTGTCAATTATGAATATCGGATGAATAGGAGCGTCGTAAAGTGAAATTTGGTAAAACACTCCCTGCCCGTTCCACGCTGTTGCGTCACCCCCCCCCCCCCCCCGTTGGGGGTCATCTGTCGACGCGGTGGCATGGCCAGCTCCGGCGGCCTGCGGTGGGGAGGAGGCAGAGATTTCGGGCAGGCAAGCCAAGCAGTTGGTTTGTGCTTTCGTCACTTGGCATCTCAATATATTTTCCCCTCTTATAAAACTAGTGATTCTGTAACAGAGACGAACGGTCTCATTTAATCGTGTCCTATATTATTTCAGAAGTATACATACTTTTGCGGCTCTCACACGCAACCAATCTTTTTTAAATGAGGTCTCTATAGAAAGAGAATTTTAGGCATACGTGAAGAATTGGAGTTTGACTAAAAATAATAAGTATTTGTTGAAAAAACGCATCTAAAAATTCACGGAAAATGCAACTCACAACACTGCCGCATGTTTTTGAATCTATATCGTTAAATAATTTCTAGGCATTTTAGGGACTTTAAAACTACAAGTTTGAGGCCAAAGGTCTCAAAGAGTCGTTCCTCACACCGTAATCTAAAGTATGATATCTCCTTGAATATTCTATTACATTTTTGCTGCTTCTCCATTATACACCAGAGTTCACCTGTTCAGAGTCTGTATAATCTGTAACTTTATTAAAATTAAACTAATTTCTTGATATTCTATGCGATTACATTATACAGGTGTACCTCTCTTCTCGGTAATAACTTTAAATAAGAAAAGTTTGTATTGACAAGAGTGTATTGTATTATCAATTACAAAGAGACCTATAGAACAAGTTACGGGGGATAAAAGGGTGGTGAAAAATATACATTACAGACTTAATACGGAAATATAAAAATTGGGAATAGGGGGTTAACATGCGAGAGTTCTCGCACGAGTACACTAGTCTGTAATAGTAGTATAAAATTATTTATCTTGTTAACATATTTCCGTCGACCTTCGAATACCATCATAAACATGTTTTCCTATGTCTTAGAACATCGACCCAGGTACGAAAAAATCTTAAACCTTCATCTCAGAACACTTGTGAATTTTTTCACATTCTTTTAATTGCTGGGCCATAGTTTAAACAATAAGGCTTTTGTAGTCAAGCACTTGTCTGTACTAGAAGAGGTCCGATTCGTCCAAGAGGAAGGTCATAAAATGGCGTCTGAAACGTTGGTAACTGTGCCTAGGACGCGGTAGGTGGCAGGTGCCTAGGACGCGGCGTTTATCGGAAAGCCAATTACTTGACTACAAAAGCCTAATTTTTTTAAACTATGGCCCATTATTTAAAAAACCTTGCAAAAATTCAGAAGTGTTCTAAGATGAAGGTTTAAGATTTTTTCGTGCCTGGGTCGGTGTCAGGAAAAAGAACCTGCAAATCCGGGGTCGACCTGTTCCCCTTCCTCACATGTCCCTCCACTTATCCTTCATTTGTGACCAAATTTTCTCATAAACTGCCCCAAATCATCGTCTTTCCTTAGCGTATGATATACTTCTGCAAAGGATTAGAACGATTTAAAAAGTAATAATTTGTAACAAAATTCCAAAATCAAAATATTACTGGGTTCTTCAATAATATACACAAATGTATAATAAACACTAAAATAAAAGCTTAGAACTGTTGCAGTCATTTTTAAAGTATATTTAAATTCAAGGTGATTTAAAGGCGGGAAATGGTTTTTTTATTCTTTTTAACTGCAGGGGGTACCCTTTTCACTTTACGACGCTCGTATTCATCCGATTTACACGATTGACACAGCGTTGGAGTCTGGAAGTTTGTCGCCATCGCACTATTAGCTCACATTTTTGAAATTGTTTTCGGAAGTGCGAGCAAAAATAAAAAAAAACATTTTCTGCATTTTTTAAACGGGCATCAGAGCGTAAATTCTATTTTAAAAAGTAGTCAAATACCGTTTACAGATCGACAATCGGATCATTTGTTCAGACGTTATTGGTAAAGTAATTTTTTTCTTATTTTGGTGCTGCTACGTGATGGCGACAAATTGAACTAGTGTTGGCTCATTTTGCTTTAACGTACATAAATACAAAATTACATATAGACTCCTGTTAGATTAAGTTCCTTCAGACAACATTTAATTTTGCACGCCTGCCTAATATTGGAGGGAGCAACGGCAACGATGAATCACAGCAGGGTATGTCTATTCCAGACAGTGGTTCTACTTGAATAGGTCATCTCGATCAAAGATCTTCGATTTACATATGCTCACATATTTATGCGTACTTGCTACATGGGAACATGGCCAATATTTTTAAAATACATGTCTTTGCCAAAAAAATCAATGTATTCGGAGAAAGTAGTATTCATCAAGAATAGAAAAGGTATCTAACAAATTTTAATTGGAATAGCACCTAATACTGAAGATGTCGGAAGTAATGGTTAATAATGTCCTCAATATTTCTGACGAAATGTTTGTTCATTAATGGTTTTGAAAGAAGGGTTGCGTTTCAATGAATAGACCATGTTAATAACAAGAAATAATTTCATGGGTTATTAATTTGAGTTTGCTTGGTGCTTCTTTCTTTAATATTCTTGATAAATTTCACTACCACTCAAAATATCGAATGAGTTTTTCACTGTGCAATTTTTTTCGCCCAACTGGACAAAAGCTCATTGCGAAAATCACAGTCAATTTATTTCTTCTTCATTACACATACGCCAGATATCTGTCAAGTAACTTACTTAAAACATACATTATCGTCACGGACGGGCGTACGAATTTGAAACTAGAAGCAAAGGGGAGGATGGTTTCCTCGTCCGCAGCAGCTACACGTTTAATATCCCTCATTATTCTTCTACAAGAGACTTACACGAGCGGGCTGCGTGTGATCTGATTCGGAGTCTCTAACAAACCTGTCGGTAGAGGCGTCCTTTCAAGAGACCGAATTACGCATCGCTGGACGAGAACGAAGGGTCGTTATTCGTCCTATACAACCGATCGCTAAAGGCTGTTCAAGCCAGATTTTCATCGGAACAAACGCCATGCACAGCATGTAGTGATCTCAAGATTTACCGTCTTATGACGGGTAATCGGCCCGAAAAATGTCAGGACGAAATACAACTCTTGCATTAATAAAGAACTTAAAAATCTTTACATTTCTTAATACACAGTGCGAGTTGTTTTTCATTCATTTTAAGATTTATTTTATTACACGTTTTCTCCATGAAATTGCTCTGAGAAACACTTTCATTGAAAAAATTTATTCTAGATTGTGTGAAGTGAAGGTCACCAAGGGTAAATTTGAGTGGTTCTAGGAATGCACCCACTCGTCGAAAAATTGGCCCTCTGACTTGTTGACTGGTGAACGAAAGGATTTATTTTCACATTTGAATGGTCTATTGAACTTTGGAAACGAGTTCTGGAACGTTTTGTTAGGAGTTTCTTCCTTCTCAAAATTGAAAGAATTTCCTCTTCAACGACCTCTAATCTGACCCCAAATTTACTAGAACTTCCGTAAACTGCGTCGCAGAAACTTCCCAATTGTTCCGCCAGATGTTCCAATAGCACCAAATAATATTTTGATTGCAAAGTGTTCCGGTCCGTTTTTATTTTTTAATGGGACGTCCTATCCAAATAAAGTTAAACAGCAGCATATTCTTAGGTAATAATATTCAAAATTAAAAATAAGTTTCTATCGCGTTCTAATTTCTCAAAATTAATGAGGAAATTATGTTATAAATTTGTTGAGGGCAACTAACTTTTTATAACAATAGAAAATGCAGTGGTAAATATAAAATTAATGGGAATTTATGCCTATTTCTGGTACGCGCATGCGCAGTGTATATATTTGTTGTCACATATTTTAAAAATTCATTCGTATAATCCTACCTTTTTTCGGGAGTGTCGTAATACGACACTTGCAATATTAGTTGAAGGGTTAGATAAAGAAAGAAATATGTTATTGTTATACATTTAAGGAAGATACAGAAAATTAAAAGATTCAATTCGAACGCTAGAAAATCTCAAAGATGTCGAAATAAATTGACAGTACATACAGTTTGCATGTAAATAAAAAAATAATATGGTAAGTTAATCCTCGTGAAATGTGAAAATATTACTTTACCTTTACGTGACTATTCACGTGAATTTATGGTTTAGAAAGGCTCGCAAGCTTCCAGCATTGGAGCTTTATCCAATCGACGTAGGCATTATGTTCTTTCCCTTTAACCCTTTGCAAAGTCAGTAAGATACATTTGCCCGACAGGTAGTATAGAGATTTACTGCACGTGTCTTGAAAAGCAAGTAGCGCACGCCCAGCATGTTACATGAAAGATCCATAAACTTGCATCCTGATGCTACAGCTTGATAAATGCTTATGCGTGGATTCACATTCTTGGAACACCGGAAAATTACAACACGAGCTGTAATATGGATACACGATTCCGAAACGTGCGATTTTTATGGAGTAAGGTTCACAATACCATTAACTGTTAATAAAACGAACCTGACACGCAAATATTCGCTCATTAGACAAAAATGTAATATTGTAAGCTATATTTAACAACCATTTTCTATTTTCTAGATTCTGCGTAATTTTTTCAAGGTTGTGTTTTCAATTATTCGTTCTTGAATAAAAACGTAGATAAAGGGTAAAGGGGAAAATCGCATAAAAACATTTCATTATAATTCGTTTAATATAATTTTCAAATAGTAAATAAAGTGTTGTATATAGGCTACTTATTAACACACTGTGAGCAAAAGATGTTTAATACACGCTTCGTTATGTTTCGCACATGCTTCAAAATATTTTGCACACTATTTTACTTAAAATGAAAAAAACAACTTGTTTTGCTCGGAAAGCAAGAACCGGAATACATATTTCCCTCACGCCGTGTTAAAAAATATATATTCTTTGACTCGGGTTCTCGATTAAATATTTGAGTTAGCTTACAAGTGTTAAAAATATTAGACAGGATGTACTACAAAGTACTTAGTAATTATTTTGAAGCAAACACATCGATGCGAAGAACGCAAAGAATTATTTTATCATTTCGTCAGATGGTAAATATCTTGTTAGTATTTCATTTCCCTTTTCTTAAACCTTAAAATGGAGGTAGGACGTGACTAAAATATCTAATATGAAATTTTCATTAACAAAACTGATCAAGACCAACTTATGCGTGAGAAAATATTTAATAATACTTCAGCTGAATGTCCAAAGAATGAAAATATTCCATTCACTATTGTCGACTTGACATTCAAGGGAACAATAGATGGTCTTCAACATGACCAACAAAGGGGTGTAGTACTCGTTATAGTACAATTTATGAATAATGAACCGCTGCTCACGCTAAATAGAAATCGATCGCTTCAAAATTTCAAAAAAACTCAACATTGTTAACGATCCCCAAGCGGTCCCGTGAGCACATGCTGCCAAGGGCGTACTTTCCTATTATATCTTTTGTGGGCAGCAGAGGAAAACGTGCACGTACTCAAGCGACGGCATGTTTGCAGTCGACCGAGAGAGAGACCCTTAGATCACATTCATATTTGTTCATGCATAACTCCCATGGAATAGCATAATTGGATGGTCAATTTGCAAAAGTAGAACTTGTAATTATTAAACAATTTCAATATTAATTTTGTTAACTGAAAGAAAGAAAAATGTATGTGACAGTAAAGAAGAGGAGGAATGTTTTTACCATTTTTGATATTTGGATATAACATATCAATGTGTGGCCAATATGTTTCACATAAATTGTAAATACTTCCATTTTTTATTTATTTACCATACGTTTTTGAAATGTAATAGAAATGAAATATATGTCACCCCTTCTTCTCATTTTAAATATATTTTTATCGAGGAATGTGATTAAAAATAACGTTCACTAGATATGCTTCTAAATGTATTTCGTTAGTACGACTAAGAAGAAAATATAATCGAAATGCAATATACTAATCCCCCCACAGTAAATATGTAATGACTGCTCTCATGTAAAATTCAAATCCCCTTTTCCAATCAACCCTCTTACCGGAATTCGGCCCAAAGTGTTCCAGCTGCTCCTAAGCATTCCGGCAGCGGCGAGTCGGAAGTAATAGTGAGTTGTATGTAGTGCTTTGGATAAAATCGTGCTTCGTCACCCGCCTGTATTTCATTGACGAGCCTGAGAAACAACCTATTATAATAGTGGATATCAAAACTTCTTCTCCAGCCTGTGGTTTCATTCATCTGAGTGATTGAATTACTCTCGAAAATCAGATGGCATTCGAGTTTTATCATACAACCGACAACCAGTCGACAACATTTGCATACTCTCTACGCACTGTCGGTGTGAGATATATATTGTATGTACTTCAAGTTCACAGTAATTATTTTGAAGCAAGCACATCGATATGAAAGTGGTAAAAATATGGTTATTTTCCCAATCTTTATCTCTATATTGGACGAAGTCGAAAAAATACATCGTTTTCTTTTTTCATGCAATTACGTATTTGGGAAACAAAAATATTTGAACATGTTGAAGCAACGCTACTTACCAAAGGTTTGTCAGCACGAGATGTACTCTCTAATCCATCTCCAAGCGCTCTTTGCAGTGCCCTTTCGACCTGTCGAGTCGAAGTGTTCTTAGCACGGAGTCACCACCTGGATGAAGCAGGATCCGTATCGCATATTGGCCCAATTCAATCATATCTCGTCAGGGCAATCCTTCCTCCCACAGGTGTTCAATGCGTGTCCATTACCAAAATGAATTCCCGTTATCGGCCGTGTTTGTAGAGCGTCTGCGGGCGGCAGCTACTGTGCCACGCTCGGCCTGCACAGTTCCGTTATCTTCACCCCCTCAGCCTCTGCTCGTCAGCCCCTCCGCCTCCCTGATTCACTGCCTTTCTATCCTTCCGTCTTTTGGCCTCTCACCCTCTCCCACCTCCCGCTCGTCTATACCTTCCGCCCTTCTCTCCTGCCGTTGAACCATTCCTTCTTATAGGCCGTTCTAAGACTGTCTTTTTACCTCGTACTCTGCTATATCGCTACTCTTCTTTCTTTTCGTATTCTACCCATTCTTCTAGCCTATACTCTTTTAACTCTCCTCCTTCCTTGTCCTCCAGGTACCTTGAATTTTAACTCTTCTATGTGTCCAGATTTCCAGCCCGTCTATCCCTCCGCTCTCCGCTCTTGTGTCTTCAACCTTCGCTGCTCTCTTCGTCCTCAAACTTTCACCTTCCTCTCCTTTCTACACCTTCCGCTCCGTCTGCTACCTTCGTCACTTCGCCCCTACATCCCTCCGTTCTCCCGGCCCCGCTCTCCCCCACACTCCCCACCTCCACTCCTCCGCCCCTCCGCCATGCTCCGCACTCTTCCGTGTCCTTTCGACCTCCCTCGTCTTCCTCTTCTACCTTACCCCCTCTCTCAGCTTCCAGATAGATGTTCTGCCTCCTCCCCTGATTGATCCGCCCACGCCATTCTCGTACAACCGTCGCGTTCCATCAATCCTTTTGTTCGACAAGCTGCCGGTCCCAAGAATGGCGAGTGAATATCGAGGCTCAATTCGTCAAACAGACCCGACTCGTCCCTAGCGTGATTAATAATTCCTCGTTCATGGATGGAATAGATATCAAAAGCCGCCGGGATTTAAAAAAAAGAAGAATTTCAAAGTATTTGCGTGGAATAATTTGCTTTGAAGCGTTTCGCTGAGGAATGAATGTGATATTCGTTTTGTAACGGTAGCACAATGGCACTTATTGGCGGGTTGAGACGTTCGAGTTCGTAGTAGATAAATAATTTCTGCTCGGATCGACAAAGAGTGCTTTAAACTCCTGCAGTTCTCAAGTCCTTCTAAATTGAACATTCTTCGGGGATAAGGGTTTTTGATGCCCTGAAGTGAATCTAGTCAGCAGCGCCTGCGATAAAGCAGTTGATTTCGAAAAGGTTCTTATTGTTTTGGAGGAAACGTCGAAAATCTCATCACACACAAAAGCAAAAATCCTCTAAGGGACAATACAAAAACAGGCTTGTGGCTGTGTTAAATTTGGACATGAATACGTAAATACCAAAGTGTTATTTCTCTTACCATCTATTTTCTCAGTTTTCTACTACTCTAATCACAATTCGAATCTCAAACTACTTTACTTACATTTCTTCAAGATGATTCATGAAAAAACGTGTAACGGATTACAATTTATTACCTAATCATGGTATGGTTTTTCATATATGAAACAAATGCTATATTTATTTTTTCAATATTTTTCTATCTACATTATTCAATCTTTATTGCAGATTGCTGGCGAAAGTATTTTTCTCGTCGGTCATTTGATCTTTCCATGGATCCATTTCTGAAAACATTTGAATATATAAAGCTTACAGCATCATTACCCAAAACATAGGACTATAGAAAAAAACTATATTTCTCAATAATGTTGTTTTGTCAGTAAACAACAACGAATATCTATCGATATTTTCTTGGGTCTCTCAAACATGTTTGATTATGAAGTATTATTTCTAAATTTGATTTAAATACATGTTTTTATATCAATTTCGTTTTTGATATTTGTTACTTATCAATTATATTCATCAACATTAATTCTAATCATACCTTTTATTTTTATTTTTCAATTACATTTTGTTTTAAAATGTGAGTAGGACTGGAAATGGAGTTTGTAACGTCAATTTCAATTATGGTTTTAGTCACTTAGCCATCCTCACATTGAATGCTAATATCCTCTTTTGCTTTCTTCTAGTAGGGATGCACCTTCGCTCTTCTCAAACTGTCGCGTGCAGTTTGCATTGCGTAATAACGTAATAATTTTTGTATGATTAATTTTGTATTATTAATATTCTTGTTAACAAAATTCACTGGGTCATAGCATCAAAACTTCCGCGGCACATCGCTCAGCTTCGTGGTTTCCGCAGGCCGCAACGAGCCGGAAGGCTTGTGGGAACGTTTGCGATCCGCTTTCGATTTGCCAGACAGATCCTCCCCCTCCGTCCCCCGCATCCACTCGGCCCGTACTTCCCCCGTTCCTCCCGGCCAGCGCGCCCGCCAGGTCATCGGCGATGGCCCGGCTTCGAATCAGCCGCCGGAAGCTGCAAGGTGTTAATAAACCTATTACGCAGACATTCGGTCATCAGCGAGCCGATTACTGGGGCCCATAAAACCCGATGGAGCCTGCGTCAGGCCGCTCGGTGAGATAGCGTTGAGCGGCGGAGTGCAAGCGGGGGGGGGGCAGGAATGGCGTGAGCGAAGGGGTGGGTCCCTCGTCTGCCGAGGGCCGCCGGTACCGCCGGTGGCGTACTGAGGGGATGGGGCTGTGAGAGGACTGCAGGTCATTTTGACGCTCTTGATGAGTTAGAATGATGGTGGGATGCGAACATGTATGTTCGCATCCCACCCTTCCGAGCTCCGCTCCTTTTCGACCCCCATTCCTTCCCGCTCTGTTCCTTGTTCCTCGCGTAGCCCGCACCCCGTCACTGTCTCCGCTCCCTGCCTGTCGCTCCCCTCCACCCACTTATCACCGCCCACTCCCCGCCACCGCTCCCCGCCACTCACTCCCGGCACCCGTTCCCCGCCAACCTCTTTCCCCGCCACCCGCTCTCTGCCACTCGCTCCCCGCCACAAGCTCCACGCCACCCGCTCCCCGCGAACCGCTACACGCGACCCGCTCCTCACCTCCTGCACCCCGTCTTCCACTCCCCGCCCCTGCTTCCCGCTCCTCGTTTCCCACTTCCCACTCCCCGCCTCCCGCTCCAACACTCCCCGTCAACAACTGCCTGCCAACCGCTTTTTACCTTCCCCTCATTCACCACCCCATTTCTGCCCATCCCCCGGACCTCGACCACGTGCGCTCACAGATAATTGCCTGCTTGCCGTTCTAGTGATTACCTGCGTATGAAGCGACGTTTGATAATAGTGGGCTAATTTTTATGAAAATCTCCATGAGTATGAACACGCGTGCGCGGGGCGCGGGATGCGAGGAGAGAGAGAGGGGGGTAGAGGGAGAGAGACGACGTGCGGCCGGCTTCTCTCCGCAAAATTAACCCGGCGGCGTGCGGAAGCCACGTGATAACGACCCTCGGCGAGCGTTTGCGTGGGTGCGTGCGGGCAGCGAGCGTGTCGCTGCAGAGCGCGCTCCACGAGCCGCCGCGTTCAACAAAAGAGTGCTGAAAGGCGCTCGAGTTACGCGACGAGCACAAAAAGAGTGGATTTCACGCGAGGAGGCCGCCGCCCCCGCCCCCGCCCCCGCCGCGTTGCCTCGGTGAGGAAAATCCTGAAGAAAGGGCTATGTTGGACTTCGCAGTTGGGGTAGAAAGGCGAGACAATGCACGGACTAACAGCTCGTTTTATGTTACCTTATTTCGGACTTTCTGCAGGGGCTGCTGTAAACGTTATGCGACACGTGTGGGCTCCGCCGATGTTATTAAGCGAGAGATATTGTGTGGAGTATATGCTACGAATGCTGTCCGGTGTGGCAGAGGTGCTCAGAGTGAAAGCCGTCTCATTGTCGGAATGGCATGTGGGTTTCAATTCCACACAGAATAAAGGTATTTGCCTTTCGGATATATATCCCTGAACGCTCTGTTGGAGTAGTGTTCATTACTTGGGGCTAATAATCCGAAGTTCTGGGTTCAAACGCGGATGGTGCGAAAAATCATGGATATACCTGCATGTTGGTTATCGTACTGCACGCAAAACAGGAACCCTATTTGAGCTTTTTCGGTGAAATTTAACTCTCTGTTAAATGGTGTTCATTACCAGTTCTGAATGAAGCTAGAAAGATGGAAGCGGGTACAGAAACAAAGACCTGCGCCATCTGGGGATTAAATCAAACGTCAGAATTAGTGTGCACTGCTCCTCTTGAGAAAATAACGACAAATTTCTCCAGGAACTTCTCAATGAATTACACACACTCCCACACATTCACTTGAGCGGGGTTGTCGATGTCTGCTTAAATCTCAGGATCGACTGAATTGAAAGTGAGTTAGTCTAGCATGTTTTTCGAAAAATGTCCCCAAACATTTACTAGGTTTAGGCTGCAGAAATTGGTACAAAAATGCATAGGCTCTGTAAGCATTATTATTTTTAAGTACTAAGGAAGTTTAGAAACTCATTCTGTCCCGAACGCAATGGTATTAAAATATTTATTAATAACTGAAACTAGGGAACGGATTTTCATGTAATTAGTTCTTTTTACCGTACTAGATACCTGCATTCAGTAATATGTTTTTGAGTTTTCAAGACATTCTGAATGAATTGGAACTATTTTTATTTTACATATTTTTACATATTTTGATATAATTACATATTTTTACATATTTTACTTACTACTACATATTTCGTGATATTTTAACGAAAAATTACGTTATACGAAAAATAATTTTAAAAAATTAATATACTTTGAAATGGAATATTTTAGATGCGCGTTTGAATTATATGTTACGGAGTCATCTTTCTTAAAAAAATCAAATGTAATGCTGCTGGGCTTCTATGACCACCATAATTGTCCCTTTCGCCATAATTGTCACCCCCCCTCCTCTTACTGCATACTCGGAGTCAAGAATGAGAGGATTTCTGTGAACAAAAGTAATTTCAACTACGATTTTGCTCATGTTTCAAACATCACATTCGTTACTCGATCGAAAACTAACAAATAATTTGATAGAAAATTGCCTTATGCATTGTTCGATTGGAGGGGAGTAACACCCTCCCCTACTATCCATCACTGACTACACGGTACTACTATTCATTGCAACTCTTGACTTCTTGTAAACATTGTAATATATACTATGAATGTATTTTGAATAAAATTCTTATGTGTGGTAAAATCTAGTGTAGAATTACTTCTGTAGAGGTAGAACATACTTTCCGCCACTCCGAATACTTGTTAAGAACTAATTGGCGACGTTCTACGCTCGGAAAATGCTAGTAGATAACAATTTTAAACACAATAATGCAATTTTATTTTACATATTTCCTATTTTTTCTTACACATTTTGGAAAAAATAAGTACATATGTATGTACATATTTTGCATTTTTGTTACAATAAAATGCTTTCCCTAGTTATAACTTTAAATTATGTTAACTATGAATATCTTCATAAAACATACATTTAGATTACCGTACTTTTTTCTGTATTTTACGTAATTCAGTATTTATATTACCAACAGGAGACCATTTATTGTTCTCAGCACAGTATATAATATGAAGAAAGGCACTAAGGATAAACCGAATAAGGGGGTAAATTGTGCCCCCAATCCAAATCGATTATCGCGAAACTCATACGAAAGAGAATAAAAAATGCCCCAGATTCCCAAAAAATCAGCCTCCTGGGGTAATCTTTTGCAGAGATACAAATAGAAACGTATTTTTCATTTTTATTTAATATCTCGGCTTCTATTGTATGTGTCAGGCTGATAACATTGCAGAAATGGGGGGGAATAGTTGAATTTGAAGTATTTTTAACCAATTTTGGCGGCAAATTCAAATAGAAAATAATTAATGTTTGAAATTGATTTTTGACGGGGTAACATTGGAGTACTGACTCAATTTCTTTCCCTAGAATGTGTCTCATAATATTCTATAACATATTTTTTTCAAAAGTTTAAACAGTGTGGACGATTGTGCAAAAAAAATTAAAACCAATCAACTTTGTCTTTGGATAGCGTAAAGAACGCTTAAGAGAATGGTGATTGGCTCATGTTTGTTGAAATCACAGATATTTTGAAAATTGAACAAGTGGTGCAATAGAATGGCACAGACGTTCTCGCACTAGTTAGGTTTCTCTTTAGTTATCTCTTTAGTCTGGACTAGCTTTTCAATTATGCCTGATTCTCTTCCCAGATACCTTCTTAGGTTACCCAAAGGACATTTTTTTCACATTTTCTCAATTTTTTTCGGCTCCCTGATGCTATAACTGAAACAATTGTCTTGACTTATATGGAAGTGTACTGTGCGTGTGCGTTCCGAATGGCGGAGGTCGTTATATGGCGTGTACGGATTCAGCACTTGGAACCAAAAGGTCACCGGTTTGAGTCTCACTGGGTGAATTTGATTAATGTATTGTTGCAGAAAACTATTGAGAATTCGAGAAACATATTGAAAGTCATTCGAAGTTTATCTACTCACAAATTCAATCAATACATACAAAATATAAATAAAATGTATAAATAAACCGGACGTGTTTGTACGTGCTTTGCCAACTTCCAACTTGGAAATATTTTTTCATCTCTCTCTCTCATTCGATTTGTAAAACGCATGTCACGTCAAATCAATTTTTGTCTTTCTGTGTTTCTCTATAAACTGATTCAAGTAAACCAATCAAACTAATAACATGAAATTTAAATGAATATACACACTACCCATGGTAACGACTTAGATATCCTTAACGGCTTACCATGGGGTGTAGCTCAGGGCAACAACTGATGTCATTGTAGTGCCACTTACCGGAAGGTCCATGGTTTGACTCCTGAAGATGGCAATATTTTCGACACTAGTCAGATCGCTAAGTCGAGGTCTGTCGCTTTGTGCAGGAGAATTGTACCGGTCGGCTGCCTGGTATTTTCCCGCTGGACAATGAGATTCAGTGCTGACGTACATGTTGCCTTATGGGATTTTTCCACATGGAGATGACTCCCCCCAGTAGAGCACCACACCAGCCAGAATCTCTAACCTCCTGGCTAGTTTCCAGACGTATGTGACAATGTAATCCATGTAAGTGTGTGCGTAAGGGGTAAGAATACGACAGACGAGAAAGGAATGATCACGCACGGTCCATGGTCCACTTGTTAGTGTACTGCTCCGGCATTTGCCTGCCGTTGATCGAAGAAACCACGGAAAACTAGCGATCAGGGCAGTTAGCCGCTTGAATTTTCCTCCATAACCCGGTTGAATTCGACCTAACTTTGTAACTAATGTTGAAAATTCGCAATCATCGGAACTCGAATCCTAGGACCTCCCAGTCAGAGACACTGCAGTGTCATCTTTTGACCCTCTGTGCCACCTCAACTGCTAAACACGTTTTGTGCATGATATAGAAACTTTGAAGACATTTTGGGGAGAAAAATGTGTAAATGCCCTAGGGCTTCAAAGTAAATAAGTCCAAGCATAAAAAGTTCAATTTCAACTGCGAGTGGAGACGCCATTGTCCAGACAAATCGGCCAATATCCAGTTTGGCTCACAGACGAAAAAACAGAAAGACTGGCAGACGTATGGACGGACGCACGTTTTTAAACATTTTTTTTGGTTTCTAGGACCCCAAGACATCCGTCCCGTAGTTCCGTCTATATCTCGAGATGGGTAATAATTTCTCTCTGTACTGCGTACACGAGAAGGTAAAATATGCTTGCAATCGTTCACGTCTAAATATCATTTACACAAATTTAGCAGGTAAAAATAATTAGTTACATAACGAGTGCGCTAATTACCGCGCGGATGTGTTTCGTTCACTATTTTTTAAAACTCCGTGTGCAAGTGTTGTTACGCGAATGTTTCGCAGTGCTTTGTTTCGCACACTATTAACAGTAAATTAGCTGTTTCGCACACAGAACACAAGCATGAGAAACCATATTTCACGCACGGTGTATAAAATGTACATTTTTTTCACAACAGGCAAGACATAAACCCCTACTAAAATACAATCTTTCTCATTATTGAGTTGACTTCATTGTCGACTGTAGAGAAATTGTTTCCTACTAGAAGCGGCATGATGGAGTAAATTCGAAAATAAGTTCTCTTAAATTATTCAAGAGAGTTATTAACAACGCGCGCGGTTGCCATTTCTTGTTCCTTTTTTTAATTTCATTATTGGATTGTGTCCGATAAAACCGAAAGCTGTGTAAGTCAACAATAAATGTGTGAATGACATTTGAGATCAATAATAAATAATTAATTGTAAACGATAAGTAATCATATGTAATTAACTGCCACCGAGATTTGATGAAAAGGAAATTGCTTTATTACATTCGATATTTTAAGAGATAATTGAGGCGGAGCACGTGACACAAATTTTTTATTTATCAAGTTATGCGGATGTTAATTGATATAAATTTGCCAATGGCAAACTAACTTGTCCGATAATATCATCACAAATACAAAGCACATTACTGCCAACTTATCATATTAAATAGAACCAAAATTTAAGCTCAAACTAAGAAAATTGCTAAATTCCAGTTGAAAGCGGTAAAACTAAACTTTATTTTTTTTAAATTTTTTATATACTGTTCAGTATGCAGAGAAAGTATTGAAACGCAGCAGCAAAAAACCAGTTTCCGACAAGTGAATGCAATATTACGTGCATTTCGTGAATTTGGATTGCACTTCAACTTTTTTACTTTCTCGTATACATACGTATATACGCGAGTAATAGAATATAGAGAAAGAGTATAGAGTAATAGAGTAAAGTAGTATAGAGAAAGTTATGTAATGCTGTGGAAAATCGATTTCAAAATTTCAACGGAAATACACGTTTTGGGGTCCCCTGATACCGAAAAAGTGGGTTTTTACAAAATATCTGTCTGTCCGTCTGTCTGTCTATCGTATGTGAACAAACCTAGCACCTAGACCACACGAACGATCTTTCCCAAATTAAAAAAAACCATGACCATCTGACTCTTTTTAAAGATTTGCAATTTTGAATAACATTCTTCAACATTTGGGTCTACTTTTTTCATGAAGCCCCAGGCGTTTTCAAAATTTTCTCAAAAATGGCTCCAAATATATTCATTAAATTTCTTGTAGGAATAGACTAAAATACACTTATAAAGGTGGCGTATGTCCCATTTTCACGGTTAACTGTCAATTTTCGAAAATTGCAAAAGTTTGAATTTTTCTTTGAAGTCTTCCTACAATTATAAAATTGAAGACACATTTTTTCTTCAAATGAAATTTGTTACTATTAATAGTTCTTTCATTAAGGTCATGTAGAAATTTGGAGTCATTTTTTAGAAAATTGCATTTGAGCCTTTTTGAAAATGCGGAATTTTGAGATAATTTTCACAGAAAACTGTTGAGTTTTCGAGAAAATTTAATTAACATTATTTAAAGCACGTGTAGTCGTAAATACACCGACGTGAAGAAATTGCCACTAATGTAAATATTACCGACGTGAGAAAATTCAAAAAAAAATTATTATAATTTTTGAAAAAAAAACAACAAAAGAATAGAGAAATATGGCGTTTATGTCATCTTATACAGTGCATTTAGCACTATCCACACCAAAAATGTGAAGAAAAAAGTTGGAAACGTTTTTGGGAAAATATTTTTTTGTAATTTTTTCAAATTGCAAATATTGCACGCCATATTGCCCAAAAATTACTAAACTTTTGAGGAAAAGATACATGACTGTATTAAAAGAACTGATTATGAGCAACAAATTTCATTTGAAGAAAAAATATCTATCTTTAATTATGTTGTTTTAGGAAGACGCCCAAAAAATTCAAACTTTTGCAATTTTCGAAAATTCCGAGTTAATCGCAAAAATCTTACCTATGTCACCTTTATAAATGTATTTGACTCTTATATTACAAGAAATTTAAAGAAAAAAAATTGTAGCCGTTTTTGAGGAAATTTTGAAAATGTGCAGGGGTTTCAAGTAAAGTACCCCCGCATTTTAAATGTTTTTCAAAATTTCAAAGCTTCAATTAGAGCCAGATGGACACGGGTTTCTTAAATTTGGAAAAGGTTGAATGTGTAGTTTTATGCGCTAGTGTTCACACACGAGAGACGGACGGATGGACGGACGGACGGACGGACGGACGGACGGACGGACGGACGGACGGATGTTCTGAAAAGAAACTCTTTTTCGGTATCAGGGGACCCCAAACGTGTATTTCCGTTGAAATCTTCAAATCGATTTTCCTCAGTACTACATAACTTTTTGTTTACTACGTATTTTACACCCGTATATACGTATGTATACGAGAAAGTAAAAATCGTGTAAAAACACAGAATCACATTATATAAAGTTTTATTTTTAGTCCACCATAGCTGGCGACGTTTGAGGGATATGAATTTTCTCCTATCTTCGGGCTACAATGCATAGAGAAAACTATTATCTTTTTATAACGAATATAAATAATAAGTTACTGACGTTAAAGTAAATTATGTAGTTGAATATGTTGACGAAGATGACCTCTTTTATTTTTTCTAATAAGAACGTCAACAACACGGAATCAGAATTCTCACGATCAGAATTCCAACATTTACATAATTACAATGAAACACTGGCACTCGATATACGAAACGTCGGTCAGCTATGGTTGAGAGAAATAAAACTGTGTATGATTTGTGTTTTTATTCATTTTGTTGTTTATAAACTGGTGTGTGTTAAAATGAACTCTATAGTGAAACCCGTGCAATATGGATGAAAGCAATTTGTATTTTTTAGTAGTAAGTTTATAGTATAGTGTATTATATTAGTGTAACTTCTATACATTCCATACTTACTATATAGTTCATTGTGTAGTAGTAGTTCTAACATCTAAGGTGTAACAGTTTCACTATATAACGCGAAGTTATTTATAATCTACTGAAATTTTGAGAATATATCGCATATCACAGAAAAACTACTACTCAAAAATGGATGATTTTAAATTAATACTACCAATGAACAGAAAAAATTTCAATTAACAATGCGTAATTAGTCAAATTCTTTGAACACGTTAGTACACGGGAATTATAAAACAACGCACTTGATTAATGCTACGAGAAATACAATATCTTTCTAGTTTTACTTTGTGTACTACTTCCAGCTGTACTGAAAGTATGCGGTTATGAGTATTGTCAGTTTTCTATGTGGGCGTATAATTACACGAAGTTCTAATATTGACGAGAAACTAATATTACGTAAGAAATCGCTAACTTCAATTTTCAAAGTCAAGGATAAACTCTAAACAAATGTAACCGGCCGCATTTGAAATTTGAGAGGTTTTTAATGAATATCGGACTTATAAAAATATGGAGAAGTTTCGGGTTGTATTTTTTATATTTTTGCCAAATGATCAGCATTCCATTTCAAATTACCCCCCCCCAAAAAAAACGCTCACTATTTTGAAATAAAAAGTGTACATGAAATTATTTAAAGAAAGGAAAGAAAACATAGTCTTGCCTCGAACATTATCCATAGGAGGACGGATGATCTAATTTTGAAGCAGACGGGGAACACTCTCTGTACAAATGTCTACAAGTAATCTGTACACACTCTAAACAAAATTTGAATTTTTGCAATTTTCGAAAATTTAAACGCTTGCATGAATATGGGACCTATGCCATATTAACATTCGCTCATTGCCTTATTCGAATAAAAAGTCAGGAATCTTCAAAACGAGCATTTTGTCGATTTTTACTTTCTCGCACTCACTTCGTAAGAAGAGAAAGTTATGTAATAGTGTGCGAGAAAACGACGAATTTTCGACTGAAAAACTCTTATTGCCAGGCCCTCTTAGTGAAAAAATTGATAAATCATGTTGCTGTCTATAGTAAATTACTTCCTCCAACACGTGGTGCTGCCAAAATCCATGTTTTAGGAGTTCTTGATATAGAAAAATCGATAAACCGCAAAACGTCTGTCGGTCCGTTTGTGGACTTTGCTACACGAACCCAAGACTTTGGGAGTTTCAAACAGATATTTTGATTTGTATGGGTACTTTACATGAAGCCTCAAAAACATTTTCAAATATTCTCAAAAATGGCACAAAATATTTTCAATAGACTTTGTCCTCGGAAAGTGTAAAGATGATTCAGAGAATGGTGCTGGTGTTCGTTGAAATCCCAGATTCCTCAAATTTTGAAAAGTGCATTTTTTGAGTGCCTTCTCACAACTACAATATTGAAGATAGCGATTTTTTCTTTAATAAAATTTGTTCCTTCAAGACAGATTTTGAAATAAGATCATATACGATTTTTCGAAAATATGCTTAGTTTTCGTTTAATTTTGCGTGATATACAGGCAATTTTTACTTTTAATAAGTTATTTTCTCTAAAACGGCACCAATTCTTGTCTTTAAATTTTCTCCTCGTATGTAATAAGAGATAATAAAACATATGGTGCTAGTCCCTTTTTTGGCTAACGCTCCGTATTTTTAAAAATTGTAAAACGTTAACATTTCAAAACCACAAAATTGAAAATAGAGAATTTTTTCTTCAATTTTTGTGATAGAAGGGACGTTTAAAAGAATGACATGAGTCTCATTTCCGTTGAAGTCTCTAAATTTACGAAAATTGCAAATTAAAAAATAATGCGAGGAAGTATGTAGGGTTGTAGCACCATTAGTTTTGCATAACGTCCTCTATAATACATGTGTAGTAATATACGGTAAGTGATGCTGTCTTTGAAATCATGAAAACGATGTCTGGAAAACAAGCAAATCCAATTGTATTGTGTTCTATTGTGCCACTTTAGGCCAAACAATCCGTTATATTGAAGTACCAGATGGCATATATTATTTTATTTTCATTCGCCGTTTACCATTTACAATCCTGCTATTAAAAATTGACATCCCTGTGTGCATTCCTACATTATTTCCAGAGATAAGGAAAAACAATTTTTCAGCAGGGCATTAAGATCATTTTACTTCATCGTGCCGCCCATCTACGCAACGGACACTTTATAACGGTGGACCGTTCTCCTTTGGGTAATGATCGAGACTTCATGTAAAGGATCTTTTTTCATTCCATTCCTAAGTAACTTTGCTAGACAGTGGGACGTCCAGGCGTGAAGCCAAAACTGGGTGAAACGTGTTGCTTAGATCGTGCAATCCTGACAAGAGAAATAAAATAGGGAGATAAAAACACTGGTATATTTTTTATAGTACATAGCATATATGTATGCTTGTCTTCTGTATTAGAATATTGATACACCAGTACAAGAATGTTATTTAATATCTTTAGTAGGCCATTTATATTTTAAGTGTTAATCACATTCCTTGATACTTTGGGGCTATGGTAAAGGTTTTCAGACCTTTACAAAGTCTGCATTTTACATTTCTTTTCCCCTCAGTCCCTGGCATTCGATTGGCATTGTCACTTCTTTGCGCCAAAACCGATGAAAAGACACGTTATGTTACAGATAGTGATGGGTCGATACCAGATTTTTTCGATACTCGATACCGTTACCTGTCTGAGACCTTCGATACTAGATACGGTACTACTTTTAAGACTCAACAACAAATGATTTAATCAGAATTGCAAGAATATATTTCGTTTTTCATACATACATGGATTTACTATTTTAATATTTAAAACTATTGAGGTGAACATACGTTTTTAAATTTTTAAAGATTCTTATTAAGGAAAACTAACATTCTAACTCTTTCTGGGTCCATTCTATTCCTTTTTTTGTCACATATCAATCCAGCTGTACTGAAAAGTCTCTCCAAAAATACTGAAGCTGGTGGAATGCACAAGTATCGAACAGCACTTTTTCTTAAATTGGGGAGAGTCACTTTGTTTTTCCAGTAAGCTAGTACATTTGCATCAGGAGGAAGCAAGTCCTCGCTTAAATACACATTTAATTCATCCTCGTGAATTGGGGTTTCGTATACACAGCATGATGTTTCGTGGTCTCTCTTTAAAATATTCCTATAAAGTGATCACATGCCATGCGTTTTCGAGGATTCAGTAGTTGAGAATGCCTATAAAATAAATTAAATGTATTAAAATTTTGAACAATAAATGCATGTCTTTAATTTGAAATTAATCTTGCAGATGCTGAAAATGAGTTATTCGGAATTATACAAAGTGACTTAAATTTTTTTAAACTATTGAAATATCGGAGAATTGAAATCGTGATAAAAAAATAGGGTTGTTTAAAATTAAAATTATAAATCAGAAACTCTTACCTCTTCTTTTGAAACCACTGGATCTGCTTCCTGACTTACAAGATCCAATAATCTCTTTCGGGCAGTCTTGAACGCAACACTCTCTTTCTTTATCTTTGAATCTTGCTTTTAAAGATTCCAGCATAGTCTTTCTCGCAGCAGCAAGTCCTGAATCAACTTCATTTGGCTTTTCTAGTTCACAAATTATACTATTTACAATAGGAATAACTTCAGATGCTGACACATTAGGCGAACTGACCTTTAGTGTTGCTTGGTCAAAAATGTTTTGAGTGTTAATGAGTTGATCAATAAGTTCCCACTGCTCAGTTGAGAGATGAACTGGCAATTTTAAGTCGACAGAAGCATAAACAATAGCCTTCTTCTGTTCCTGAAGTCTTTGGAGCATGTGGAGAGTTGAGTTCCATCGCGTCGGCTCGTCTTGAATTAAACGATGTGGAGGTACAGAAAGAAGTTTCTGGGCCGCTTTCAGCACTTTGGTGGATTTAGAGGAATGTTTGAAACTCCCCACAAGTTTTCGGCACAAAGCAGTAATTTTCTGAATTTTAGTATTGCTCAACAGTCCCTCTTTCACGACGAGTTGCAAAGTATGAGCTAAACATGAAATATGCGGAAAATGTCCTTCGATCATTGCTCTTACTACATTACGAGCATTGTCGTGAATTACGGCTACTAACTTATCTTGCTGACTCCATAATTTCAAAGTGTTTCGAAGAAAATTTGCAATATCTGCTCCTGTGTGACTGATATATTCAAAAGGTATTACTTCAAAGCAGATGTGATGAGGTTGAAAACCTTTGTCTATGAAATGCACTGTAATACTCATATAATCATCACAGGCTGTTGAAGTCCATACATCAGTGGTGATTGCAATCCTCTCGGCTTCCTGGATTTGATCTCTGACCTTGTTCTCCACTTCTTCGAATAACTGGGGGACATAGTGATTCGCCAAATATTTTCTTGTGGGCATGGTGTATCTAGGTTCAAGATGTTTAATTAATTCCTTGAATCCATTGTCTTCAACAATACTGAACGGTTGATTATCTTTGCATATCATGTAAGCAATTTTTCTTGTTATTGCTTTGGCACGGTTGTCTTCTGGTTTAAATTTGTTTCTTGTGTCCGAAAAAATCAACGAGTGTTGGTTGATTTGTGTTGAAACTTGAGGATCTTGAGAGGACTGGCCATGGGTCATCAACTTCTACCACTTCACTCGTACGATCTGTGACGTTTCCAACTTCCCGTGCAGCATTAGTTGGCTTAGCCCTCTTGTGTTCGGTGGAGCTGAATACTACCCGGTGTATCGATGTAACATTTTTTTAAATTACTAGTATTGTGTGATTTTCCACCACGCGAAAATGTTTTTTTACATATTTTACAAATAGCACGATTGTCATCTTTCGAGTCCACTTCAAAATAATTCCACACTTCACTCATTTTGTATATGGAATGCACTAACCTAGTCGTCTTCCGTCACTTTAAAAGGCAGAACTGAACTGAACTCACGAGCTCCGTCAGATGCGTCCACGGTGGGCTGAGGAAGGGGAGTATCCCCGGAAGAAATGCTGTCATCGAGCACATTGCTTATCGTGCCTGTCGCTACTAGATTGCCTGGGAGCCTACAAGCAAGAGACCTCTCTTCCGCTGGCACTACCAAAATCGGTTACCACAAAACCACATATACCACCATTTAGAACTATTTAATTGCTAATTAATTACGCAAAAATTAATTTTGTTGCTCTTCAAACTTTTGCGTAATGAATGGTGAGCTAGCGGAAGATTCCGCTGGATCTACCACAATTAGTTACCACAAAACCAAATATGCCATCTTGTAGAGCGATTTAATTGCTAATTAATTACGCAAAAATTATTTTAATTGCTCTTCAAACTTCCGAGTAAATAATTATAAACTAGCACTTCCGGTTTCCGCTGGCACTACCACAAACGGTTACCACAAAACCACATACGCCATCTTGTAGAGCGATTTAATTGCTAATTAATTACGCAAAAATTAATTTTTTTGCTCTTCAAATTTTTGCGTAATGAATGGTGAGCTAGGGGAAGATTCCGCTGGATCTACCACAATTAGTTACCACAAAACCAAATATGCCATCTTGTAGAGCGATTTAATTGCTAATTAATTACGCAAAAATTAATTTTTTTGCTCTTCAAACATTCGAGTAATTAATTGTAATTTGTCGGGCACACGCGGCCCGCCGGCCGGCCGGGCGGCCGGCCGAGCGGTTGGCGTCGTGACGTCACGGGTGAGGGGTATCCAGGCCGCAGCCGTCGCGCCGGCGCCGCTGCCCGCCCGGCTGACTGGCAAATTTAAATGAAATACTCGAACTGGCCATGAACTGACTTCAATATTGAAAATTATCCCAGTACTTTGTTCTGTTCATAAAGGCTTTCCAATTACTTTGCTAATGTTCGCTGAATGACCGTAAGCGTGTCCTAATCTACGATATGTTGGAAAATACTTGATTCTATCGTAGTACGTTCTGTGGTATCGAGTTAGAAATTTATTTTGTTGACATTGTATTGTTTCAATTGTGGCGGACTATATCGCAAAACATTGCCTATGTGACATTGACCCCTTACAGGCTTATAGCTACAAGTATTTGTACACGTGACTTACTGTTCTTTCACAGTGACAAAGTTATTTGTTTATCGAGGTTTGTATTTTGGACTTTTTTGTAGTATCTGCTAGTTTTAAATCAGTAATGCGATTGGCGACTCTTTGGATGTGTGTAGATATTTAATTATTTTGGAAGGATAAACATTATCTTTGAAACATTTGTTCCATTACTATTTGACTCCTGTCCGCAAATGTTGACTGATTTTTGTAGGTCCTCATCAGTGACAGGATTTTTATGTAATTACATTTTTTTTCTACTTATTGCTCTCAAAATTTATATCTTAACGAATTGTCGCCGTCATAACGCAAAACCCATTTTTTGTTTCGTGTTTTTTACATATCTGATACTATATTATATAATTTACATAGTTTGCTGTTTTCTCAAGATATTTTTTTTATTCTAACAATTTTCTTACATATTTTTTAAGCAAATAAGTATTTTTCAAAAAAATTCAGCAATTTTTCCTACATTATTATTTGATGTGACTGCGTACTCTACTCGAGGTTCATACGCTACGTGAAGATGCGGTCGGATATTCACAGTTTGGCGCGCTTGCTTCAGATTTTTCAAGGCGGGAAGTGCGTGTCAGCCACAGATAATTTTCATCTTACTGTGTGAAAAGTGTCATTGACGCCGTGTTCGGCTTCTTTTAATATTAATTTCTAAGAAACTTTGGCGATCGCCGTTGAGTAACACTGCGATGAGAATATTCCATGCTGCAGTGATTGTTTGCTGCTTTGTGTGATGCCAGTTTGTATAATGGCTTCTGTTGTGTCTAGTCTGGCTACTAACCAACATTTCTGGATAACAATTTGTGAAGGTTTTACTACCGATGAAAAAGTTGTAAGGCGCAAGTGTGCATCACTTGTGCTTTCCAAATGAATTTTAAAACGTTTGGAATGTTTTTAAAATTTGTATAGGAAATATTTTATAAAAATGAGTTCGTATTACGTAAATGTGTTTATTATTAGAGTATTTTAATATTAAATATTATATCCGATTTTACATATTTAGGGACATATTTAGGGAAAGGATTTCTATGTAAATACATATTTACTAAATAAAGTAATATCGATTACTAATTTGCAATATCTTTATGTTTCACAATGTGTAGAGTTGAAAAATGCTTCTTATATTTTCCATATTTTGGGTGATGAATTTATTCAAATATTGACATATTGAATAAAAGTCCATATTTTATCCATATTTCTCAGAAAATCACTCCACATTGAAATTCGACAGTGAAATTTCATTAAATATTATTAGAAATACATCTATTTATTTCTTTTATTTATTTATTTATTTTACGTAAAAAAACAGTTAAAACTGCGTATGACGTGCTATGGGGAAAAGTGAATTGTGCACATTTTTAAAATTCTGTGATCCCTACACTAACAAGGGACCTTTCAACAGGTTCAGATCGAAATCTAGTCTGATTTAATTTTCTTTCGAAAGATATTTACTATTTATAACATATGTAAAAACATTAGTTGCCATTTCGCACTGGAAGTTACTGAAAAAAATTAAGAAATTTCCACACTTTTCACGACGCAAATAGTCGGTTGCCTGGGGTTTGTGCAGCCCTGCCTACTGTAGAATATCCGCTGAGCGAACAGGCGCTCCTACGGGCACGAGTCCCAATTCAAGGTCGCGAAACATTGCTTCCGCTCTTGACGCGAGGCAAGGCGCCGGTTCTTTCGGGCAGTAGTTCTTCGACATTGAGAAATTGAAACCTGATGCAATGCCAACGTGTTTCCGTGACACGCAAGTATAGTTAACATTGTTTACCAACCTTCCATTACTTTTGACATATACATCAATGTACGATGGTTCAATAAAATGAGTTTCTTTCCCCTTTCAGTTAATCTGTGACTGAAGTCAACACCGGGAGGCATTGGATTAAAACAAAGAAATTTGGTCGTAGGAAAGAGGGCAAATCCTGTAAACTTCCACGTAATCATGATTAAACTAAATTTATGCTTAAAAAATACATAACAGAAGTCACTATAATACAATTCAAATTTATTCAGTGAAGTTATTACAAAAATGACCAGTGTCAATTTGAGTGTGCGAAACACAAATGTGTCTTACACCACCCACATCTAATCAGAGGAAATGTATCACAATCCTTCTCATCACAGACGAAGCTTGTAATTTTTAAACAATATTGTCCTGGAGTTAAGAATCGGTCTGGACGTTCATCGATAAATTGTGCAGCATACCAGGCGTATTTAATCATACTTTTGAATCTTGGAGAAGAAAACTGAAAATGAATAAATGAATCGAAGGGCCCTCGAGAATGCGTGGTCGCAACTTGGCTGCGGCCGAGCCCCCAAGATCCCCCCCCCCCCGCCCACCCCGCCTTCGCCCATCTGCTCGCCGCATCGCTGTCGCCGCATCGCTGTCGCCGCCGCCGTCGCAGATATTAATAACGCGCTATCAGCGATGGTATCCCATCTCGCGCGCGCAGGCTTCAACGCAACGCACGTGCACATGCTATCGGTCCCCGTCCTGACCCTCCCAACCCACCCCTCCGCACCGCGCGGCACGACGCTGTATCGCATTGCACAACCGAGGAATGACAGCCCTACTTGAGTCATTCGCGATCACACTGCTCTCCGCAGTAAGGGTTGTCCACGCCGTCAGCAAAAACAGTGCGGCCAAAACCGACAAAATTCTTAACTTTTTTCAGTAACTTCCCGTGCAAAATGGCAGCTAATTATTTTACAGCTGTTATAAATAGTGGATATCTTTCAAAAGAAAAAAAAGCAGGCCCGATTTGAACCTGAACCTGTTGAAAGGTCCCTGTAAGTCATATACTACTTAAATTTTGTAAAAAGAAAGAAGAAAAAAAAAACTCTCCCATGTAATAAAATCTATTTTCAAGGATAAATAAGCAATAAATTTTGGCTCTTATCATGTTGTGCTTCGGAATAATACTTCCTGCCGCGACAACATGGAAACGATAGTTTGAATAATTGTATTTCCCACTGAATTCTAGAAGACGTGCACAGAAAATGAAGTTACATTTATGTTCAGTAGCAAAACAAGGGGCCATCTCAGCATTTGCACAATGGATCAGGGAAACTGGACGAAAAACCTGATCGAGATGGGGGTCATTGACCCGGAAGCTCTAGTACAATAGTTGTTACAGGTTGTTTATACACATTTATACAGTCTAAATGGTAAATAATGCATTATGTATCATTGTTAAAATTAATGTTACTTTTCTTGTGATGCTCAGTATAGTCTCTAATTGTATAGAAACAGTTATGCAGCAGAAACGATTTCACTTGGGATTTAAACTTTTCTGTTGAATTTAATCGTTTAATGTCATCTGGCAAAGTGTTGTAAAATAATGTACATGTATTGTATGTGAATTTTTTGTAATGAGCTGTTGATACTGTCACCTGATGAATATGATTTCTACGTCGAGTGTTATAGTAATAGACTTCGGCATTTTCTGAAAATATATTCCCGCCCTTAAGCAAGTCATTTTTGACAAAAACCACTGATTCGTAAATAAAAAGACACGGTAATGGTAAAATTCATAGATTAATGAAGAGAGGCTTACATGAATCACGTGGGTGAGATTTGGTTATTATTCGTACAATTCGTTTTTGTAATCTAAAAATCTGGGAGCTATAAGATGTATTTCCCCAGAATATTATGCCATATCTCGGGAGGGAATGAACATTCGCGAAGTATACACAACGAGCAGTATGAAGGCTGACTGAATTTGCAAGAATTCTGAACGCGTAGCATAATGAACTTAATTTTGTGTTCAATTCATTTAAATGGACGTTCCATTTAAGGTTTGACTGAATTGAGAGACCTAAACATTTTGTTGACTTAACATCAGTCAATGGTACATTGTTCATTTTCAATGGGGCACAGAATTGTTTATTTGAAATGGAAAACTGCATTAAAACCGTTTTCTTTTCGTTTATTATTAATTTTTTACTTCGGAACCAATTTGAAACATCTTATATTGTACTATTTACGGTTTCTTTATTGCAAAGGATGTTCGTATCATCCGCAAAGAGAACCGTTCTTCCGTTTCGAATCGTCGAGGGCATATCGTTTAGGTAAAGTAGGAACAGAATAGGGCCTAAAATCGATCCTTGAGGAACTCCACATGTAATGGGCAAAGAGTCGGAAAGGTGCGTACGTAATGTTCCATCATATCTTATCAACTCTCTGTGATCGTTGTTTAAGGTACGAACATAACCAATCTAGAGCAATACCACGGATTCCATATGAAGGTAATTTTGAAAGTAAAATGTCATGATCAATGACGTCGAAAGCTTTTGAGAGATCTAAAAATAATCCAATAGGTGCCTCGTTTTGATCCAGTGATGAGGCGACATCTTTAAGAAAAGAAAATATAGCTGTTTCCGTTGATTTTGATTTCCTAAATCCATGTTGGCAATCTGAAAGCGCGTCGTGTTTACTGAGAAAGGTTTCCATTGGTACGTAAAAGAGTCTCTCTAATATTTTTGAAAAAACTGATGGAAGAGAAATGGGCCGATAATTTTGAATTTCATTTTTTTTTTTTTAAGAGCGGCTTAATTTTAGCTGTTTTGAAAATATCTGGAAACGTTCCAGTGCATAAAGACGCATTAAATATGTGAGTTAACGGGTGTATAATGGCATACGCACAAGTCTTTAACAAAGAATCCGGGAATTCATCTAAACCGGACGAATATTTATTTTTTAGTTTACCGATTATTTTGAAAATTTCATAGGAAGAAGTTTCGGAAACGAACATTGTGTCTAAAATTTTGGGTGCACTGTCTGTTTTTGAATTTTGTGCCTGAAGACCCTTAGTGAGATCGGCAGCAATTCTCGAAAAGTATTGGTTAAAGAGACTAGCCACTGTTGCCGGATCGTTGACATTTATATCGTTATATTTTAAAACAACATTCTCTACGGGTTTTCTAGTTGATTTGGTAGTATTTTTTATTATATTCCACATTGATTTTGTTTTATTATTTGAGTTCAAAATATCCTGATCGTTTTTCATGATGTTAGCCTGCCTTATGACTTTTCGTAACAATGTTTCGTATTTTTTAAAGTAGATAAGGAAATCTTGAGATACGTCATGACGTTTAGAAATGAAAGAAAGAATTAGCTTGTTTTTACAAGATGTCCTAATCCCTTGTGTTATCCAAGAATTGCTTTTCCGTGAAATATTTACGTTTATTTTTTGAAGAGGAAAGCAAGTGTTAAAATGAAATGAAAGAGTTGAAAAAAAAAGAATTATATTTGTCGTTTGTATCAACAGTATTATAAGCCGCTTTCCATGACTCCTGCATCAAGTAATCAATGAATAATTTAATTTTACTTTTAGTAAACAGTCTAGTCATATGTGTATTATTTATTGTGTCAGTGATGGCATTTCTTATAATGGTAAGAATTTGTGGACCGTGGTCACTGTATCCTAAATCTTTTGTTTCAACTTCATATCGAGTAGTAGTTTTGTTAATTATAATTTGATCAATTGCCTTCATCGAATGTTGTGTGATCCGTGTAGTTACATTAATTGTAATGTCTAAATTGAAGGACTTAATTAAATTGAGAAACTTTTCTTTCTCGCAAGATTCGGCCAGAAAATCAATGTTAAAATCTCCGCATACAACAATGGATTCAAAAGAGCCATTGCTGACTTTGTAAGTGTTATCTCCAGGTTTTCTATGAACAAAATATAATCTGCAGTTCTCTTTGTTGGAGGTCTGTAAATGCAAAGTATTATCACTTTTAGTGAAGTAGATGTACAGCAGAAATTTCGAAAATATTCTCAATGGAATACATATTTAATTCCGCCAAGAATCTCAAGAAAAAGAGCTTATTCATCCGCCATCTCAAGAAAAAGAGCTTAAAGATTTTCAGTAATACTTTAAACATGAGAGTTTGTGTGAAAATTATAAGGAATTGGCATGGTAAAGTAAGTTACGAAGCTGTTAATGTTTTAATTTATGTGAAGAATACATCCACTCTCAGGCCCAGTCTGCAGGATGTGAGTGTCCCGCGAGGGGAAGGGGGGGGGGGCAAGAGGCGATGAACTATTGAATTTGTTTGTTAGATGACCTTGAGATTTCGGCGGTCTGTGTTCCCACCTCGTTTCAATCTCCACACTACCCCTTCTCTTTCCCCTTGAAGCTGCCACCCGACTCTCGCTTGACGTCACAAACTTGGACATCAGAAGTCAACTTATACAGCCCTTCGTTCAGTTACAATCAGTCAGAATACTGTGTTGGTCGAGTTCCAATAATCTCTCTGTAAAATGTCAAAAGTAGCACAATCAGCCAGTGTAAAAGACATTTCGCGAGGTAAAGATGAAGGTTTATCAACTGACAATAAAATAGTATTTTACCACAGTCATATTTTATCATATTAAGTCCATATTTAACTCCAAATTTTGCTAAAAATAGCTACATATATGGTTACATATTTCATATATTTTTAGTCCATATAAATCCGTTCCCTGTTTATTACATCTTCTTCCTGTTTTCATTACATATTTATATACATACTAGCTGAAGTTCCCGGCGTTGCTCGGGCATTTATTACAGTAAATTATAATACAGAAAGAGGAATTCAATATTTTCATGCCCTGCGGCGAGACCTATGTCTCTTCCATTGTATCCCTTCTCCGCCCTACTCCCTGCCATGCTCTGCCCGGCCACGCCACGATAGCTGTCTTCTCTTAACCCCATTTGGAAATTTCCAGATTACCTCGCTCACTTTTCCACAAATAATGACATTTTTCTTATTTGAAGTTCCAGCTTCTAAACATTCACTTTATAACTAAAAGCAATAAACAAATGTAAACTACAAAATAAAATACTTGTACTCATATATAAAATTTTTGTGGAGTTTTACATATTCCAACACTATCAAAACTGTCAAGTTGTTAAACTTGTCTAATTTTTATATTTTTCTTCTATTGTATTCATAAAAAATGTTTTGAAATTGATCTGTCAACTCGTGACCTTGAAGGCACTTACTGTTTTAAGCTGACATGCGCAAGTTCATGCACGGGTACGGTAGTAGGTAGATCCGGAGTAATAGTTATAGATGTCATAACGTAATTGATGATTCATAATCATAAAAATAAATGAAAATACTTGTATCTATTCTGAAACATAATTACCAGTTTCTATAATTATAAAGAATATACATAAAAATGAAAGACAAATATTAAATAATTATTAAATATGTTTGACGTATTTTTTGTTATTGAAGTGAGAGGTACTGTTTAAATAATTCTGAACACAAACTACACAGAAGTTCAATAAAATATTTTATTATTTATTTTATTTATTTTGTCTATGTCAATAATATCAGTTTTAATATTACATATTCGTTATAATTCTACATGAAAATACCAATATTATAATACATTAAATATAACAATGTACATTAAGAGAAATCTAATGAATTAATAAATACTAGTGACTGCCTCATTTCACACAAACTGGTTATCTGTAAAGAAGCACATGCACATGCTCTGCTCATGAGAGACAAGTGAGATACCCCCATAAAAAAGTAATGTATTATGCACTCTAACAAATATTTTTACAAAACACTTTAGAATACTGTAATGACATCATTTAGTATATTCGGATAAAATTACAACAGTTGTTTAGTATCAAGTTTATCTATCGATTAAGCTGTTTCATGATGCAATTTTTTAACAGTGGTGGCCTTTTTCTTGGAGCCTTGCTGTTGCATGACCTCAACTGTGTTTTTAATAGTGATGCACTAAGAATGACATTTCTTAGGTAGGTACACTCAGTATGAGAAAAGGCAGAATAACACATTTAATAATTTGCATTTTTAGACATATTTGAAACTTTTTTCATTTTTGTACTAATTTTTTGTACAATTTTCCCCAACATCCTGAGTATCTAATGATTTCATGGATTATTTCATATGACTAAAAGCAGCTTAGTTTTCTCACAATTTTGCGTACGTTCAAAATTAGTAAAAAGTATTAAATTCAATATAGTAACTGAATCCATGAAACACGTAATTGAATGTCAAAATAATTATAACAATAATCACAATTCATTGGATAAATTATGTTCCAATATGTGTAATATACTTTGCCTTACACGTTTTACAATGAGATTTCACGAACTGTGGGCCCTTGCTACCGTATTTAGTTAATGGGGATAATTGAAATGCATATAATGACATAAGTGCCATATAGACGTACTTTGTAATATTTCAGAACTTGTCGGTTTTTATAATATGCACAATGGGAAACACACATAAAGCACAATGGGAAAACTACGTCTTTTACGAAGGGAGTACCAAACCCGCACTAGAAAAATGCAGATATATATTATAAATGCATATATATTATAAACACTACAAGAGCCCCCTGGTTCCGTAATATCCCAGTGTGGCCCTAGGTCGAACGTGTCAAAGCAGCCCTCGCCCTCCGGCTTCTGTTTCTCGTCACAGCGCGCTGCCGCGGCCGCGCGGCCGGCCACGCAGAAGAACGTTCTCATTCTTCGGGTTTCAAGAGTTGCAAATAGTTGCAGATGAAACCTACACGAACGTGTTCCCTGATGTTTCTTGTATTATCACTGCAAGTTTCATGACATACATACGCGTACATTTTTTTGTAAGTCAAGAAACGCAAATGTAATGTTGCTTCTAGCAGGCATGATTTCAATAATTTATTTACAAATAATCTGAAAGTGAAAAGTATGGTTTTTGTAAGAAATGTACTTATAAAGTATTGAAGAGTAACTAGGAAAAATACGAATTTGATAACTTTAATTGTAACCGAGAAATGTGCATTTCAAAATGGGATGAATTTATGACCGTCCGTGTCTTTATAAATCTCTCATTTTTGCGCGCGCTGTACACAATAATGAACAAGAAAATATCAAAATATAGTATAATACATAAAGCATTGGACATTTTTCTGTTCATATGTGCTTGAATGAAGCAAATCAGACAATTTTGAAAAATTGATTTTTGTCCGCTTTTTTCGCCTTTCAAACCACGTTGCGCCGGCGCGACGGCTGCGGCCTGGATACCCCTCACCCGTGACGTCACGACGCCAACCGCTCGGCCGGCCGGCCGGCCGGCCGGCCGGCGGGCCGCGTGTGCCCGACAAATTACAATTAATTACTCGAATGTTTGAAGAGCAAAAAAATTAATTTTTGCGTAATTAATTAGCAATTAAATCGCTCTACAAGATGGCATATTTGGTTTTGTGGTAACTAATTGTGGTAGATCCAGCGGAATCTTCCGCTAGCTCACCATTCATTACGCAAAAATTTGAAGAGCAAAAAAATTAATTTTTGCGTAATTAATTAGCAATTAAATCGCTCTACAAGATGGCGTATGTGGTTTTGTGGTAACCGTTTGTGGTAGTGCCAGCGGAAACCGGAAGTGCTAGTTTATAATTATTTACTCGGAAGTTTGAAGAGCAATTAAAATAATTTTTGCGTAATTAATTAGCAATTAAATCGCTCTACAAGATGGCATATTTGGTTTTGTGGTAACTAATTGTGGTAGATCCAGCGGAATCTTCCGCTAGCTCACCATTCATTACGCAAAAGTTTGAAGAGCAAAAAAATTAATTTTTGCGTAATTAATTAGCAATTAAATAGTTCTAAATGGTGGTATATGTGGTTTTGTGGTAACCGATTTTGGTAGTGCCAGCGGAAGAGAGGTCAATTTCGACGTATTGGAGTCCCGTCCTACGCAAGGTGTTGATAGAGAAGGGTAAAGTCGTGGGCCGCTGTGGCATTCTGCGCGTTTACAGTGTGCCGTCGCCGTTTAGAGTGTTCTTCAAAGCAAATTAAGAGGATAATGAAAGCATACATTCTCCTAACACAGAAGAAGAATAAAGAGAAGTAATGCGAAAAGAATATGGATAAGGGGATGATGCTTCTAACAGTTTGTCAAATCCCAAAGACTTTCTTCAGATTTGAGAAGTTTAAATGTAAATGAGCATCTTTTTATCCGCGCATTTTCAGATGTTTTGCAAACATCGCAGCTTTTATCGACGACATGTTTGTTTCTGAAATATTGGAAAACGAGTAAAAGCGAAAATTACAGAAGAATACGAAAAAATGGCAAAATAATTCGCGGCAACATTTAACCATTGATCTGTAGTGTAATGTTCTAGCATTGAACGTGCATTCAATTATTAAATAGATTTTAGATATTAGTGCTCGTTGGTACTCTCGCATTTCCTGTTCGAATATCTTCGAGGTTTCATAACAAAGAAGTTTTAAAACAATATTATTTAATAAATGACAAGAGCAATTAAATCTTATATAGAGCAAACAATTGGTTCTGAATGTCTATTACCTATGTTCATAATTTTATGTGATTGTGCTCGTTGGTTCTCTGTATTTTCGAATTTGAATATCTGGCTTTATTCGATAACCACCATGCAGTTTCAAAATGTTTATATATTTCACGGCAACATTTATCAATTTATCTTTAGTGTAATATACTAGTATTAAACGTGCTTTCAATTATTAAATAGATTTTAGATATTAGTGCTCGTTGGTACTCTCGCATTTCCTGTTCGAATGTCTTCGAGGTTTCATAACAAAGAAGATTTGAAAAAATATTATTTATTAAATGACAAGAGCAATTAAATCGTGTATTGAGTAAATAATTAGGTCTAAATATCTATTAACTTATTTCTTAATTTTATCTGATTGAGCTCGTTGGTTCTCTGCATTTTCGAATTTAAATATTTGGTTTGGTTCGGTAACTGCCATTCAGTATCAATCATGTTTATATAATTCACGGCAATATTTATCAATTTATATTTGGTGTATTAATGTACTATTAAATGTGGATTCAATTATTACATAAATTTAAGATATTAGCGCTCGTTGGTGCTATCGCAATTCCAGTTGGAAAGTCAACAAGATTTTATAACAACGAAGTGTGAAAAAATTTATATTTAATAAACGACAAGAGCAATTAAATCGTGTATAGAATACAAAATTAGTTATAAACATCCTTTAACTACGTTCTTAATCTTATGTGATTGTGCTCGTTGGTTCTCTGTAATTTCGATTTTCAATATCTGGCGTGGCCAGAGAACTCCCATGCAGTTTCAAAATGTTTATATAATCCACGGCAATAATTATCAATTTATCTTTACTGTAATATGCTACTATTGAACACGCATTCAAATTTTAAATATATATTACATATTAGTGCTCGTTGGTACTCTCTCATTTCCTCTTCGAATATCGATGAAGTTTCATAACAACAAAGTTTAAAAAATTTATTATTTAAAAAATGACAGGAGCAATTAAATCGAGTATAGAATAAACAATTAGTCCTAAGCATCCTTTAACTATGTTCTTAATTTTATGTGATTGTGCTCGTTGGTTTTCTGTATTTTCGAATTTCAATATCTGCCTTGATTAGATAACTCCCATGCAGTTTCAAAATGTTTATATAATCCACGAACACAATTATCAATTTATCTTTACTCTAATATGCTAGTATTGAACACGCATTAAAATTTTAAATATATTTTACATATTAGTGCTCGTTGCTACTCTCGCATTTTCTCTACGAATCACGATGAGGTTTCATAACAACAAAGTTTTAAAAAGTTATTTTTTAAAAAATGACAAGAGCAATTAAATCGTGTATAGAGTAAACAATGAGTTCTATATATTTATTAAATATGTTTCTAATTTTATGTGATTGTGCTCGTTTGTTCTCTGCATTTTCGAATTTGAATATCTCGCTTAATTTGATAACTGCCATGTAGTTTCAATAATGTTTATATAATTCGCGGCAACATTTAACAATTGATCTTTAGTGTAATGTTCTAGCATTGAACGTGAATTCAATTATTAAATAGATTTTAGATATTAGTGCTCGTTGGTACTGTCGCATTTCCTCTTCGAATGTCGATGAATTTTCATAACAACAAAGTTTTATAAATTTATTATTTAAAAAATGACAAGGGCAATTAAATCGTGTATACAATAAATAATTAGTTCTATATATTTATTATATATGTTCATAATTTTATGTGATTGTGCTCGTTGGTTCTCTGCATTTTCGAATTTGAATATCTCGCTTGATTTGATAACTGCCATGTAGTTTCAATAATGTTTATATATTTCGCGGCAA